>CM077250.1:31604362-32204362 GCA_039654775.1 Spinibarbus caldwelli | reverse complement strand
CAAAATGTAGCAAACCTTTGTTCACTGTAGTGGTCAGAGAGGGGCCCTGCCATAAACTGGGCCCTGGAATGTGCTGTCCACTACACTGTGCAATACAGTAAATATTCTTACACTGCCCTAAATCAATGAAAAAATGCACTGTCCCAATCACCCAAATGTTACCAAAAAAAAAATAAATAAATAAAAATTGGCTCAGTTTACAGAAAGTGTACGTCATGCATCCTTTCATTATAATATAACATTTTTTCCTCTTCAAATTTGTAGTTAACATCTTCAGTATTACAGAAATGTATTATGTGTTGGGCTGATGTTTTTAAATGATGGCAATAAACCTTGCACAATGTGGAAATTCAAAAACTGTCCCAATCACTCTTAATTCACCCATAGTAATTACTATAGTGTTTTAGAACCATGCTAAAGTAAAGTGTATTGTACTGTAGCAATATTACAACACTTTGTTAATGAATACTACAGAGTACTGTAGTATTAACTATAGTGAAATGATAAACTGTAATAAATGCTGCAGTAAACTTTAGTTTTTACTACAGTAAACTGTAGTGTATTGTAGTATAATATACCCTATAGTTAAAGAAAACTTAGTACAGTATTGGGTAAAGTAATTTGTTTACTATATTACTATAGTTGTTATATTACTACAGCAACTATAAAATTACCACAACAAATTAATTCAACTACTTTATAGTATGGTTCAAAAACACTATTTACTATAAATTACTATAGTAGCCTATTTTTTCACGTGGGATAAGCTCATCATTAAAGTCTGATTATTACATCCCAAACTGACCAATCGAGCAATCTTTTATTGTGCACACATGAAACACTACACATGTAACTTATTTTCCTTTAATATCTTATACACAGCTTATTTTTATTGAGAACTTAAGTCCAAAAATGTATAAAAACACAATTTTACTCACAAATGAAAACATTTTATTTACATAAACTGAATCAGTACAATTAATAAATAATGGCATAGGCTTACATTATTTCAAAATAACTAAGCAGAGACACTGTCTCAGTGGTTCTCTTGTTTTCTGAATAATTTACAAAAATGGGTTGTATGAACACTGTACGACGATTTTTCTTCTTACATAAAACAAAGATTAGCTATTAGAGTATGTTATGTTACAAGAAAATACCATCTCAGTCATTCAAAAATTCAAAAACTTCACATTTAATTCGATATGTTGCTGTTTATTTGTGTAATTTACAAGCAATTACTGAGTGAAAATTGTTTCAAAGCCATTTTTAAGTGAATGAATAAAGCTCTTCATTCAGTATGCAGCAGTGTGCTTGATTTTAGTTTACTACAATATTAGTTTTTGCTCAGGTAAAAACTGACCAGTTACTGACTCCAAAATTTTTGAACGGTAGTGTAACTTATAATGTGACAAAAGATTTATATTTCAAATAAATGCTGTTCTTTTGAGCTTTCTATTTATCTGTGAATCCTGAAAAATAAAATGCATCACGGTTTCCACAAAAATACTGCATGTGCAGCACAACTGTTTTCAACATTGATAATAATCAGAAATGTTTCTTGAGCAGCAAATCAGCATATTAGAATGATTTCTGAAGGATCATGTGACACTGAAGACTGGAGTAATGATGCTGAAAATTCAGCTTTGATCACAGAAATAAATTACAGTTTAACAGATATTCACATAGAAAACAGCTGTTTTACATTGTAATAATATTTCACAACTGGTCTTACTGCATACCACAACTTTTTATCTCGCAATTCAGACTTTTTTTTCCTCGGAATTTGATTATTTTTGTACACATTAATATGTTTAAAAAATGAATATCCATGTGACTTGTGTGAAGTCAGTGATTGTTCTGATGTTTTTTTTCCAGTAACACATGCATTGTGTGTCAGTTCCAGATGAGCTGGACAGTTACATGTGTCAAAGGCCATGGATCTGTACACCGAGGCCATGGATGTTGCCCTGTATAGGCGCACTATTGAGGGCCCCAGTCTGCACACAGGGAGAGAATACAGCCAGACTGAAGGAGATAGGGTGGAGGATCTCTACCATCTGCTCAAGCTTGTCAAGGTGCACCAGTGTCTCGCTGTTAAATCAGGCATCACTAGTGCTAGCACTCATACTAATCACACCTCCAGTGCTAAACCTCACATAACCAGAGAAATATGTCCAGCACTAATCACAAAACCCCTTGAAGTGTGTGCAATATGTAACCGTCCTGTTGAAGGATGTTTTGTAGCACATTTGGCTGGAAAATTTCCATTTGTCCAAATAATGTTATATATAGTGTTATGCTTAACCAAAGGAATAATTCACCCAAAAATGAAAAATTTACTGTTAATTTTCTCACCCTCAGGCCTTCCAAAATGTGAATGAGTTTTCTTCTTCAGTAGAACAGTGAAAAGGTTTTTAGCTGAAGCTGCCTTGGTGATTCATAACGTGGCTACTGTCACTTTGAGAGTCAAAAAAGCATTTCAGGCAACACAGAATGAATTCTTGTGGCTCCTGACGATATATTGAGGTCTTATGAAGCGAAACGATCAGTCTGTGCAAGAAACTGAACATTTTTACCTGTAATCCAGAGCCTCATGCAAACGGTAAAATCTGATCATTTTCCACAAACTGGTTCTTTTGGGCTGGTTCAGTTCACTAGTTTGTTTACGTAATCTAGGGCTGGGTGATATGGCAAAAAATTTAAATCTCGATTTTTTTCAGAATGTTTGACCGATTTACTGATTTTTTAATTTGAAAATTTAACTACAACATGAAATCCTGGAGCGCCAGGAACCACCTCGTCACCCTCGCGTTGGTGTCCTTCGCCCGGGCCATCCACTGTAAAGGGGCATGGTCAGTGATGAGGGTGAACTTACGGCCGAGGAGGTAGTACCTGAGCTCCAGGACTGCCCACTTGACGGCCAACGCCTCCTTCTCAACAGCCGCGTAGCATTGTTCAGCAGGGGACAGCTTTCGGCTGATGTAGACCACCGGGTGTTCCTCACCGTCCTGTACCTGTGAGAGAACGGCTCCCAACCCGGTGTCGGACGCATCGGTCTGCACCAGGAAGGGACAGTTAAAGTCTGGGGCTCGTAGGACGGGCTCCGAGGTGAGCGCCGTTTTCACCTGTTGGAAGGCCTTCTCCTCTTCAGGGCCCCAGGGCACCTTCTCCGGCTGTCCCTTCTTGGTCAGATCTGTCAAGTCAAGTCAAGTCACCTTTATTTATATAGCACTTTTCACAATACAGATTGTGTCAAAGCACTTAACAGTATCAAATTGGAGGATAGAGTGTCAGTAATGTATAATAATAAGATTAAACACTCAATTTTCAGTTAAAGGCATTTCATTATTGAATTCAGAGATGTCATTGTCTAGCTCAGTTTAGTTTAAATAGTATATATGAAATCAAATTGACGATAATCGTTAGAAATTAAGTGTCCCCAACTGAGCAAGCCAGAGGCGACAGCGGCAAGGAACGAAAACTCCCTCTGTGACAGAATGGAGAAAAAAACCTTGGGAGAAACCAGGCTCAGTCGGGGGGCCAGTTCTCCTCTGGCCAGGATATTATTATTTATTTTTTTACTTATTGTATTAATTAAATTTTAAATGTATAAATGTATTATATTTCTATTTTTATATTGTTGCAATTTCTAACAATAATAGTATTATGTAGTTAGGTATTTTATTATATTATAGTTATTTTGTTTAATTTTAAGTTTTATTGTATTTAAGTCGAGGTCTTCACTGGGGATATGTCCCCGGGGCTCATCCAGGTGTCCGGCCTCCGCCGACGGTCAGGGTCGCAGACATCATCTCCCGGCGCCATCTGATCCGGACACGGACTGAGAAACAGAATAATAAAGAAACAGACAAATATTAGCGTAGATGCCATTCTTCTTACGATGTAACGAGTACATCGTGTGTTATGAGGAGTGTTCCCGGTTCTGGTTGATCTAATTAATGCAGCCTAACAATCCTTTAACGGATTTGAATAATAGAAGTGTATTAGTGTGTTATGTGTAAGCCAGGTTAAAGAAATGTGTCTTTAATCTAGATTTAAACTGACACAGTGTGTCTGCCTCCCGAACAGTGTTAGGTAGATTGTTCCAGAGTTTGGGCGCTAAATAGGAAAAGGATCTGCCGCCCGCAGTCGATTTTGATATTCTAGGTATTATCAAATGGCCAAAGTTTTGAGAACGCAGCAGACGTGGAGGACTATAATGTGATAAGAGCTCGCTCAAGTACTGAGGAGCTAAGCCATTCAGGGCTTTATAAGTAATTAACAAGATTTTAAAATCTATCCGATGTTTGATAGGGAGCCAGTGCAGTGTTGAGAGAACCGGGCTAATATGGTCATACTTCCTGGTTCTAGTAAGGACTCTAGCTGCTGCATTTTGGACCAACTGTAGTTTATTGATCAAGCGTGCAGAACAACCACCCAGTAAAGCATTACAATAGTCTAACCTTGAGGTCATAAACGCATGAATTAGCATTTCTGCATTTGACGTTGAGAGCATAGGTCGCAATTTAGATATGTTTTTGAGATGGAAAAACGCAGTTTTACAGATACTAGAAACATGGCTTTCAAATGAAAGATTGCTATCAAACAGCACACCTAGGTTCCTAATTGATGAAGAAGAATTGACAGAGCAGCCGTCACGTGTTAGATAGTGTTCTAGGTTATTACATGTGGGGTTTTTAGGTCCGATAATTAACACCTCTGTTTTTTCAGAATTTAGCAGTAAGAAGTTACTCGTCATCCAGTTTTTTATATCGACTATACATTCTGTTAGTTTCTCAATTTGGTGTGTTTCACCGGGCCGTGAAGAAATATAGAGCTGAGTATCATCAGCATAACAGTGAAAGCTAACACCATGTCTCCTGATAATATCTCCCAAGGGTAACATGTAAAGCGTGAAAAGTAACGGCCCTAGTACTGAGCCTTGAGGTACTCCATACTGCACTTGTGATCGATATGATACCTCTTCATTTACTGCTACGAACTGATGGCGGTCAGATAAGTACGATTTGAACCATGCTAAGGCATTTCCACTAATGCCAACTAAGTTTTCTAGTCTATTCAAAAGAATGTTGTGGTCGATAGTGTCGAACGCAGCGCTAAGATCCAGTAGAACTAATAAAGAGATACAACCATGATCAGATGATAGAAGCAGGTCATTTGTAACTCTAATGAGAGCAGTCTCAGTACTATGATACGGTCTAAATCCTGACTGGAATTCCTCACAGATACCATTTTTCTCTAAGAAGGAATATAATTGTGAGGATACTACCTTTTCTAGTATCTTTGACAGAAAAGGGAGATTTGAGATCGGTCTGTAATTAACTAGATCTTTGGGGTCAAGTTGTGGTTTTTTAATGAGAGGCTTAATAACAGCCAATTTGAAGGTTTTGGGGACATATCCTAATGACAATGATGAATTAATAATAGCCAAAAGAGGATCTATGACTTCTGGAAGCAGCTCTTTTAGTAGTTTAGATGGAATAGGGTCTAACATACATGTTGTTGGTTTGGATGATTTAACAAGTTTATACAATTCTTCCTCTCCTATAATAGAGAATGAGTGGAATTGTTCCTCAGGGGATCTATAGTGCACTATCTGATGCGATACTGTAGCTGACGGCTGCATGGTTACAATTTTATCTCTAATAGTATCGATCTTGGAAGTAAAGTAGTTCATAAAGTCATTACAGCTGTGCTCTTGAGAAATGCCAACACCTGTTGATGCTTTATTTTTCGTTAAATTAGTGACTGTATTGAATAAATACCGGGGGTTATGTTTGTTTTCTTCTAGAAGAGACGAAAAGTAATCAGATCTAGCCGTTTTTAATGCTTTTCTGTAGGATAGGGTACTTTCCCGCCAAGCTATACGAAATACCTCTAGTTTTGTTTTCCTCCAGCTGCGCTCCATTTTCCGGGCTGCTCTCTTTAGGGTGCGAGTGTGCTCATTATACCACGGAGTCAAACTGTTTTCTTTGATCTTCCTTAAGCGTAAAGGAGCAACTGTATCTAAAGTGCTAGAAAAGAGAGAGTCCATAGTTTCTGTTACATCATCAAGTTTTTCTGCGCTGTTGGATATGCTGAGGAATTGAGATAAATCAGGAAGATTACTTACAAAGCAGTCTTTTGTGGTAGAAGTGATGATTCTACCATACTTGTAACAAGGAGTAGAATTTACAGTTTTAGCTATATGGAGTTTACACAAGACTAGATAATGATCTGAGATATCATCGCTTTGCTGCTGAATTTCAACACCACTAACATCAATTCCATGTGACAGTATTAAATCTAGAGTATGATTTCGACAATGAGTAGGTCCTGAAACATGTTGTCTAACCCCAATAGAGTTCAGAATGTCTATGAATGCTGATCCTAATGCATCTTTTTCATTATCGACATGGATATTAAAATCACCAACAATTAAGACTTTATCTGCAGCCAGTACTAACTCAGATAGAAAATCAGAAAATTCTTTAATAAAGTCTGTGTGGTGCCCTGGTGGCCTGTACACAGTAGCCAATACAAACATCACAGGGGATTTATCACTAACACATGTTTCTCTAGATAATGTTATACGCAGCACCATAACTTCAAATGAGTTATACTTAAAGCCTGCCCTCTGAGAAATACTGAGAATATTGCTATAAATTGTAGCAACACCTCCCCCTTTACCTTTTGGACGTGGCTCATTTTTATAGCAGTAATCTTGGGGGGTAGACTCATTTAAAGTAATGTATTCATCTGGTTTTAGCCATGTTTCTGTCAAACAAAGCACATCTAGCTTATGGTCAGTGATCATATCATTTACAAATAGTGCTTTTATAGAAAGGGACCTGATATTCAGTAAGCCAAGTTTTATCAGTTGTTTCTCTGTATTGTAAACATTTTTTATTTGTTGAACATCAATTAAATTGTTACTATTACTTTGGTTTGGACGTTTTCTGTATTTTCTAGTACGGGGAACAGACACAGTCTCTATAGTGTGATATCTAGGTGAAGGAGTCTCTATGTGCTGAGAATTAACTGCCTTCTGTGACGTGAGGCGGCTAGCAGACGGTCGGTTTAGCCAGTCTGTCTGCTCCCTGACCTGGGCCCTAGTTAGTCAAGTACGAACTCTAAGACTATGTGCCATATTTCTAGAGAGAAGAGCGGCACCACCCCAGGAGGGATGAACACCATCTCTTTTCAACAGGTCAGGTCTGCCCCAAAAACTCTTCCAATTGTCTATGAAACTTACGTTATTCTGCGGGCACCACTTAGACATCCAGCCATTGAGTGACGACAGTCTGCTATGAATCTCATCGCCACGGTAAGCAGGGAGGGGGCCAGAGCATATTACAGTGTCTGACATCAGACTTGCAAGTTCACACACCTCTTTAACATTATTTTTAGTGATCTCCGACTGGCGAAGTCGAACATCATTAGCGCCGACGTGGATAACAATCTTACTGAATTTACGTTTAGCATTAGCCAGCACTTTTAAATTTGCCAAGATGTCAGGCGCTCTGGCTCCCGGTAAACATTGGACTATGGTGGCTGGTGTCTCTATTTTCACATTCCGTACAATAGAATCGCCAATTACTAGAGCACTTTCATCAGGTTTCTCAGTGGGTGCGTCACCGAGTGGGGAGAACCTGTTTGATGTTTTGATCGGAACGGAAGAGCGGTGTTTTGACCCGCGACTATGCCGCCTTACAGTCACCCAGTTGCCCTGCTGCACGGGCACAACCGGAACCGAACAATGTACAGGAGTCCCTGAGCTAGTCGCATCCAAAGCAGTATCTACAGCCCTCACATTCTTACTATCCTCAACTAAAGTTTGGATGCGTGTCTCTAGTTCTAAAATCTTCTCTGTCAGCCTAACTATTTCCCTGCATTTATCACATGTGAATCCCTCGTCGCCGACAGAGAGAGATAAACTGTACATGTGACATGAAGTGCAAAGTCTGTCAGGGGAGAGGCTAAAGAGGAGAAGTTGGGAATGAAACAACGGTAATACCCCGCCAACCCCAAAAAGGCTCGTACCTGGGTCTTGGTGGAGGGTTGCGGGGCCGAGAGAATCGCTGTCACCTTCTTCTCGAGGTCGGATTAAGCCCCGACCCACCTGGAAACCCAGGTACCTCGCCTCGAAGAGGGCCAGGTGACACTTGCGGGGGTTGGCGGTTAATCCAGCCCTCCGTAGCTCCAAAAGCACCCTCCATAGCCGTGCCAGATGTTCTTCCCAGGTCTCCGAGTGTATGAGAACGTCGTCGAGGTATGCAGCTGCGTAGGACTGGTGGGGCCGTAACAGGATGTCCATCATCCTTTGGAAGGTTGCTGGTGCCTCGTGCAGGCCGAAGGGAAGAACCCGGTACTGCCAGTGGCCACTGGGGGTTGAGAAGGCCGTCTTCGGCTTGGCCTCCTCCGTCAGCGGTACCTGCCAGTAGCCCTTTGTGAGGTCCAAGGTGGAGATGTACCGGGCTCTCCCGAGGCGATCCAGCAACTCATCCACCCGCGGCATGGGGTATCCGTCAAACTTGGAGACTTCGTTGAGCCGGCGAATGTCGTTACAGAAACGGAGGGTGCCGTCTGGTTTTGGGACCATGACAATGGGGCTGGACCACGGACTCCGGGAAGGCTCTATCACTCCCAACTTCAGCATCTCTTGTACCTCTTCCTCGATGGCGTGTCGCCGAGCCTCAGGGACACGATAGGGCCGCTGCCTGATGACAGTTCCTGGCGGGGTGCGGACGTTATGTTGTAAGATCTGAGTCCGCCCAGGGATCGGGGAAAAGACGTCGGAGAACTGACCGATCAGGTGGTGCAGGTCCTTTTTCTGGGCATCCGAGAGTAAGGAGTTCATGTCCACCACCCGAGGGTCGGATGTGGCCATGGCAGCCAGTTGGTTCCTGGTCCCCACCCAACGCTTCAGTAGGTTGATATGGTACAACTGGTCTTCCTTCCTTCGGCCCGGCTGCCTTACCCAGTAGGTAACCGGTCCCACTTTCTCCGTTACCGTGTAGGGCCCTTGCCATGTTGCGAGAAACTTGCAGGCCGTCGTGGGGACCAGGACCATCACGTGGTCTCCTGGCTGGAACTCCCGTGGCTGGGCTGCCCGGTCGTAATGTCGCTGTTGGGCCTGCTGGGCCTTCGTGAGGTGTTCCCGGACCAACGGCATCACTCTGTCGATCCGTTCCCTCATCTCCCGCACATGTTCGATGGTGGACCGATGGGCTGCCGGCTTTTGCTCCCAGGCCTCCCTGGCGACATCAAGTAGGCCACGGGGCTGTCTCCCGAACAACAGCTCAAATGGTGTGAAGCCTGTTGAGGCTTGGGGAACTTCCCTGATGCCGAGGAGGACATATGGCAACATTTTATCTCAGTCCCGTCTGTCCTCCGCGGCCACCCGACGGAGCATCTGCTTCAGGGTCTGATTAAACCGTTCGACGAGCCCATCGATCTGTGGGTGGTAGACGGTGGACTTAATTTGTCGTACCTGGAGGAGGCGACAGAGGTCGGCCATCAGCCGGGACATGAATGGCGTGCCCTGATCGGTCAATATCTCTGATGGTATGCCTACCCGACTACAGAGCAGGAAGAGCTCTTGGGCGATGGCCTTGGAGGTGGCCTTGCAGAGGGGAATTGCTTCCGGGTAGCGAGTGGCATAATCCACGATGACGAGGATGTGCTCGTGGCCCCGGGCGGACTTCGGCAGCGGCCCTACCAGATCCATCCCTATTCACTCGAAGGGTACCTCTATAATGGGCAGCGGAATTAATGGGTTGGGGGGAGGAGTCCGTGGCGAAGTTCGTTGGCACGTTGGGCAGGCCTGACAGAAGCGCTTCACATCTCCGTCCAGTCTGGGCCAGTGGAAGCGATCACGAATCCGCTGGATAGTGTTCTGCGCCCCCAGGTGGCCCGCCATCGGATGTGCATGTGCCAGCTCCATCACGGTTTCCTTCTTCGACCGGGGTACGACTAGCAGATTTTCTCCTCCCCCCTCCGCTGCGCTACACAGTAGAGTAGACCGTTTTGGACCACAAAGTGAGGAACCGGGTGTGGAGGGGGTTGCACTTCCTCTCCCTCAATCGTCCTCACCTGGGTCCAACAATGTTTCAGCCGATCGTCCCCGTGTTGTTCCTTGGCGAATGCCCCCCCCCTTGTCACCTGTTGGAACACATCAACGAATAGGTTACTGGTTTGGGAGGGGGACTCACCGTCTCTGGTGCTGTCGGAGGCCAGCAGGACGGGGCGCCGCCGGGGACGTCGGGGAGATCTCCTCTTTCGGCGGTTCTCGGCCGGGCTGGCAGGCTGCACGGCGTTGGTGAGCAAGCGGTCAAACCCTGGCCAGTCTCTCCCAATCAGGACGGGGACGGGCAGATCCTTGACTATCCCCACCTCAACGGGCCAACTGCCCGAGGCGGCCGTGATTGTAACGCGACGAGCGGGGACCTGTCTCGTGTCTCCGTGCACACATGTGATGGAAAGGCGGGCCTTCGAACCCAGGCGGGGGGGGGAAGACTGACGACTGGACGAGGCTGACCGTGCTGCCGGAATCCAGCAGGGCTTGATACGGCCGTCCATTCACCTTCACTTTTACACGAGGGGCCTCCGGCAGTGGGTCGCAGTGGACGATGCAGCCCGCCAGCCATGCTTGGTTCGGGGAGCGGGGTGGTTCCGTGGGCATCGGCTCGTCCTGAGGGCCGGGAACCGCCAGTCTACTCACTGGCTTAGAGATACCCTCCGGCGTGCGTCGCTCCTGGTTCACCCTCCGGAGAAACGGCTGCGCTCGCTCCCCCACCTCCCGCTGTTGGGTGGCCTCCGCCAACTCGATGGCCTCCACAAGATCGCCCATGGTGTGGGGGTTCCGCATGCCGGCTGCCTGCCAGATTGTCCGGGGTAGGGCTCGCAGCAGACGATCGACAATGACTTTCTCCGCTACCTGGGTAGCACTAGGGCTCCCAGCCAGCAGCCAATGATGGGCTAGTCGGGTCAGGTCGGCGGCCTGGGCACAGGCTGGCAACCGAGTCTTAAATTCCCAGTCGTGGAATTGTTGGGCTGCGGAGATGGGCGAAAGCCCCACACGGGCCATGACCTCCTTCCTCAGCTCATCATAGGATTCCCTCAGCGTGGGTTGCATGGAGAAATAGGCCCGTTGTGCTTTGCCCGTTAACAGTGGTGCCAGCACTCGTGCCCACTCCTCCCGCGGCCAGCCCTCCTGGGCCGCGATGGCCTCGAACATCATTAAGTAGTTCTCTACGTCGTCGTGGGCTGACATTTTTGGAAGGAGCTGAGTGGCCTGCACCCGGGGATCGGGCAGTGGGACTCGTTGGGCAGCGGCAGTGCGGAGCGCGGCGAGCTCTCGCTCGGAATCCCCCTGGCGAGCGGCCATGTGCTCCATGATCTGTTGTTGGCGGATGCTCACCTCGGTGAGGTGCTTTAATAGTTCCTCCATGTCTAGGGAGGAGCAGCCGCCTGTGGAAAAAAACAAGTATAGGTGAGGCAATAAAAAAAAGGGGGGAAAAAAAAAAACCTTGCTTATCGGTGACTCTTCACAGTCATGCCCGCATTCTCCACCAGTGTAACGGGGTGAAGAGTCACACAACAAGGGGTAGTCAATAAAGGCCCCGGAAGGTGAGTTTATTGAGGGTTTTAGGGTGCAAACTTGTGTCCGTGGTGTGTGATGGTGCGCCGTGCTCCTCGTGAGATCAATGCTAGGGCTTCCCAGTGGCTGTCCTCCGTGCCGTGCTCGTGTGCAGGGGCTGGCCAGTCAAAGGCTGCTTTCTGGAACAAAGGCAGATCAAGAGTTAGCGTGGAGTCTTCTGGAGACATGTCTCTCCAGTGTGTGTGTTGCGGTGGCTTATCAAGCCCAACCGTGACGAGCTTCAGGTGCGCCCGGCCAGCCCGAGACGAGGACGTGCAGGTGATCCTCGTTGGTTTCCAGGGCGACGCTGATGAGTGCTCGGGACATTCGTCACAATATGTTCAGAAATAATATGAGGAAAATGCTTTAAAAATATGTATCTTTATCAACACTAAAGCGCATTCTGTGTGAACGGTGGCTAGCGATATGAGCGGTTAATCACGTGCGCAGACATGCAGTTGGATCATTCTTTTCTCTTTACTGTTATCATTGAAATATTGTCAAAGTGTCTAATTCTAACTTTTGGTAATATTTCTATTCAAAATCGCGATTCCTCGATTTCTACAAAATTTAATCGTGGCAAAACATTAAATTCGAATTAATCGATTAATCAATCAAATCTGAAAAATTGCCCAGCCCGAACGTAATCTCACAATGACGTAACGTGTACACAATTATATTATTAAAGCACCCATTAATGATGTGAAACATGGATGTTTTATAGTCTAAAGCACTTGTGTCAAACTCAAGGCCCACGGGCCTATTCATATCATTTTATGTGGCCCGCGAGAGCATATGATTGTCTTAAAATAAAATAAAAAACTATGCTACTTTATATCGTAAATTATGAAAAGCGCGTATCAATACCACAAGTTTCTGTTTCTATTTGGCGTTCTGTTTATACGCAGAAATTGACTTTGGTGAGCATATGATACGCAATGGTGTTCCATTGATGATGACTGCGCAGACAGCTCAAAGGAATAAGCGGACCTCATCAAGTGCTCGAGCACCACTGACGGAAAAACACGATATTCTCCATTCATTTAACAAATTAAAAAATCGATGGAAGCTTTCAGACACGACTTTCTTCTCCTTTTTCTATTGAGTTATTTTAATGACAAATGTCCAGAGCACATTACAGCCTGCAAGAGCGCAACAAATGCGCAAATCTCGCAGGTGGATTCCCATTCATTCACTCTCACAGAAAACGGACACGCTTTCTATCGGTCAGACATTACATGTGTGCGCTCAAAAATGATCTTCTCTCCTGAATTTAATGTTGCCATCCCATCTACTGTCCTGAAACAGATCTATAGCCAGGTGGTCACCCTAACGCAGAGTAGTAAAATAATTACTAATTTGAATCAGTCAATTTTAACGACAAAAATATACATTATAAAAATGAAAAGAATCAGTTATTTGTGCGATCAGATCAGCCGGTAAAATCCTGGAATGTCTATGGATCCAGAAAGTGAATGCATTCAAACAGTTAGTTCAAAACCGCTCTAATGCATAGAAAACAGCCGATTTCATAAGAGATGGCGGAGATAACAGTAGGCTACTCACATGCAGATGTCAGTAAAAAAAAAAATAAAAAAAAAAATCAGCAAGCTGTTTGGCTTAAAAGCAGGAGTGGTTTATATTGGATGCTGGCTGAAGGTGTTTAGAATACGCAGTAGTCAGGGGTTTAGTAATTCTGAAACAGTCAAGTCAAGGTAGCTCGTTTAGTGGTCTTTTGGCATCCCCCTGTGTTCCTGTTTGGTATCACAGATTGACTTGTGCTGTAAACTACTAAATGTAATGTAGAAATATTCATTTTCTGTGAAGCTGCTTTGTGACAGTGTATCATGAAAAGTGCTATACAAATACATGTGAATTGAATTGCAAACAATGATTAATTCATTTATTTATTTATTTATTGTGGTACTATATAAATTCATTGCGAATTATGAAAATTAAAAGGTATTTTTTAGTACTTTAGTTTGTATTTATTTTTGGGTGGGGGAGTGGGTTTGAGTATGGCCACTTCTTTTTTTCTACTTTAAGCATTGATTGCGTATCATATGTACGCCAAATATGTGTGTATTATACGCACGCCAAAGTCAATTTCTGCATATAAATCGCACGCCAAACAGAAACAGAAAATTGTGCTATTGATATGCATTTTCATGAGACCGGGCTCATTTGTTTTTTTGTTTTTTAAATGCCATATCTGTCACACGTTTTTAGCAGCAAACAATTATTTGTTGTACCAAAAATGTAACAAAAAAGTTTTTTTTGTTTTTTTTTTGTTTTGTTTTTTTTAACAAAGTTTATGTAATGACTTGTGTTTGATGATATTTGTCTTTGTGTTTTACTTTGATTTTTGGAGTAATGTGGATTTCTTAAGCTGATAAATTAAAAGGATTTATGTTAAAATAACACAGAGTAATAGCATATATTTTTACATCTATGCAAATCCATATACAATATTTGTAACTTAAATAAGTAGCTAATAATAAGATAAAGAGACAATTATTTAACAATATCTTAAGGAGTGGTAATGTTTGTACAGTCTTACAGTTACAACCGGCCTTTTGATGGCAGCCATAATGCTGAAGTGGCCCTCAGTGAAAATGAGTTTGACACCCCTGGTCTAAAGCATATAAAGTGAGTAAACTAGACTTCATCAGCTCAGCCTTTTACATAAACCATGAGAAACCATAAAAACTTAAATTTATTCCCTTCATTCAAGCTCTTGGTTCACACGTGTGCATATTAGCAGCTCATCGGTTTTCAGTCCGAGTCAAACTGTTTTCTCAGTTCAGTGACCATTGGAGGAATTCATCACAGGTGTCTTAAAGTGAGTTTTGATTGAGTAACGTGTAGATCTGTGCTGCTCGAGGCGCAAACTGTTTCAGATGCTTCAGTCTGATTTGATGAACTGGTTTAACTACTTCAATAAAAAGAATCAGTTCATAAGAATGATTCGTATGTGAACCTGACATCACTCCAGACTAGGGATGCACAATAATATCGGAACGATATCGGTATCGGCTGATAATGGCTTAAAATGTAAATATTGGCATCGGCCCGATATGAAAAATTATGCTGATATGTCTTGCCGATAAGACAAATAACTCACATGTGCTCAGGGTGTGAAAGTGATAAGATCATGTCAGCAGTGCTCTTGGCCTACTTGTAATAAAATGAAAGTATAATACACAAACAACATTAAGCTTGTGTTTCTGATTAAATAAAGCAGTAATTGATGTCAAAAAATAACCAGTCTGTTTTTGATGAATAAAAATCACAAACATGACACTTGTAAAATTAAATAATTATATATATATATATATATATATATATATATATATATATATATAGACACACACACTTATTTATTTATTTATTTATTTATTTATTTATGTGTAATGCTTTATTTTTAAAAGGATTATGAAAACTTAAATACAAGGAGCTCTAAAAGATTTTCAGAATTTTTACAGCTCTTTTGCTTTAGACCATCCACAAATGTTAAATCTACAAATTAAATGTTAAGGTTACAACTGCATCTGTCTGAAAAAATAAATAAATAAAAAATAAAATGTGGTGATTGATTTATAGTTGATTTATAGTTATTTTCAAAGCTTTCAAGGTACTCTCATTATAAAAGAACTTAATTGTTGTTAATTTAATTTCTTTATTTAAAAGAATTAACCAAAATGAAAAACTTTTTTTTTTTATAATCTCTGCACAGGAGAGACTTGGTGTTGTTTCCAAACAAAAGGAAATATATCGGTATCGGCTAGCTGCAAAAATTAGTTGAAAAATATCGGATATTGGCAAAAATACAATATCGTGCATCCCTCCTCCAGACCATTTGCCTGAGGCTCTGATTTACAGATAATAATCTGTAAATAATGTTTAGACCAATCGCTTCACACAAGACCTCAGTGTATCGTCAGGAGCCGTGGAGTCATTTTGTGTTGCCTGATGTGCTTTTTGACTCTCAAAGTGCTGGTAGCCATTGACTGCCGTGTCTGTCTGTCAGCTGCTGAGATGAGACGCCTGATGCTGCTCGCATCACTTCCTGTTGCTGAGGGGAAATGAGAAGAACAGCTTCAGGAGAGAGATTTCAGAGTCCCACATGTGTGTGTGAAGCCAGACAGCAGCATTTCCTCTTTATTTTCACACAAGAGTGCTGTCAAATATAAAGGGTTTGTTGTTTTGGGCTGGAGAAGGTTAGACTGGGAATTACAGAGAATTTAATGATTCTGGTTCTGATTTCAGACTCCTTTAGTTGTTCTGAGGCAGCAGAGCTCAGTCATTGATCCTGACTTTATAACGCACTAAACAACATGCATCTTAAAGTGCTCATATCATGAGGAATCACAGTGTGAACATTCAGCAACATCAGTCTCTTCATAGACTTTTAAAGGCATATTCCACAGCAAACACTGAAAATTCTGTCATCTTTTACTATATTTTTGAGAAATGTTTTAGTCCATAAAATGGAAATCGGTGCTCACTAAAATTGTTTTATTACCAGTGTTATTGAAAATGTCTTCCACTGAAGGTCATATAGGACCCTATGAAATTCGTTTAATTTGTTCCCAATTTTTTCTTATTTTTAATTTTTCTGTATTTATTTTTTTCCATTTGAATTTTTCTTAATTCCTGAATTCAAACAACCAGAAAGCATATGTAACTGAAATCATGAAACTATATATTTTAACAACAATATAGTGAAAGTTTAACAAAAATACCTTTCTTTAGGGATCTATTAAATGTTTTATTTTTTCCCAAATTCTTTAATTTTCCCCAAATTCCATTTTAATGGTTAAAATAATTTTAATAATCAAAAGCATGTCTAATTAATTGAATTAATACAACTATAACAACTTAATAATTTATTAATTTATACAGAAAATTAAATTTTTTATAGAAATTCTGTATTGTCAGTTTGAATTTATGATTTAATACAAATTTATTATTAAAACGGTAATCAAACAAGAGCATAACACATTAACAATTTAATTACATTTAACATTTATTTGATTAAATTAAAATTAAAATTCAATCAAATAAAAAAAATTAATTCCTTTTATTTTTTTGTAAAAGTACTGCACAACAGAGGTTTACAATTAAAATATGGAAGAATAACTGTATGATAGTCCTTAAATTATGAGTAGTAGTAGTAGTAATATAATAATAATAATAATAATAATAATAATAATAATAATAATAATAATAATAATAATAATAATTATTATTATTATTATTATTATTATTATTATTATTATTATTATTATTATTAATATACTTTGAGAAGTACATTCTACTGTACAATAGTAATATGTTTCTGTCACAGTTTCTTTAATGAAACTTTTATTTTGATTTTTAAACAGCTAAACAACTACTTAAACTCAAATAGATACCTGGACAATTTCAATCTGGTTTCCGACCACATCACAGCACAGAGAAAGCGCTCATTAAGACAATAAATGATATTCGCTTTAATTCTTATTCTGGTAAAATATCAGTGCTGGTACTACTAGATCTTAGTGCTGCGTTTGACACTGTCGATTATAACATACTTCTAGAGAGACTGGAAAACTGGGTCGGGCTTTCTGGGATGGTACTCAAATGGTTCAGGTCATACTTAGAAGGGAGAGGTTATTATGTAAGTATAGGAGAGCATAAGTCTAAGTGGACGTCCATGACATGCGGAGTCCCACAAGGCTCAATTCTTGCACCGCTCTTGTTTAGCCTGTATATGCTCCCACTAAGTCAAATAATGAGAAAGAACCAAATTGCCTGTCACAGCTATGCTGATGATACCCAGATTTACCTAGCCTTATCTCCAAATGACTACAGCCCAATTGACTCTCTCTGCCAATGCATTGATGAAATTAACAGTTGGATGTGCCAGAACTTTCTTCAGTTAAACAAGGAGAAAACTGAAGTCATTACATTTGGAAACAAAGATGAAGTTCTCAAGGTGAATGCATACCTTGACTCTAGGGTCAAACAACTAAAAATCAAGTCAAGAATCTTGGGGTGATTCTGGAGACTGACCTTAGTTTTAGTCGTCATGTCAAAGCAGTAACTAAATCAGTATACTATCATCTCAAAAACATTGCAAGAATTAAATGTTATGTTGCCAGTCAAGACTTGGAGAAATTTGTTCACGCCTTTATCACAAGCAGGGTGGATTATTGTAATGGTCTCCTCTCCGGCCTTCCAAAGAAGACCATTAGACAGCTGCAGCTCATCCAGAACGCTGCTGCCAGGATTCTGACTAGAACCAGAAAATCTGAGTATATCACACCAGTCCTCAGGTCCTTACACTGGCTTCCAGTTACATTTAGGATTGATTTTAAAGTACTTTTACTCATTTATAAATCACTCAATGGCCTAGGAGCTAAATACATTGCAGATATGGTCACTGAATGTAAACCTAACAGACCACTCAGATCATTAGGATCGAGTCAGTTAGAAATAACAAGGGTTCACACAAAACAAGGGGAGTCCGCTTTTAGCTATTATGCCACCCGCAGTTGGAACCAGCTTCCAGAAGAGATCAGATGTGCTAAAACATTAGCCACATTTAAATCCAGACTCAAAACTCATCTGTTTAGCTGTGCATTTGTTGAATGAGCTCTGTGCTACGTCCGAACTGACTGTACTGTATTTTATGTATAATCATTTTCTATTTTTAACTGTTTTAAATTCATCTTAAATCAATTTTTAAATAATTTTAAAAGTTTTTAAAATTCCTTGTTTTTATTGTTGTGATGATTATTTTACTTCTTTTATGTAAAGAAATGCTAGAAGGTAAAGAGAATGTGGGCAAAGAAAGACAAGTTTGTTGGTTAATCAGTTGAAAGTAGGACCTCTGAGTTCTATTTGTTTAGTTTATGATGGTTAAAGTAAGTAGGGGGTGAAGTTATGGAATAGTTAGGTATTTTGGAATGTTTGTTTTTTGTGTTAAGAGCACATCAAGTTTTTAAATTCCTTGATTTTATTGTTGTGATTATTATTATTTTTTTTTTTAATGATTATTTTACTTCCTTTCATGTAAAGCACTTTGAATTACCATTGTGTATGAAATGTGCTATAACTTGCTTTGCCTTTGATGGGTTTTAGTGAAGATCTTTGAGTTTTTTTACCATAGTTTTTATCGGATGAAATGGTGAGAGTTTGTGAAGTGACTCTCAGAGAAGCCTGTTATACTGTAAATGGCTTTGTGTGAGTCAATGATGACAGAATGAGGATCTCATCCTCCACCCTTCAGTCCCGCCTTTCTCTAAACACCCCTGAGGTCAGAGGTCAGTGGGTCACAGGTTGTTTTATTGTGAACTCCTGATGGTCTCAGTGCTCTGTGCTGCTGTAGAAGATCTGCATATGCGTGATGAAGACGCAGCGCTGCCTCGTGTTGAAGGCTGATGTTTTAGAGTGGGTTATGATGACAGACGTCACGTTTGCATGTTGATCGCCACAGAAAACACTCTAAGCTCCTCATTCAGTGCAGAAGGAGTGTTATTTGAGCTGTTGGGCTGCTGTAGTTGTAGGCAGAAGAATCTGGCTTTGGATTGTTTGCAGTGTAAAGAGCTTGTTTCCACCTCGTAATGTTTACTAACAATGTGACTTTATACACACTACTGCTCAGAATTCTGGGATTGGTGAGAACTTTTTAAAAAATAAATTAATGCATTAAATTAATCAAAAGTGCTAATAAAGACATTTATAATGTTACAACATGTTTCCATTTCAGATAAATGCTGTTCTTTTGAACTTTCTATTCATCAAAGAAACCTGAAAAATATAATGTATCACAGTTTCCACAAAAATATTGTGCAGCACAACTGTTTTCAACATTGATAATAATCAGAAATGTTTCTTGAGCAGCAAATCAGCATATTAGAATGATTTCTGAAGGATCATGTGACACTGAAGACTGGAGTAATGATGCTGAAAATACAGCTGCGCATCACAGAAATAAATTACAGTTTAACAGATATTCACATAGAAAACAGCTGTTTGAAATTACAATATATTCACATTTTTACAGTTTTTACTGTGTTTTTGACCAAATGAATGCAGCTTTAGTGAGCAGAAGAGACTTCTTAATAAAATCTTAATAACTCCATCTTTTAACCAGTAGTGTATTGGTGTATGAACTTCTGTGTGATAATGTGCTGTCAATGAAACTGTCATTTAAATTATCTGTAGACATTTTTATTTTTTTTTTTAAATATTATATTGTTCAGTTTTGCATCACATTCATCATACCATTAATCAAAGCATTAAATACTAATGTAAAATTATTTGTGCACAACCTAATTAATATTCACAAGGCTTCACTTTTTAAAACTTTTGATATCAGTGATGCTTGTGGATGTAATTTTTGCACAAACAAGGTTAGATTGATTCACACATTCACACTAGTCTTGTGTTAACATGCGTATTTGTTGTGGTTGTTCTTTTGCATCAGTGTTTTTGTCCTTTTCCATTGTTAATGTGATTTTTATTTATTTTTTTCTTATTTTTTTAATCTTATTATCAACATTATTGGACATATGCCATCAATGCATCTGGTAAAGCTTTAAGCTTCTCAAGTCTTTTCTTTTTCCAGACATCACAGCCCAAGTTTCCAGCATCAGATCATAGAGAATGATGATAAAAAAGAGAAATCTTCATTTTGATGATGATAAAATTAGCAAATAGAAAGTTTCTTCGTCTGGCCGAATGATTTCAGGATATCAGAAAGTTATTTTTTCTTGCGTTTTGTAAAAGAGTGCGTGTCAGAAGACTGCGGTTTGATTTGGGTGTCAGGAATAGTGCGATAATGAGCTGTTAAATCTCTCGTAGTGCAGCAAGAGTGCTTTAGCATCAGAAGTGTGTTCTTTTTGGGAAGTGTGATGTTTTAAAAGATTCATCCAGCACTTTGACTTAATTAGATGTAATCTTTTGAGCAAATGACACTTGAACATAAAGGAGCGCTTGTGCTGTGTGTGTGTGTATGTGTGTGTGTGTGTGTGTGTGTGTGTGTGTGTGTGATGGTGCAATAGTGCCATCTATAGCTGTACCTCCATGCAGCACATGTGAAGTTTCTCCTCTTCAGAAACCAGGAGAACGTTGTTTTCTGCAGTATTATTGTTAATAGAAAGGCTGTGTGTATTGTGAGGATGTGCTGTGATTGTCTCAGGCTTTCGTGTGTGTACACCGCATAAAAGGCTTCACCGCATCTTACTAGTCAAAATATCAAAAAATTCTTAAATTAAGATGCATTTACTAGATAAGCAAAATGACATAAGATATTTAGTCTTGTTCCTAGGGGGGGAAACTAAATGAAGTGAATTTTGCTTAAAACAGAACAGTTTTCTGCCAGTGGGATAAGTAAAATTCTCTTGTTTTAAGAATATTTTATATCTAAATATCTTATGTCGTTTTGCTTATTGGGTCATTTTCAGTCTAAGTTCAGTCTAAATTTAGCTTATATATATGTGTATATATATATATATATACATATATATATATATATATATATATATATATATATATATATATACAGCATTTTCAAATGAAAAGAAAAAAATAATACTGAAATTCTCATGAAATTTTCTTTCAAACATGGCAGTGTTTATTAATGGCCTAAATGTATGGAAATTAATGAACTGTTTTTGCATACTGACTATTTATTTTTTTTTTTTAATTTATTTTAATTTTTTTTAGAAATCCTTTTGTTTTGTTTTGTTTGGTTACAGCGACCGGCAGATATAATTCTGAGGGGTTTTGAGAATATTAGAACAGATGAAATCTTCACACATCAAAAACACAGCTTGTGTGCCAGCAGTCCTTTCAAGATCTGTGAGGAAAACAGTGAAGTTTAATGGCAGAAAACAGAAGACAAATATAGACGGCTCTGTTTGCAGCTCTGCTGTGAGCCTGTGTGAAATATAATGATCTGTGAACAACAAAACATCACTCTCTTCTGCCTGTACTGTATATGCACTGTACACACAACACATTCGTTACAGCAGGACATCAGACAGTAGTTACACAAAACAGTAATTACACTGTTCTAATCTTAGTTGAATAATCTAAATATAAATATAGAGTGCAACAACACTTACCAACTTCTTTCTCTTACTACTGTATTTTTTTTAATCAAAATTTAGAATGTTTTAATTTTTATATTTTCCGTTTTCATTGCAATTTTAAAGTTATAGTACTTTTCTTGTGTATTTTTGTTATTTGTTGTTATAAGTTAAATATCTACATATTTTTTTATTTCTCTACATTTCTTTTTGGTCTAGCTTGTCTTCTAATATAGCTTTCTAATAAACATTTTTATGTCACAATTGTGAGTTATAAACTTGTAATTCTGGGTTGACATATCACAATTTTGATTTTTTTTTTTTTTTTTTTTACCAGAATTCTGAGTTTAAGTTTTTTTTTTTCTGCCATAGAAATAAAAAAAAAATAAAAAAAAATCTCTCAATTCTGCTTTTTTATCACAGTTGTGAGTTCATATTTCACATTTAATAAATTGCAATTCTGAAAAAATACACATTTTTGCAAGTTTATGTCTCACTTTTTTTTTTTTTTTTGTGAAAATAAGTTTCCTTTATTAAATGTTAAGTCTTTCATCAAATTTCCTTAATCTTTCATGTTGAAATTAACATTAACTATAATAAATGAAAGCTTAACCGATGTTGATACTGTAAAGCATTACGTTCTGCAAGCATTGTTTCCATTAAACATATATTATTGGTCTGTACTGCTTTAAATACAAGTAGACATTTTTAATTCAGGATCCTCACTTAAGAACTGGTTTAGTAAGAATTTACTAGAAAAAGGTTTAGAATTTTTGTGACCATGGACTACAAAACCAGCCATAAGGGTAATTTTTTTTGAAACTGAGATTTATACATCATCTGAAAGTTGAATACATATCGATGTATGGTTTGTTATGATAGGAACAGAATAGAATATTTGGTCAAGATACAACTATTTGAATTTTGAATCTGAGGGTGAAAAAAAATCTAAATATCGCCTTTAAAGTTGTCCAAATGAAGTTCTTAGCAATGCATACTGCTAATCAAAAATTAAGTTTTGATATATTTATGGTAGGACATTTACAAAATATCCTCATGGAACATGATCTTTACTTAATATCCTAATGATTTTTGGCATAAAAGAAAAATGGATAATTTTGACCCATACAATGTATTGTTGGCTATTGCTACAAATATACCTGTGCTACTTATGACTGCTTTTGTGCTCCAGGGTCACATATGTAAATGTAAAATATCTTAATCTTAACTGCTGTGTTTTTCTTTTTGTTTGGCTTTCTTTTCCTGTAATTATCCTAACTATGATACTACTGCTGTGAAGAATTACTCTGTTTCTGTGCAGCCTTTGAGTCTGGAGTTTGAGACTGGAAGTGCATGAATAGTCATTGTGTTTGTGCAGGATGGTTATTTTCTCCTGTCCTGAGATTCAGATGTTGAAGCGCTTGCTTCCGCCGGTGCGTGTCAGAAACACACAGCAATCAGAGGTGGAGCTAAGCTGCTCTTTAAGGATCCCTGCGGGCCCCGTGCTCCGGTATCGACAGCAGCAGACGAGCGTCCCACGAGAGCGGGGTCCGACAGGCCCTCCAAACACGCCTTTGTTTTCTCTCCTCCGCTCCAACTTTTATCCAGCGGCTTCAGAAGGCCGTGTCCGGCGAGCCGCAGGCGTCCAGGTGGATTTCTCCCGCTGCGAGGAACGGGGCAAACATCAAACCGTCTCTGATTACTTCCACATTACTGCTGCAAAAGAACATAAAAAGAAATGGACACCTTTAAACCTGCTTAATACATAAATGATGACCTCTCGGGTCACTCCCAGGACGGTGGCGATCGATAGCGCAGCTAATAGAAGAGCGCTTTACCTGAGCGGGTTTGCAGCTGGAGAACGTCCTCATTAAATAACTCCAGCTCAAGCCACATTTATTTGATTACTGTCGACATGACATTTACATCACAGCGTCCTGCAGAAGGCTTCAAAAGTCAGCCTCGACCTGTTCTGAATCAAACATTTGTTCTGCTTTTATTATTTACCTAGTGACAAATAAGTATACTAAAATGTATTTGAAAGACATGTATTTCATGCTAAGTGTGCTACAAATACATGTGCATATTTATGTTCTTAATAAAAACATGGTATACTTAAAGTCTGCTGAATTGGAACAACTAATTTTGTTCTTAATGCACTTTTCTTAATGCACTTTAATTGCACAGAAGTAGTGCTGAAGTCCAACTAAAGATATACTGAATTATATTTGATTGTGCTAAAGTGGAAATATTGCAAGTATACTTCAGGTACACTTTAAATATCTTACATTTAAAGATCATACAATACTCATCAGTAGTGACATTAAAACACATTTTAGGCTTAATATTAGGAAATGTGCATTGTGCACAAGTATTACTCCAAATAAAGTGTTTTTTCTTTCTTTCTTTCTTTCTTTCTCGTGATTTTATTTTTAGTTTAATAGTTCCAAACCTGTATGTTCTTATTTTCACATCACATTCATTCAGCTCTTTCCTGTCTGTATGCTTCATAGTGACCGTGAATGTCATATAATTCTGTGTGTGAGGAACAGAAGCGCTGATTATTCCCTGGTAATCTGAAGCCCTCAGATCTTATTGTTCATTCTTCAGACTCAGATTGACATGTCCTGTTCAGTTATAATGTCTGTGAGATCCAGTGGTGTTCTAGCTGTTATCTCTTTGCCTATATTTGTGGCATTGATGGGATTCCATCTCTTCTGATGCTGTGATCTTTGGATTCATTTTTAGAGCATAATTACAGAAATCATGCTGTTTAAGGCTGTGCTAACATTCCTTTAAATGCAGGAGACCACATGTGACTGCAGAGAAAAACCTGAAAAATGAACTAATAGACATCACCATATAAGTCCAGTTGATTAATCACAGTACAGCAAGACAATAGTTTTGTATTACAAGTTTTCTGAAATGCTATGTTTATGTATGCACTAATTGGCATAAATTTTCAACATAGAAATCAGAGATTGGGTAAAGCCAGATTCATAATTGTTGTTTGATTTTATTAACATACTGTATTACACTTGAAAGTTTTTCCAGAGAGGATTTTGGATTTCTCTTTTTATCACTCCTTCAGTCAGAAAACACTGTCAACAGACAGACAACAAACACATTTTCACCTTGTTTTTAGGAGTAAAATGTATAAATAAGGTGTTTAATTATGTTTTTAATTGAAGTCTACAGACATAAATAGATAAAAAGCAATAAAATAAACACTTACATGTGTACTGTGTATGTTTTCTTTCCGCTAGTCTGAAAGAAGAGACATATTATGGAAGCAAAAACAGACCAAAAGCTCAAATTGAGAAAACAGTGGTTTTGCCTGAAGTGTCTTGACTCAATAAACAGTCTGGTGTAGTTTGTTTTCTATGTCTTGTCTAAGATGCATTGGGAGAAGCATTTACAGAATCCCACCGTTAATGCATTTCAATTAATTATTAACTGAATTGTTAATCAGATCAAATTGTTGAGTCAAATTGAATTGTTCTGAATTTGCTCTTTTTTAAAAATTCAGTCAAAATCCATGATACACAGGCCTAATTGTTAATGAACAATGACTTAATGTCATTCTCTCCTCCATTCCAAAGCTTCTTGTGATTTCAGAAGAGGCTTGTATGTAATGCACAAGTCAGTCGAGTGTGCAGCGTGAAGATTCATCAGAAGTTCTTCTGTGTTTGTGGAACAAAATAACAGCACACAGGGTTTGATTTCATATTTACACGGCGTGAGGTTGCTGTTTGTTTGCCTCATGGGAACTCAGATCATGTCAGATGTGTGTGTGTGTAAAGGCAGGACAAACACACACACAGTCCCAGTGCCAGATAAAGAGTGTAGCCTAAAGCTCTTGTAATTTGTTTGTATTTTCTGCCTAATGTAGTTTGCTCAATCTTGTTTAGTGCTGATGGAAAGCGATAGGCCTTATCTGGGTTTGCCAAAGGCACAAGCGTCTGACAGCGCTTGAGCGGCGTTCCAGCACTGACGCTGTGTTCATGTTTGAAGTTTGAGGATAGTGGAGGATAGTAGAGGATAATGTGGACGTACAGGAGAGATATATATTGGGAATGTACCGATATAGCAGCCAATAATCAGTATTGGCTGATAAAAGCACTGTCTGACATCAGTGGATGATCAGGGACGATTATATCCAGTCAATCAAAAGTGGGCAGAAAATACTGCAGCTCATACTGTGTGTAAAGAAAATGTCTCTTGTGTAGAATGCAAGGCAGGCGTCGTTAGCACAGTACACATTAACATAATTTTGCTTAAATTTTGCGCCATTAACTCAGGTTCTGTTTGACCCAGTGAATCACCTATCCTCCTGAGACCCTGTGTCCTCGTGTGAGGACATTATATTTTAGTGAATTTCTCTGAGACGTTACATGCCACAATTTTAAGTCTGGATGTCCTGTAAAAGAGCACATTCAGGGCTTTACAGAGATACCATGACCACTCCCTCTCCTTGGTCTTCAAAAATGGCTGACATTAATTTAGTGATCAAATGTAACACTCCTATGGAAATATGTGAATATTTTGTAATTATCATTTAAATCTGACTAATTATTCAACTGTTTGTCATAAATCAATATCTCAGGAAAATGTTACGGGGTTTCAAATCAAAATATGACTTTCTGTTTCGAAACAGGACGTTGAAGTCCTCAGTTGAAGACATCGGGACTAAAAGCATGTTTATTATGCATTTTGGAAGACACAACAAATGAATAGGGAAATAAAATATATTTCAATATTCCTATGAAATATTATATATTATTATGAAAATCTTGTCAATTATTACTCCCATTATTACACTTCTTTTTTCATTACATGTTCCGCCAAAAACACATTAATATGCAAAATAGATACAGTTTGTAGATACATTGTATATAATGGGAAAACCCGTTTATGGCTATTTTACACACATTTTGCATAAATAAAAATGGTATATCAAATCATTCTGTTATAAAAGTTGAGAATCATCTTTATACAAATGTATTGGTGATTTAAAAAAAAAAAAAATCTATTGTTTTTGCCTATGTATCACATTGAACATTTATGTCTTTTTATTTATTTTTTTAAAATTAAGTCCCTGTGTCCTCTACCGAGGACATAGCATAACATATGAATGAAATATAATTTTCAAAAACAATTATTTAAAAAAAAAAAAAAAAAAAAATTCTAACGCTCTAAAGCAGTCTTTCCCAACCCTGGTCCTGGAGGCACCCCAACACTGCACATTTTGCACGTCTCCTTTCTCTGACACACCAATTTCAGCTCTTGAAGTGTCTACTAATGAGCTGATAACCTGAATCAGGTGTGTTTGATTAAGGAGACATGCAAAACGTGCATTGTTGGGGTGCCTCCAGGATCAGGGTTGGGAACCACTGCTCTAAACAATGTAATGATATGAAAAAATACTAACTTTTTCCTAACATTTTATTCTGGGTCTTAAGAGGCTATAGTTCAAGCCAGGGTTGCCAGATCTGCGGTTTCCCTTCACCAAACATTATTTCAATAATCATCCAGTAATCACAAAGAGCTTTTTGATAAGAAACAAAGTCTCAGCTCTCACATCTGTCCATTTTATCACAAAAAATTCAGACAATAAATGCTGTTTTGACGCTCTTGAATGTGGTGTGACCGATTGCTGTAGTGCATCAGTTTAAGCGGCAGCGTGAAGCGCGAGTCTCTTCCACTTTACTATTAGTTATAGCACAAAATAAACATGAGTTAATTTCAGAAAGTGAAAAAAAAAAAAAAAAAAACTTACCGAAATGTGTCATGTCTCATGTAATCACCAGTGTTGGGAAGGTCACTTTGGAAATGTAAAAGGTTACAGATTACAAGTTGCCCTATTTAAAATGTAATAAGTAATGTTTACATTTTAAGTAATGTTTACAAGTAACTATTTCAATTCGTTTATTAAAGTAATATAATTACATGAAAATGTGGAGTTCCGTCTGATTTGGTCATGGTGTTAATGTGTGTTAGTATTTATTTATCACCATGTTGTCTGAGGCCAGTGATATTTGTGTGACATTGACATGTTATCACAGCATCATTGGATCACTCTCTGCAATTTGAACTTCTCATCTGTCGTCTCAGATCTTTGATTTGCTTTCCTCTCGTTCTTCAGGAGAAAGAGCGTGTTGAGGCCGTGTCTGTCATGGCCATTCTGTCCAACTACCAGAGAGTACGTGTGGAAAATATGTAAGTGGACCCTCTTTCTCTCTCATTTCTCCTTTCTCTCTCTCACACATGAAGGACACTTAATAGACTCCATTATGTCATTGGCACAACAATTAGCCAATTTACCAATACCTTGTGTCTAGCATGTAGAACCGAATAAATTAATAAATAGTTCATAAATCAAATTCATAAAAGCTAGTATGATCAGGAACTCTTGTATTTTGTAACACTGTTTTTGCCATTAAGCTATCATCAGATGGCTCATTTGTCTCTCTATTCTTCAAACTCAACTCACTGACTAAACCCAAAGTGTTTGAAGTGTACCTATAAAATAAACACATTTATAGAACGATCAAGGTAAACTCATGTGTGTTTTAAATCTACCTTTATTCAAAACCAAAATTTAAGATCAGAAAGGTTTTAATGTTTTTGAAAGAAATTTCTTCTGCTCATCTAAGCTGCATTTTTTTTATCATAAATACAGTAAAAACAGTAATATTGTGAAATATTATTATAATTTAAAACCGCTGTTTTCTATGTGAATATCTGTTAAAATGTAATTTATTTCTGTGATCAAAGCTGAATTTTCAGCATCGTTACTCCAGTCTTCAGTGTCATGATCCTTCAGAAATCATTCTAATATGCTGATTTGCTGCTCAAGAAACATTTCTGATTATTATCAATGTTGAAAACAGTTGTGCTGCCCAATATTTTTTGTGGAAACCGTGATACATTTATTTGAAATAGAAATCTTTTGTAACATTAGAAATGTCTTTACTGTCACTTTTGATCAATTGAATGCATCCTTGATGAATAAAAGTATTAATTAAAAAAAGCTCAAACTTTTAAACAGTTGTGTAATTAATGATGAGATATGTCATGCTTTCATGCTCAAAGAATCTTGTTTTATAAAAATTTTTGAATGCATAACTATATAATATTTGTAGAAGTGTCATTGAATGAAATTGCAATCGGCTGTTTCTTGAACACTGCTCTTGTCTTTCGTTGGTCAGTCAAACAGAAAGTGCCGCCCCAAACTCCTTCTATAGGTTGTTTCAGACATTTGCTCAAACAAATCAATGTTGTGAAATTGTCACAGAGTTTCACTCTTCAGGATGTCAAACTACCAGTGACTCTGAACATTAAACGGACACCGCAAACTCTCTGAACATGCTGTGAATGTGTGTTTCACTTCGACACAGCTCAGTCTTGGTCACTGCAGCTGTTTTTCCTTCAGCTCACTTGAGCTGTCAGTCAGCTATTGTTCCTCCGCTGATACCTTGGGGTAAATGGTGTAACCCCATCTGTATACCTGACAGCCCGTAATGCCGCGGGGCTCGACCGTATCGTGCTAATCGCCCTAATCACCCGAGTGCTCAGTTTGACCTGTGACGCTGGCATTGAGAGGACATCCACCCATGTCAAATGAGTGCGGCGGTGGCTTTCTGCCAAGTCAGAGAGCAAGCACTAATTTGTCTTTGAAGTGGTGTTGGAGTGCCGCCATGTTTTCACTTCACATCCATCCATATCCTCTTCCACGCCTACTTAGTTTGCTTTGCATTTCTCTCGAAGGGCGTAGGTTTGCTTTTGACATTGTCAGGGACATAAGAGCAGAGCACAGCATATGTGACCCTGGACCACAAAACCAGTCATAAGGGTCAATTTTTTAAAATTAAGATTTATACATCATATAAAAGCTGAATAAATAAACATTCCATTGATGTATGGTTTGTTATTATAGGACAATATTTGGGATACAACTATTTGAAAATCTGGAATATGAGGGTGCAAAATAATCAAAATATTGAGAAAATCGCCTTTAAAGTTGTCCAAATGAAGTTCTTAGCAATGTATATTACTAATCAAAAATTAAGTTTTGAAATATTTACGGTTGGGAATTTACAAAATATCTTCATGGAACATGATATTTACTTAATATCCTAATGATGTTTGGCATAAAAGAAAAATTTATCATTTTGACCCAGACAGTGTATTGTTGGCTTTTGCTACAAATATACCTGTGCTACTTATGGCTGCTTTTGTGCTCCAGGGTCACATATTTATAATTTTGTAATTCATAAACAAAGTATTTTAAGTTTGTAGGCTATGTTTTACAGATAACAATTACTCAAATTAAATTTTATGAACCAACAACATTACAGCAGCATCAGAGCGCTGGGTGTCTTAATAACGCATAACTTTATTTTAATATTAATCAAATTAGACCCAGGATGATTCTGAAAGAAAACTCTACTGTAGCTGTAGTAACAAAACGCCTCAAGGTTACGTATGTGTCACGATTCCACAGGGGAGACGGAAACCAGGAAAGGGGAGACGTGGAATAAATCAAAACAAGCTCTTTAATTAAAACAAAACAGGTAAGTTCAACACAGGCTGGGAACACTCACGCGACAGACAGGAATGACGTATAATACTCAACAGGAAACACAGGGCAGAACACACTATAAATACACAACGTAACTAGATAATTAAACACACACAGCTGGACAATAATTAACTAATAAACACAGGAACAGGAAACTAACAAAATATGGGCATACAAGAGGAAGGGAAATACAAGACACACAAGACAATCCTGACATTACGCCCCCACCTCTGAAGGCGCGTCCTCGCGCCATATACCACCCAGTGGAGAGGGGGGGGTGGGCGCTCTGGAGGCCCTCAGGAACAAGAACACACAGACGGCCTCCAGGGCGGCACCCATAGCGTGTCAGGGAGTTCAGGAGGCCACGGTGGGACAGGGAGTTTAGGAGGCCATGGCGCTGCAGGGTGCTCAGGAGCCCATGGCGGTGCAGCCTTCGAGGCTGTGGCCCCAGCCCCAGCCACTACGGCACTAGCCATACTACCCCCCCCCCCCCCCCAAAAAAAATACTTGGAGGAACTTACGGGGCTTAGCTGGAAGTCAGGGGCCCTCTCTGGGCTTAACGGGGAATCTGGAGTCTTTCCTGGGCTGCACTGGAGATCAGGAGCCTCCCTGGGCTGAACTGGGGATCAGGAGCCCTCTCTGGGCTGAACTGGGGATCAGGAGCCCTCTCTGGGCTGAATTGGGGATCAGGAGCCTCTCCTGGGCTCGACTCGGGAACTGGAGCCTCCCCTGGGCTCGACTCGGGAACTGGAGCCTCTCCTGGGCTCGACTTGGGAACTGGAGCCTCTCCTGGGCTCGATTCGGGAACTGGAGCCTCTCTTGGGCTCGACTCGGGAATTGGAGCCTCTCCTGGGCTCGACTCGGGAACTGGAGCCTCTCCTGGGCTCGACTCGGGATCTGGGGCCTCTCCTGGGCTCGATTCGGGAACTGGAGCCTCTCCTGGGCTCGATTCGGGAATTGGAGCCTCTCCTGGGCTCAACTCGGGAACTGGAGCCCTTCTTGGGCTTGACTGGGGAACAGGAGCTGGAGTCTTCAGTGGGTTATCCTCCGGAACATGAGCCCCAATGGGGCTAGGCTCGGAATCCGAGGACCATTGTGGGCATGACTGGGGCTGAACAGCACTCCGTGTGCTGGCTGAGGCATCAGGGGCCCTCTCAGAGGTAGACTTGGGAACCGCTTCCGTCGGGGCTTCCTGAGAAGCAGGCGGCTTGGGAATGTCCTCCTCGGCCATGACAGGAGAAGCTTCCTACTTCAGCGGAACCCCCACAGACAAGACATGACTGACAAGACCGGGTTCCGGAGGACTGGAGAAAACAACAGGGGACATGACCTGACTTGGGACAGGCACTGGAGGGCGCTCTGACAGGCGCGTTCGAGGTGCGGGCACTGGAGGGAGCTCTGGCAGGCGTGTTTGAGGTGCGGGCACTAGAGGGCGCTCTGGCAGGCGCGTTCTAGGTGCGGGCACTGGAGGGCGCACTGGTAGGCGCGTTCGAGGTCCGGGCACTGGAGGGCCGTCTGGCAGGTGCGTTCGAGGTGCGGGCACTGGAGGGCGCTCTGGAAGTGCAGACACTTGGGGGCGCTCTTGAAGCGCGGACATTTGGGGGCGCTCTGGAAGCGCGGACACTGGAGGGCACGCTGGCTGGCGCATTCGAGGTGCGGGCACTGGAGGGCGCTCTGGCAGGCACGTTCGAGGTGCGGGCACTGGAGGGTGCTCTGGAAGCGCAGACACTTGGGGGCGCTCTTGAAGCGCAGACACTTGGGGTCGCTCTGGAATCGCGGACACTTTAACGGCCGGGTGGCTTGCCATACTCAGTGCCGGCGGGCTCAGGAGAGCCGCGGACGATGACGGGCTCATTCCGACTTGGGCCCGGACACTTCCCAGACACCGGTAGATCCCCTCCTTCCAATACAGTCCTGTGGTATCTGGGAGGTCCACGGGGTGGTGGTAACAGGCCCCGAGCCGGAACAGATGGAGGATGGCCGTGTTGTCCAACGCAATCCCCGCGGCCAGTTTGCAGAACTCCCCGACGAATTCAAAAAAGGGAGATCCTGCCTGGCCAGGGCGAGGAGACGAGCGGCGAAGTCCATAGCCGCAGGAGGGACAAAAAAAAATAATAAAACAAAAACTCTACAAAACTGAAACAAAACATGGAGAAAAGGAGCGCCGCTTACTTATGTTAAGGTCAAGTATTCTGTCACGATTCCACAGGGGAGACGGAAACCAGGAACGGGGAGACGTGGAATAAATCAAAACAAGGTCTTTAATTAAAACAAAAGAGGTAAGTTCAACACAGGCTGGGAACACTCACGCGACAGACAGGAATGACGTATAATACTCGAGAGGAAACACAGGGCAGAACACACTATAAATACACAACGTAACTAGATAATTAAACACACACAGCTGGATAATAATTAACTAATAAACACAGGAACAGGAAACTAATCAAATATGGACATACAAGTGGAAGGGAAACACAAGACACACATGACAATCCTGACAGTATGTAACCCTAGTTCCTCGAGGGAACGAGACGCTGCTTTGAAACACTTTGGGAACGCCTTCAGCATGACCACGCTCTGAATTCATGTGTAATCAGTCCAATGGATGGGCGAGACGTCACGGGCGGGGTGACGTAGCAACCAGGAAGCATAAAAGCATGTGCGGTGAAACCGGCATCAGCTTCAGGAATGAAGCAAGCGCTGGCAGGGATGCCGGAAGTCTGGCTTCGAGACGCAGCGTCTCGTTCCCTCGAGGAACTAGGGTTACATACATAACCTTGAGGCGTTCCTCTTCAGGAACTCGAGCTGCGTCGAAACGCTTTGGAAATGAGTATGCCTACGCCGCCAGACTGACAAATCCCTGCCTGGTGTGTGAAGAAGCACAGCTAGGGCGAGAGAAAGAAGAGCCCGGAGTGGCTCGCGTATCTGACGTAAGTGAGGGCGTGGACTGACCCGCAGCGTATCAGAGTGAGCCTAGATCCCCAAGGAGAGAAGATCAGAGGACTCAAGGAAGAGAGGCATCCACAATCCATCGGCTGAGGGACCTTGTCCCTTCCCACAGGGCAGCTCTGTGGGCGTAGTGCTCACACAAGCTTCTCTGGTCAGCCTCCCCGAAGGGAGGAGAACTGAAGGCCTGGGGTACGACAGCCAGAAATCGTACCGGAGCCTCAGCGCACCACGGAGGAAAAGTGTAACTAGGGGGTGTCTTCCCACTGAATGGCCACCGAGAGGAGCGTGGTAGACTGCAATGGCCGCCACGAAGACCTCTAAGGTGGAGTGGGTCAACCCTGCGGAAAAACAGGCCTGCAGGAACTCCAGAACTGTACCAAACGGGCAGTTAGCTTGGTTGAGCTGGTGGTCTCCGCACCAAGAAGTACAGTTTCCTCGATGAGGGAGCTCTGGATTGGAGGATGGTCTCAACAACCTCAGCTGAGAGACCGGAAGCCATGAGTTGTGCCTCCTCAGAGGCCACACCCACAGCTTCCACAGCTCCGGCAGGGGCACGCCCTCTGCCTGTGAGAGGAGATCTCTCCCTACGGGAATCTCCCATGGAGCGCCATTGAGGAGAGAAATCAGGTCTGAGAACCATACTCGGCCCGGACAGAACGGGGCTACTGGCAGTAGACTGACCTCGTTCCGGTGCACTCTCACCAGAACTCCCGGCAGCAGAACAATCGGGGAAAGGTGTACAGACAAAGCCTCGGCCACGTCTGTGCCATGGCATCCAGCCCCAGTGGAGCTGGATGAGTCAGAAAGAGAACCAGAGGGGACCGTGCGACATCATCTGAGTCGCAAACAATTCCACCTGAGCCTGGCCAAAGACTCTCTAAGCCTGCTTCACCCCTCGGGGTGAGGCATCTATTCCCCGGGCCTTGGCCCCTGCCTCGACAGGATGTCTGCCCCCACATATATAAGAGACCATTGCTGTGTTGTCGGTGAGCACCAAGACATAGCGATCTCTTAGGCCTGGGAGGAAGTGTTTCAAGGCTAGAAACACGGCCAGCATCTCCAGCCAACTCAAGCGCCACGTGAGATGGCGGCCGCTCCACAGACCGCGGGCCGAGTGGCCACTCATGACCGCTCCCAACCGGTGAGAGATGCATCCGTCGCTAGCATGCGCGGCGACCAGGAGCTCCCAGCACCGGGCCCTGAGATAAGAGCCAAGGTTTCTTTCACATGTCTAAGGCACGTAGGCTCTGCCGCGTGACCTTAAGCATGTGAAGCGGGTTTCCCCTTGGGGAGAACCCCTTGGTCTTAAGCCACCACTGTAAGGGTCTCATGTACAGCAAGCCAAAAGTAACCATGTTGGATGCAGCTGCCATCAGATCCAGCTGTCTGGAACTGCTTGACAGTGAGTGACCGGCCTTCTCTCACTGTCGCGACTGCAGTGAGGATCGACTTGATCTGAGCAGGAGACATATGTGCCTGCATCGTGGTCGAATCCCACACCACGCCCAGATAAGTGGTTCTCTGTAATGGAGAAAGCACACTTTTCTTGGCGTTAAGTCTTAACCCCAGCTCTTTCGTGTGAGCGAGAATGACATCTCAACGTCGAACCGCCATCCGCTCTGATTGAGCTAATATCAACCAAAAGTCGATGTGGTTGAGTCGTGAAAATGTGGGGTGAAAGTGCAAGGCCAAAGGAAGAACCGGTATTGGTAAGCTTTTGCCCCTAAAAGCAAACCTCAGGAACTTCCTATGATGACGAGGGATGGAGATATGTGCATCTTTTAGACCGATCTTGACAAACCAGTCCTCGGACTTATCTGAGACACGACCTGTTTGAGTGCGAACGTAGTGAATTTTAGTCGCCTGACTGAGCGGTTCAAAGACGCAGATCAAAAAAGGATGCAACCCTTCATCGGAACGGTGAAGTACCTGCTGTAGGACCCGGACTCTGCTACGCGAGGAAGGACCACCTCGAAGGCCTCCATCCTCAGAGTGTGTACTTCTGTTCCATTACTAGAGCCTGCTCGGGGCCCACCAGGGTGGGAAAGACCCCATTGAATTGAGGCGGAAGAGAACCGAAATGCATTCTGTGGCCTCTCACTACAGTGTGCAGGACCCACTGAGACACGTTTGGCAGTAGTTATCACGCTGCCAAATAGCCTACTAAGGGAATCAGTCTCTCGAGACTGACCTCTGGTGTGATTAGAGGGGCTAGCTCGGTGCCCTGAAGCGGCGCACCGGCAGGGGACAGCCGAACAAGCTGCTCTAGAGACCTCCGTGGAGGTGGCGAGCCTCTTAGTACCGTTACGTTTCCGGGCGGTAACTGAGAGAAGCGCTCACGGGAGACCGTTGCGCCCTGGAACACTGGCAGGGTTAACGGACCGATCTCCTGAGGGCACTGAGGAGAGACGGGCACCGTGTAATGCGGTGTACACCGCTGTTCCCCAGAGGAGCCTGCCCGCTGAAGTTCTAAGCCGTAAGCATCCGGACTCTCTTGCTGAAGTCTTCTATTGAAGTGACGGTCCTCAGACCCCGCGTCATCTCCCAGGAAGACTAAACTGGTAGAACCAGAGCCTGCTAGGCAGGACCCAACGAGACACGCTTGGCAGTGGCTCCCACAGTGCCAGGTGACTCCTAAGGGAACCAGTCTCTCGAGACTGGCCTCTGGTGTGCTTAGAGCTGCTAGCTCGGTGCCCTGAAGTGGAGGACCGGCAGGCGACGGCCGCTCTAGCTGCTCTAGAGACCCCCGAAGGGGCGGCGAGCCTCTCAGTTCTGCTATGTTTCTGGGTGGAAGAGACTGAGAGAAGCGCTCGCTGGAGACCGCTGCGCCCTGAAGCACCGTGGGTGGCAGGGTTGGCAGACCGATCTCCTGAAGGCACTGAGGAGAGACGGGTACCGTGTGATGCGGTGTACACCGCTCTTCCCCAGAGGGGCCGGCCCTCAGACGTCCTGTGTCATAGGCCGAAGACTATCCAACGAGAATGACAGTCCGCAGACCTGCCTTCTGCTAGAAGCCTTTGGCCCGGGAGCGCCACTCTTACTCCAACATTATGGGAAGTACAAGAACTGACGCTCCCTGAATGAGGAGCTGGAACAAGATTAGGGCTGCTCCCGCCCAGCAGCCCCTGCTGCCACCTCAACCTCCTCGGAGGAAGAGAGAGCACCTTGCTCCCTACTTGAGAATTTCATCCCAAGCGCTCGCTGTATAGAGAGTGAAGGGAGGAGAAAGGAGGACCTGTCTCCAGCCCTACTAAATACAGTAAGTATATGAACACACACACAAATATATATATATATATATATATATATATATATATATATATCTTCTCATCGCAGATGATATACACCATTTAATTCCTCAGAATTAAACGCAGCCTAACAACCAGACAAGTAAACACGGTCTGGTCGAGAAAAGATTCGCCCATCCATTGGACTGATTACACATGTGATTCAGAGCGTGGTCACGCTGAAGGCGTTCTCAAAGCATTTCGACGCAGCTCGAGGTCCTGAAGAGGAACTTTTCGTGTTCTGAGGTCCTGCAGCTGATCAGCTCGCTGGTTTGTTTACTTCCATCTTTAATGAGTCCCTTGCTACCTCTGTGGTTCCCACCTCCTTTAAAAAATCTGTCATCATCCCTGTGCCTAAGAACAATAAACCCTCTTGCCTGAATGACTATCGTCCAGTTGCCCTCACATCAATAGTCATGAAGGTCTTTGAGAGACTGGTAAAAAACTACATTTGCTCATCCATCCCTGATACTTTGGACCCTCTTCAGTTTGCCTATCGTCCCAATAGATCTACTGAAGATGCCATCTCTCACGTCCTGCACTCTTCTCTCACGCACTTTGACAGCAACAACGGGAACTATGTAAGGCTGCTATTTATTGACTATAGCTCAGCTTTCAACACCATTATCCCCTGTAAGCTAGCTTCTAAACTCATAGACCTCGGCCTTAACTCGTCACTCTGTGACTGGATCCTGAACTTCCTCACCGGCAGACCTCAAGTGGTGAAAGTAGGCCAGTTCACCTCCAACTCCATCACCCTGAACGTAGGAGCCCCACAGGGCTGTGTCCTGAGTCCCCTGCTCTACTCTCTCTACACACACGACTGCGTGTCTTCCCACAGCTCCACATCCATCATCAAATTTGCTGATGATACTGTGGTTCTGGGCCTCATTTCCAATAATGATGAGACCACAGACTTGGATGAGGTAGAGAGACTTACATCTTGGTGCCAGGACAATTGTCTCTCTCTGAATGTGGGCAAAACTAAAGAGCTGATTGTTGACTTCAGGAAGAGACAGCAGCGGCCCTACACTCCTCTTATGATCAGTGGGACCCCTGTGGATAGGGTGAGCAGCTTCAAGTACCTCGGTGTAAACATCTCCAAGGACCTGACTTGGACTACACACATTCAAACACAGGTTAATAAAGCCAGGCAAAGACTGTACCATCTGCGACAGCTGAGGAAATTCAGGGTCTCACCAACAATCCTGAAAACTTTCTATTCAGGGACCATAGAAAGTGTACTAACTCAGTGTATTTCAGTGTGGCATGGGAACAGCTCCAGTCAAGACTGCAAAGCCCTGCAGAGAGTTGTGCGCTTAGCTGAGCGCATCTCAGGGTCTGCTCTCCCCTCTCTGAAGGACATCTACCTCAAACGCTGCAGAAGCAGAGCTGTCAAAATCATCAAGGACTCAAACCACCCTAGTAACTGTCTTTTCACTCTGCTGCCATCTGGTAAGCACTTCCGTTGTCTGATGACAAAAACTGAGAGACTCAGGAGGAGTTTCTTCCCCTAGGCCATCAGGCTCCTAAACTCAAACTCAGCCTCTTAACATCAACATGACTCCACTTAATAATCACTTAACAATCAAGATATTCATTATTCTCTACCTCATACTGACAGTGTCATTTGCACACAGCACTTTCTGTATTGCTGCTACATGACAACCATGTACAACCTGTTTGCACATTCCTCTCTTGTACATTCCTGCTTATCTTAATATTTAAGTTTACAGTATACGGTCACGCACATTTTATTTTAAATTTTGTTCTTTATATTTTATTATTTACTTATTTAATTTTACCTCTACCTATATTTATGTATATTTCCTCTGTGTTTGTATTCTATAATATTTGCACTGTCCATGGAGCGGACCTGACTCACATTTCACTGCTGGTTATATCTCTATATAATCATGTATGTGACAAATAAAAATCTTGAATCTTGAATCTTGAAATCTTGAATCATGTGCATCTGATTGATAGATAAACTGCACACTCTTTTTTCATTGTTTTTATTTTGTGGATATTTCAATTAAGAGTTTACTTCGTACATTCAATTTAACAACAAAGTTAAAGACTGTCCGCGGCGATCCAGGGCGCTGTTTAAAATCCTGTGCCACTCACATAGTTTACCATAAAATCACATTATATTTGTCCCAAATTATTGTTAGTGTACATAATGACTTGTTTATTGTGCATTTTTCAGCACAACATTTGTCTTTCTGTCAGTATGCTTTATATAAAGAGCTAATAATAGCCATAGAACACTCTTTCTTTTTCTGTTTGCTCTGTTTTGTCAAACCCCGTATTTCAAACTTATCAAGACAACTTTGTTAATTCCTGAAGTGAACTTTTATTTGAACTGTTTTGGACTGCTGTCTTCTAAACGCGGCTGCGCTTCTCGTCCAGCGTGCGACTACCTTGCGTTCTTACTCTGGCCATGTATTAAACGTGCATCCTTGAAAGCTCACAGTTTTCTAATGTACTGTATTTACTTTAACATCTTGGGTAATATTAATGGTATGACATATTTAGATGTGTCTGAAATACAAAAACATGTACATATATTTAATTGTTTGATCAAAAAATTATTGCTAGGGACAATTTGGTAGTGGATATTGGTTGGGATATGTCCCTAGCGTCCCCCCTAATTCTACGCATTTGATTTCTCTCATTTCTGGGCTTGACACTGTGGCTCTCTCTGCAGGTGTGTGAGACTGCAGCTCCAGCCGCTGGCGTACCTGTGGCGTCGAGACCAGGCTGAGCTGCTCAGAGTGACGGACAGGACTTGAGCAGTCCAGCCACCAATGAGGTTTTACAGTGATTCTCTTCTGAGACTTCTGACCTTCAGGTGACGCAAGGCTGAAACTAGTGAGAAACACATAACAAATATGATCTTAAGTGACGTTAAAGGGATAGTTCACCCAAAAATGAAAATTCTCTCTTTAATTACTCACCGTCCTGTCGTTCCAAACCTGTAAGACCTTCGTTCATCTTCGGAACACACATTAAGATATTTCTGATGCATTCCGAGAGCTCTCTGACCCTCCATAGACAGCAAGGATCCTAACACGATCAAGGCTCAGAAACATAGCAAGGACATCGTTAAAATAATCCATGTGGCATCAGTGGTTCAACCGTAATTTTACAAAGCTACGAGAATACTTTTTGTGCGCAAAGAAAACAAAAATAACAATTTTATTCAACAATTTGTCTCCTCCACGGCACCCTACCGTGGCACCCTATAGCGCTATTTATGAGAGTATCCACTGAACATAAACAACATACAGTGGGGAAAAAAATGATTTGATCCCCTGCTGATTTTGTACGTTTGTCCACTGACAAAGAAATGATCAGTCTATAATTTTAATGGTAGGTTTATTTGAACAGTGAGAGACTAACGACAAAAAAATCCAGAAAAACGCATTTCAAAAAAATGATAAATTGATTTGCATTTTAATGAGTGAAATAAGTATTTGACCCCTTCACAAAACATGAGTTAGTACTTGGTGGCAAAACCCTTGTTGGCAGAGGTCAGATGTTTCTTGTAGTTGGTCACCAGGTTTGCACACATCTCAGGAGGGATTTTGTCCCACTCCTCTTTGCAGATCCTCTCCAAGTCATTAAGGTTTCGAGGCTGACGTTTGGCAACTCGAACCTTCAGCTCCCTCCGCAGATTTTCTATGGGATTAAGGTCTGGAGACTGCCTAGGCCACTCCAGGACCTTAATGTGCTTCTTCTTGAGCCACTCCTTTGTTGCTTTGGCCATGTGTTTTGGGTCATTGTCATGCTGGAATACCCATCCACGACCCATTTTCAATGCCCTGGCTGGCTTCAATGCCCTGGCCCTGACGGTAAATGGCCCCGTCCATTGTCCCTTTGATGCGGTGCAGTTGTCCTGTCCCCTTAGCAGAAAAACACCCCCAAAGCATAATGTTTCCACCTCCATGTTTGACGGTGGGGATGGTGTTCTTGGGGTCATAGGCAGCATTCCTCCTCCTCCAAACACGGCGAGCTGAGTTGATGCCAAAGAGCTTGATTTTGGTCTCGATTTTGGTCTCATCTGACCACAATACTTTCATCTAGTTCTCCTCTGAATCACCTAGTTTCCAACTCCATGTTTGACGGTGGGGATGGTGTTCTTGGGGTCATAGGCAGCATTCCTCCTCCTCCAAACATGGCGAGTCGAGTTGATGCCAAAGAGCTTGATTTTGGTCTCGATTTTGGTCTCATCTGACCACAATACTTTCACCTAGTTCTCCTCTGAATCACCCAGTTTCCACCTCCATGTTTGACGGTGGGGATGGTGTTCTTGGGGTCATAGGCAGCATTCCTCCTCCTCCAAACACGGCGAGTTGAGTTGATGCCAAAGAGCTCGATTTTGGTCTCATCTGACCACAATACTTTCACCTAGTTCTCTTCTGAATCACCTAGTTTCCAACTCCATGTTTGACGGTGGGGATGGTGTTCTTGGGATCATAGGCAGCATTCCTCCTCCTCCAAACATGGCGAGTCGAGTTGATGCCAAAGAGGTTGATTTTGGTCTCGATTTTGGTCTCATCTGACCACAATACTTTCACCTAGTTCTCCTCTGAATCACCTAGTTTCCACCTCCATGTTTGACGGTGGGGATGGTGTTCTTGGGGTCATAGGCAGCATTCCTCCTCCTCCAAACACGGCAAGTTGAGTTGATGCCAAAGAGCTCGATTTTGGTCTCATCTAACCACAATACTTTCACCCAGTTCTCCTCTGAATCCTTGGCAAACTTCAGACGGGCTGTACATGTGCTTTCTTGAGCAGGGGGATTTCAGTACTTCATGGCGTAGTGTGTTACCAATTGTTTTCTTGGTGACTATGGTTCCAGCTGCCTTGAGATCATTGACAAGATCCTCCCATGTAGTTCTGGGCTGATTCCTTACCGTTCTCATGATCATTGAAACTCCACAAGGTGATATCTTGCATGGAGCCCCAGACCGAGGGAGATTGACAGTTATTTTGTGTTTCTTCCATTTGCGAATAATGACACCAGCTGTTGTCACCTTCTCACCAAGCTGCTTGGCGATGGTCTTATAGCCAATTCCAGCCTTGTGTAGGTCTACAATCTTGTCCCTGACATCCTTGGACAGCTCTTTGGTCTTGGCCATGCTGGAGAGTTTGGAATCTGATTGATTGATTGCTGCTGTGGACAGGTGTCTTTTATACAGGTAACAAGCTGAGATCCCTTTAAGAGAATGCTCCTAATCTCAGATCCTTACCAGTATAAAAGCTACCTTGGAGCCAGAAATCTTGCTGATTGATAGGGGATCAAATACTTATTTCACTCATTAAAGTGCAAATCAATTTATAACTTTTTTGAAATGCGTTTTTCTGGATTTTTTTGTTGTTATTCTGTCTCTCACTGTTCAAATAAACCTACCATTAAAATTATAGACTGTTCATTTCTTTGTCAGTGGGCAAACATACAAAATCAGCAAGGGATCAAATCATTTTTCCCCCACTGTACATTGCTTACGTTCAGTGGATACTCTCATAAATGGCGCTATAGGGTGCCGTGGAAGAGCCGAATTGTTGAATAAAGTCGTTATTTTTGTTTTCTTTGCGCACAAAAAGTATTCTCGTAGCTTCGTAAAATTGCGGTTGAACCACTGATGCCACATAGATTATTTTAATGATGTCCTTGCTACGTTTCTGAGCCTTGATCGTGTTAGGATCCTTCCTGTCTATGGAGGGTCAGAGAGCTCTCGGAATGCATCAGAAATATATTAATGTGTGTTCTGAAGATGAACAGAGGTCTTACAGGTTTGGAACGACATGAGGGTGAGTAATTAATGACAATTTTAATTTTTGGGTGAACTATCCCTTTAAGTAGGTTAAGTGACTTGACCACCACCACATCCATTTGAAACATTGCCATAAAATCTCACAACCTAACTTGATTGTAACATTTCTGTAACATCACTATAAAATCTCTGTAACATTGCCGTAACATCTCTGTAGCACTGTAATATCTCTATAGGATCACTGTCACCTCTGTAACACCATTGTAACATCTCCGTAACATCACTGTAACATCTTTGGAAAATCTCAGGAACATCAGTGTAACATTACTGTAACACACAGTGGCAAGCAGCAAGATAATAAAAGACACCTATATGCAAAAAGTAGCTAAATGTATTAATAACAGACCAGAACGCATCAGTATAATCGATATAATAGTATAACAGAGTGGATCATTTACGATTGTCAAGCACCGTCATCACCTGCCCCTTTACAGAATGTGTGTCATTGACTTTGTATTTTACAGTGTTTTCAAACGTGGCTCATCCAGTTGGGATTTAGAGTTGGGAAGTATTAGTTTTTTAAATTATGATCTGATAAAACATAAAGCTCTTAAGACCTCTGTGTGGGTGAAGAAAGTTACCAAAAAACCAGCCATTCTGGCAGTGTCTACTCATAATCATAAAATGATTCATAAAAAAGAGCAATGTTTCTTTCATCATCATTATTCCTGTACTTCATTCATGGTATTTTGCCATGTCCGGTCCTTCATTCTTTCAGCTGCAAAATTGCACTTGAGCAATGTTAAATGTGACCCTGTCTTAACACACATTTATGATTTCCTCTTTTTAAATCAACATCGGAGTGCTGTTTACCTACATCATTTTTAAAACTGAACATGAATGTCAAGACACATGCTGCACTATCAAAAAAAATCTGCTAAAATTGTACCTTTAGGGGTGTAACAGTGGTGCAACACCCTTAAAATTACACCTATGTACCTTATCTACTCCTAAAAGGTGCTTATTAGTACCTTGGAGTAGTAATATGTACCCTTAAGGTACTACTATGAAGTAAATAATGTGCAAAGACCCCAAATGTATTTTTTTTTTTTTTTTCTTTCTGAAAGTATGTTTATTTTGAAATGATGAATTTGTGGTTTACACTAATGGATTGCAGAGTGTTATAACCCAGTAGCTGTTTTACATGTAATGTTTATATTCAGTTTTAAAGCTTGAACGATTCGAATATAAATGTGGAGTTGTAAATCTTCTGTCCCTTTCTATTATTTGAAGGGTTTTAGATGAATTGGGATTACCTCTTGTTTTTTTTTTGTTTTTTTTCTATCAAAATCCCTTTTTTCCAAATCCCGTCCCGTGTCTTATCTGCGCTCTTCTAAATGTGTTTTTAAGCAGATAATTCGGTGTGTGAATATGAGCAATCACACGGTCTGTGTTTTAAACCCTTCACATGAGCTGCAGGAGACAGAAATACACTCGAGAGGATCTTTGTGTTTTTTGTTGTTGTTGCTTGTTTAGACCGGCACACACCGGATCCGTGTGCATATTGAAGGAATGTTAAATATCACCCGACGCGGAAACGCTTGTCCAAATGAGCCCTGAGCGATCCGCCGGCACGGCTTACCTCCAAACCCCAACAGCAGCGCCGGCTCTTGACAAATCTTCCTCTAAAAGCAAATTCCCCACATGTCTGGAAGAGTGTAATTATGTGCGCACACTGAGCTGTGTGTTTTTCTGCTTGGCTACAGGTAGAAGGGAAGATGCTATCAGCTCTGGCTTTTCACCTGGCCTCAGGCGGCGGTAATTAGAAATTAGAGGGTTGGGATGGACATACACTGCCGCGGGCCGGCGGGGAGCGCTGCAGTAATTGCGGCTTTCATGGGTTTCATGGGTCAGGGCCGCGGGCTGAGCTGCATGTGTGTGTTGGTGACAGAGGTGTGTTGTACATTCACATACACCACAGGTGGAAATACACGTGCCTCAGAGGGCATGACGCGAGAAACTCGACTGTGTGATAAAAATAACAACCTTTGTATTTCTACCAAACAGCCACTGTAGATGTATAGATTTAAAATATGTAATGCAAAATTATTTTCTATGCACTAAACAATCCAATGTTTACCTACTTTACATTCATACTAAAACGTTATGTGACCCTGGACCACAAAACCAGTTATAAGGGTCAATTTTTCAAAATCTATACATCTGAATAAATAATATTTCCATTGACGTATGGTTTGCAAGGATAGAACAATATTTGGCTGAGATACAACTATTTGAAAATCTGGAATCTGAGGGTGCAAAAAAAATCTAAATATTGAGAAAATCGCCTTTAAAGTTGTCCAAATGAAGTTCTTAGCAATGCATATTACTAATCAAAAAATAAGTTTTGTTATATTTACAGTAGGAAATTTACAAAATATATTTTTGGAACATGATCTTTACTTAATATCCTATTGATTTTTGGCATAAAAGAAAAAGCAATAATTGTGACCCATACAATGTATTATTGGCTATTGCTACAAATATACCTGTGCTGCTTATGACTGCTTTTGTGCTCCAGGGTCACATATATGAAAAATACAGAAATTCTGTGAACATTTTTGAACGACACAAACTAATTTTAAATCAGACTTTTGAATCAATCATGAAAGCAGTTTGAACTAATTCACAGAAATGAATACAAAATCATTGTGAGGTAACAATAAGGTTCAGTTCATTACCACCAGTAGTTAACGCACTGTGTCCTAAAATAACAATGAAGATTTATTTTGTAGCAATAATTAATCTAGTAAATGTTAATTTATGAATATTCTATAATTCATATTATCTCATGCTTGTTCAAAGTACAAGATTTACAATGTTAAAAATGTAGAAATGAACATAGCTGAAAACAGCGTGAACAAATTGTTTTTAACTTAAACTCACTGTAAATGGTTTCCTATTGTGAATTTATCACAGTGCCCACGCATTTGGCATCAGCTCACTCGTCACCGGCGATGAGCGGCAGATATAAATTATAATCCTGTAATAACACTTGAAGGAGGATTGTGGGTAATCGCCGGGTTGACAGAAGACATTCAAACCACTTTAAAGGAGGAGATCTGTTGTTACGAGACAGCTGCCCACACAACACGCAAAGTTGATGTCGAAGAAAAATCTCTTCTCGACATTTGTGCCAACAAGTTTCTCTCTGTAGTCATGTCAGAAACCGGAGCAGAACTTCTCGGCGATCGCTCGCCACCTCTGTGCAGCCGAGTAGAAATAATTGGCTGGTAAATACGGCAGCGTCAGATATTCATGTACTTAGTTAATTGGTTGATTTGTGTGGGTGAGGATGGCCAGACGCGGTGTTGTTTCCAGTAGTTAATTGGATGATAGTTCCAGTGGAAATTGGCATGTGTGAAGTTGAAAGGTCTGTTAGTGTTGCTGCTTTCCTTTTTTAATGCCTGCTTTATAAATTTATTTTCTGCAATTATACGGACTCTTTCGGATGAACTTTTCCACTCAAATTGTTGGCATTATATTCTTATTATTTAAAGGCACACAACCCTTTCCTAAACATGTGTTTTAGTATTTTTTGAGGCATGTACATATCTTGATGGTAATCTGCTAGTGCAGCATTTCTCAACGGGGCATTCAGAGAATATCAGGGGCCGCTGGATGGAAGCGATATATCTAAAAACTGAGTGTTGAGATCTTATATAGTACTTATACAGGAATCACACCAAAAAGGCCATCCGAGATTAGGATGAGTGTGTTTCTTCATCAGATTTGGAGAAATGTGTCACTGCATCAGTGTCTCAGCAATGGATGCTCTGCAGTGAATGGGTGCCGTTAGAATGAGAGTCCAAACAGCTGATAAAAACATCACAATAATCCACAGCACTCCAGTCCATCAGTTAACATCTGGAGAAGACAAAAACTGAAACAAATCCAGCATCAAGATGCTTTTAACTCAAATATGAGTCCATAATCCATAATAATGCTTCCTCCAGTGAAAAAGTGCATCTGCTGTTGTCTCTCACATCAAAATCAGGCCACATATTTGTTTAGAGCTGTTTTGATTAGTAAACTCTGCTTGATCTGTGCAGATTTCTCTCCTGATTCAGACCAGACCACTTTTTCACTATTTGAAGTATAAAACGTCTTAATGATGGATTAGCTTTTGTCTTCTCCAGATGTTAACTGATGGACTGGAGTGGTGTGGATTACTTGTGGATTATTGTGATGTTTTTATCAGCTGTTTGGACTCTCATTCTGATGGCACCCATTCACTGCAGAGCATCCATTGCTGAGACACTGATGCAGTGACACATTTCTACAAATCTGATGAAGAAACAAACTCATCCTAATCTTGGATGGCCTGAGGGTGAGGACAATTTCCTATAAAGGGACAGTTAACTCAAAAATGGAATTTTCATTTAGCCTAATTTCCCTCCAAACCTATGACTTTCTTTCTTCTGTAGAATAAACCAAATAGACATTTTGAGAAATATCTTGGTTTATTTTATTTTTTTCTATACGATGGAGGTCAGTGGTCACCAAAGTGATTTAGCTACTACCATTCTTGTAAACATACTTTATATTTCACAGAATACGATAAGTCATACAGGATTTAAACAATGTGAATGAATGTATGTTGTAATTTTTTTTAATCTTTTTGGGAGTACAGAAACAAAGCCTTAAATTGCCTTTATTCCTGTTGCATTCTAATCACAATTTTCTGTTGGTGTTCATGGGACAAGCAGCAATAAGATTTTGAGATTGGTGCATTTAAGAGTAACAGTAAAGTCACACATTCTAAAGCGATCAATCACACGACAAAATGAGCTTGTGTGTTTCTTTATGAGCCGATCCAGATCCGCAGCCCTACAGCATCTCAGTCAGTGTCTTCATAAATGTTCATAAGTGTCATTATAAATGGCTTTATACTCTTCATAAACATCGTAAGTCAGTCATTCATTGAGCAGAAGTGTTGTATTCAGTTTAATGTGCTTAATGTTTTTATTACTGCTTTTATGTTTTCAATATTCAGATTATAAGACTGTCAGTTTTAACAGGTGGTGATAAACATCAGATGAGGTTATAATTGCAGCTTCATTCCATTCATTGGATAAAAAGATTAAATCTCCGACGTGTCTGCTGAATTGTATTCGTGGTAAGGCTATTATTCTTCACACAGCTGTTGAATTTCAGATAAGAGCTCGAACAAATTTTCCGATCTCTCTTAATCTCCCCATCTCGTGTGTGTTCGTGCACACGCTTCCCTTCCAAAGCTCTCGCTCACACACTCACAGATCAGGTGATAGCACGCCGCTATTGTTTTGCTCAGGTCTTTGAGAGCATTGTTCAAAGGATAGACTGGCTCACCTTCCAGCGTGAGATGCTTATTTCATCCATTCTAAAGCTAAAATGTTCCCCAACATGAATCCAATTTTCCTAGCGTTCCTCTCTGAAGGCAGGGATTAAAGGCGAGCTGTCAGTCTGTGCTCCTCAGATCCGGAGAACCGTCACCGGTCTGATGCTCTCAGCGCCTTGCACCGCTATCTAGAATCTGTGAGCTTTAATTCACCTCTGTGCTCAGTAGCAGATTTGATTCACATTAAGCATGTAGGCAGGGCATTGGCGCTTTGACTGTTTAATGATGCTGTTTGTGATACTGGAGTCTCATTGATAAGGGCTGAAAGGAAAGGATTGCTCAGATGAGACTGATACTGAACTCTCTCAAACTTTAGTTCACTCAAGACCGCAAGGTCCTGGAGGGACAGTCATTTTTCTCTTTTATTATTTCTGTAATTATAATCTAGCGTCTAATAATGTAAACAATTTCCAACCCGAATGACTTGCCTTATTCTGTGAAACCCAAAAGGAGAATGTTTTGTAGAACATCCCAGTTGCTCTTTTCTATATAATGACAGTGTATTTCAGTCCTTGAATATTTTACTTTTATGTTCCACAGAAACATAACACTTGACATATTAATCAGTGTATATTAAGACAGTTATTTTACAAGCTTTCTGAAATGTTATGTTTAAATATGCAAATGCCACATTATCTAATTCAGTATGCACTCATTTGTATAAATTTCCAGAACAGATATCTGAACATTGGATAAAGCCAGGCTTAAAATTCTTGTTTGGTTTTGTTGACATATTTTGTTGAGTTTTTCCAGAGGAGATTTTGAATTTCTTTTTTAACACGCTAGAAAAACAATACTTTTTCATTTTGTTTTTAGGAGTGTAATTTTGAATATAAATCAGTGTGAATGATATATGAACAAACTTCTCAGTAAAATCCTTCTGAAAATAGTTAGAAACAAAACTGTAAAGTTTGGTGTATGCAAATGCTGCTGAAGTGGAGAAACAAACTCTTTAAAGATTGATTGGATTGAATTAAAATCTTTAGAGGCAAACAGATAAATTGCAATAGAATAAACGCTTAAATGTGTTTTTTGGATGTTTTCTTTCCACTAGTCTGAAAGAAGACATGTTATTGAAGCAAAACAGACCAAGCTCAAAATTGACTAATGAATGAAAACACACTGGCTTTGCCTGCAGTGTCTTAATGCATCAGACTAAAGAAGCGCGTATGGAAAGAAACCCTTCACATCTCTGGCAGTATTGTAAGAACTTGTGACCTAAAAAGAATTTGCTCTAATTTGAAGCTCATGAAATCTAATGCAAAACTTGAAAATCCATTTGTGCCCAGTTCACTGGCTTGGAAGTTGACTGGATTGGATTTCAGTTTTATAGGATAATAATGAGTTAAAGACTTTTTGCAGGCATATCGCTCCTTGGGGCACTGCTTGGACTCTGCTTGTCTAAAGGGCAGCGAGGATGGACGTGCAGGCAGATGAATGGAGCTTGGAGTGGGCTTATTTGTGCTTAATGTGCCATAAGGGGCTGAGGTAATTAGCTTTAGGTCAGGTAGTAAAACAGGTGCAGATGAATGAACATCGTGCAGCTCATGTAAATGAGAGTGCATGACTGCAGCTAGTCTTGACTGTCTGAGTATTTTAGGCCAGCATGGACGAAGTTGGTCCAGATCTGCTATATTCACTTGGTTTCAGATGTTCAGTATGTCAGCAATGACACAGAAATCTTTAACAGCTACAATGACGATAAACAATACAGTGATAGACACAAGGGCTGTCAAGCGTTTAAAATTTTTGATCTAATAAATTATGTGATGTGCCGATTAATTAACCAAATTAATCGCAAATTACAGTATCTCACAAAAGTGAGTACACACCTCACATTTCAGCAACAATTTTAGTATATCTTCTCAAGGGACAATACTACACAAATGAACCTTGGGTATATTTTAGAGTAGTCAATGTGCAACTTGTTTAGAAGTACAAATTTACTGTCCTCTAAAAATAACTCAACATATAGCCATTATTGTCCAAATAACTAGCAACAAAAATGAGTACACCCTGAGTGAACATGTCAAAACTGTGTCCAAAGTGTCAATATTTTGTGTGAGCACCACTGTTATCTAGCATTGCCTTAATCCTCCTGGGCTTGGAATTTATCAGAGCTGCACAGGTTGTTGCTGGGATTCTCTTCCACTCCTCCATAATGACATCACAGAGCTGCTGGATGTTAGACACTGTCATGACTCCTATCCATGCTCTCCTGTTCGTTCACCAGCAGAGGTCACCCGCTCACCACATGGACTATTGCACTACACTAACTGTCGCACTTCACCAAACTACAATTCCCATCACCCATTGCACTGACGACACACACACTGCCAATTGCACTGATCACACAGCTGATTCTAATCACATGCATTACTTAAGCCATGGACTTCCTCTCTGTCTCTGCTGAGTATTGTAAGCACATATTGCTACCACTTCTGATAGTTACTTTACGGAGCCTATCCTAGTTTCCATAGTCTTGCCTTGCCTGTTTTCGGATTATGTTTTCCCCTGCCTGGATTATTGCCGTGTTCTGGATTATCTCTCTTTGCCTTGCCCTGTTGGATACTGTTCGCCGATCGAAGACCCACGCCTGCCCCAAGAATATTCTTTGTCTTGCCTCAATCACGTCTGTTTGCTGTTTACTGAACTTTGCCTGTTTGTGACCATGCCTTTGAATACATGGATCCATATGTCTCACATCTTGTTTGTCCCGTAACAGAATACTCGGCCAAACAAGGATCCAGCGGCTTTTCCAACGAACTTTTACCAGGTATGGATGCAGCGATTCTGTTGCTAGCGCTCAAGCAGGGCACACGTTCACTAGTGGATGAACACGACACCGCACTCACTAGTGTGATAGCAGCCGAGCTAGAACACGCTTACAAAATGGCGGCCATAAACAACACCCCGTCATGTCATTGCTGCCAGTAAAGAACCAAGTCAAGTCACAGTTGATGTAAAAGTGCCAAGTCAAATCACAGTTGATGTAAAAGAGCCAAGTCAAGTCACTGTTGATCTTAAAGAGCCAAGTCAAGTCACCATTGATCTTAAAGAACCAAGTCACATTTGATGTTAAAGAGTCCAGTCATGTCTCAGCTGATCATCACGAGTCTCATCATGTCTCAGCTGAACTTCCAGAATCTCATCATGTCTCAGCTGATCGTCCAGAGTCTCGCCACGTCTCAGCTGATCGTCCAGAGTCTCGCCACATCTCGTCTGATCTGCCGGAGCCACGCTATGTCTCATCAGATCTTCCAGAGCCTCTCCATGTCTCGCCTGACCTTCCAGAACCGCTTCATGTTATGTCTGCCACCCCAGAGCCACGTCCTGTTGCGGTTGTTGTACTGCAACCCTCCACGGTCCTATTTAGGGAAACCGTTATCAAGCGTCAGAGGTTGGCATCCAATGTGGAGGATCCACCGCTGGTGTCAGCACGCACTGCTGGTATCCCCATACCAGCTCACTCCAGCCCTTCTGTTCATGAACTATTTCCCCTGTCTGCAACACTTCCCGTATGGGGGGTTGCTTTATGGTGTATCTGGACCGCGTACACCACCGCCAATTTGCTAAAGGCGGCGACACATGCTATAACATCTCCAGAGGTGGCGGCTTGCGCTGCAGAACCATTATTGTCCAAATAACTGGCAACAAAAATGAGTACACCCTGAGTGAACATGTCAAAACTGTGTCCAAAGTGTCAGTATTTTGTGTGAGCACCACTGTTATCTAGCATTGCCTTAATCCTCCTGGGCTTGGAATTGATCAGAGCTGCACAGGTTGTTGCTGGGATTCTCTTCCACTCCTCCATAATGACATCACAGAGCTGCTGGATGTTAGACACTGTCATGACTGCTATCCATGCTCTCCTGTTCGTTCACCAGCAGAGGTCACCCGCTCACCACATGGACTATTGCACTACACTAACTGTCGCACTTCACCAAACTACAATTCCCATCACCTATTGCACTGACGACACACACACTGCCAATTGCACTGATCACACAGCTGATTCTAATCACATGCATTACTTAAGCCATGGACTTCCTCTCTGTCTCTGCCGAGTATTGTAAGCACATATCGCTACCACTGCTGATAGTTACTTTACGGAGCCTATCCTAGTTTTCATAGCCTTGCCTTGCCTGTTTTCGGATTATGTTTTCTCCTGCCTGGATTATTGCCGTGTTCTGGATTATCTCTCTTTGCCTTGCCCTGTTGGATACTGTTCGCCGATCGAAGACCCACGCCTGCCCCAAGAATATTCTTTGTCTTGCCTCAATCACGTTTGCTGTTTACTGAACTTTGCCTGTTTGTGACCACGCCTTTGAATAAAATGGTGCATATGGATCCGTATGTCTCACGTCTTATTTGTCCCGTAACAGACACATGGCGCTCCTCCACCTTCCGCTTGAGGATGCCCCACATGTGGTTAATAGGGTTCAGGCCTGGAGACATACTTGGGCACTCCATCACCTTCACCTTCAGCTTCATCAGCAAGGCAGTTGTCATCTTGGCGGTGTGTTTGGGGTCATTATTATGTTGGAAAACCCAGTTTCTAAAGGGAGGGCATCATGTTCTGCTTCAGAATGTCACAGTACATGTTGGAATCCATGTTTCCCTCAATGAACCGCAGCTCCCCAGTACCAGCAGCACTCATGTAGCCCCAGACCATGATGCTACTACCACCATGCTTGACTGTAGGCAAGACACAATTTTCTTGGTACTCCTCACCAGGGCGTCACCACACATGCTGGACACCATCTGAGCCAAATAAGTTTATCTGAGTCTCATCAGACCACAGGACATGGTTCCAGTAATTCATGCTCTTGGACAGGTTTTCTTCAGCAAACTGTTTGCAGGCTTTTTTGTGAGCCAGCTTCAGAAGAGGCTTCCTTCTGGAACGTTGGCCATGCAAACCAACTTGTTGCAGTGTGCGGCGTATGGTCTGAGCACTGACAGGCTGACCTTTCACTTCTGCAACCTCTAAAGCAATGCTGGCAGCACTCATGCATATGTTTTTTGAAGCCAGCTTCTGCACCTGACACACAGCGTGAGAACCATTTCAGGGTGTAACCAAACTTCTTATAGCCTAGGCCATCTTTGTGTAGAGCAACAATTCTAATTCTCAAATCCTCAGAGAGTTCTTTACCATGAGGTGCCATGTTGAACATCCTGTCATGAATCTGGTCCATGGACCTCCATTTGTTCACCACCAGAGGTCACCCTTCCATCACATGGACTCTCACGCCACACACTACCCCGGACTTCATTTCCCAGCAGCCATTTCCCTAATCACATGCTCACACCTGATACCCATCTCGCAATCACACACACTACTTAAGCCATGGACTTCCTCAGTCAGATGGCCGAGTATTGTACGCAAATATCCTAGTGATAGCTACCCTACAAAGCCCTCTGAGTTGTCTTAGTCTTGCCTTGCCTGTTTTCCCGTGTTTTGATTTCTGCCCGTGTTTCCTGGATTAACCCTTGCCTTGCCGTTCGGACTCTGTTTGCCCCTCGTTTGGATTATTGCTGTTTACCTGGATTTACTCTCTCTGCCTTGCCCTTTGGATATTGTTCACCGATCGTCGACCCACGCTTGCCCTAGGACTACTCTTTGTTTTGTCTGTGTTATACCTGTTTGCCATTGCCTGAACCTTGCTTGTCTTCTGACTATGCCTTTAAATAAAGCCTTGCATATGGATCCGCACGTCTCTCGTCAGCCCCGTAACACATCCAGTGGTCAGTATGAGAGAATTGTACTCAAAGCACCAAATTTTAACTGCTCTAATACAAGATAAACAAATTTGTGTGGTCCTGTCAAGCAGACAAAAACATGAACATGATGAAAAGGACATGTGGCTTTGCATGGTTAAACAACATATAGCTGTTATCACTTAGGGTGTACTCACTTTTGTTGCCAGCTTTTTTGACAATAATGGCTGTATGTTGAGTTATTTTCAGAGGACCGTAAATCTTTACTGCTATACAAGTTACACACTGACTACTCTAAAATATATCCAAGTTTCATTTCTATAGTATTGTCCCTTGAGAAGATATACTAAAATAGTTGCTGAAATGTGAGGGGTGTGCTCACTTTTATGAGATACTGTAACTGTAGCAGGTGTGTATTTAGGAAATGATTTTGTGATTCCACTTGCCATGACCATATTTGGTGTTTCCTGCCGCCATGCTAACTTGGGGGGTTGGTGCACTTTGCTGCTTCCCAGTCTGCATGAGACGTCACAGCGGTAGGTCGCACAAGTTCTTGCAGTGATTCAATTAGGGCTGTATTTCATGTAACAGATGAATTCACATAATATATTTGTATGATTGTGATTTAAAGCCCCTCTGTGATGCACACTCAGATGTTTCGTTGATTATCTTTCTTTATTTTATCTGTAATTTTCTCTCTTTCTCAGCGTCGTGCATTGCTGCCGCACGCTGGTTTATATGCTGCACGAGTCCTCATGTATATTTGTTTGTGTTATCCAGAATAAACGAGGACATGAAGGCAAGAATTCCTGTAGTTTGTCCTTGATTTATACACAACGCAGAAGACACACCGCTACATAACTGCACATCAATTTTGGCTGAAAAATTAATCCCAAAAGATCATTTAAAGATATTGTGTTAGATGATAAAAGCATTGAATAGACATTACCGAAAGTAGCTTTGGAAACAAATATTTTGATTCAGCATTGCATAAATAATGGTAATAAATGGTTATTAAAGTTTTTTTTTTAAATGCATATTGAAATAAGAATTTTTTTTTTTTTTTAAATAAAATTAAACTGAATGTGCCAGTAGGTGGCAGAAAGACACTGAGTCATTGAATAATTTATTTAACCAATGATTTAACCATTTAACCAAACAACTGATTTGTTCAAAAGTAAAGCAATTGACTGTCTTTATGAATGAGTCACGGAATCATTGATTCACCTGATTCATTCAAAACCGCGGATTCATTCAGTAAAACACTGCTGTGTGTTGCTTGGAGACTCACAACAGTTTTGCGTTGTCCTGCATCGTGTTCGTCAGCAACTGCATCAATGTAAGATGACATACAGGTCTGGGCAGATGCATTGTTTTTTTCATAATTAATCAAATTAAATAAATAAATACCAACATTGTGATTATGCTTTTACCCTGATTCAGGTTCACCGTACACTGATTCGCTTCATAGGGAACTAGGGAGTGGAAGAGACACACCCAGATACATGATACAGCTTTTTTATTTTATTTGCATATATTCTTCTTGCATCCAAGCTATCAAATTATGCTGTACTTCATCCTTTATTTAAAATCAAGACATTAATGAACATATTATAAAACAGACTCCCTCTTAGCAGTTTGAAATCAATCGTTAGAATTTGTTTAAAAGGCATGACTAATTAAAAAGGATATTTAAATAGGATTGAATTTTAATGGTGTTCTCCCTGTTGCCTTTGTGTGGGGTTAACATGAGAGGAGAGGAGATATTCTCACACTAATTATGAGCGGTGTTCCCCAGGGGCAGGTAATAGGGCCGGTCTCATTCTCATTGATCCCCTGCAGATCAGTGGCATCCAAATGCAGCTCGCCGCTCCAGAATGCTGGTCTGAAAACACACCGTCTAAAGTTCAGCTTCCCCTCAGGGCTTGTGGTTTGTACCCTTGACCTCTGAGGTTAGGCAGGAAGAAACAAGCCTTTCACCACACGGCGGTTCACTCTAGCGGTAGGCGCCAATCATGAGAGGCAGGGAAAATATGGGTTTGTGTTATGTTAGGTTGTCGTGGTTTGTAGTGAGAAGTGGTAAGAGTTTAACCCCTTGATAGACTGGAGATGTTTGTACAAGGGTTGTAGTATTTTGCAGGGGTTGGCCACTTTTAGAACATTTGGCCACTTTTAGGGCACTTTCCACAAACAGGGTGCAGATTGATTTTATAGTATATTTTTAAAACCAATAAAGGTGCGAGTCCTCTGTTCTGTTGCAGAGTTTCCCAAACTGATTTGTGAGAGAACTAAAATTAAAAAAAAATAATAAATAAATAAATATAAAATAAAAACAATCAAAATATAATACTAAAAAATATGAAATATTTATTCACCTTCATGTTATGACATCAGAGAACTGTGAACATGCAAATGTGTTGTTAAATGACTGAAATATTAACCTAAAATGTAATTTCAAGTAAATATTGTGCCTCAAAAGGTGTTTGGCTGAAAAAAACCCAAAAGAATCCCTGATCTACTGATTCATCATTTTGCAGTGTCATCATTTTGTAGAATAGATAGTCAGTTCATTGTATAATCATTAAAATAAAACAAAAAATCATTAAAATAATCTTCAGCACTGGCCCACTTTTTGCATGCAGCTCTGTTTCTGACCCTTATGACTGGTTTTGTGGTCCAGGGTCACATACAGCATATATTGCTTTACTGTATATGAATTTACTGTATGTATTTTTCTTTAATTGGTGGGAAATTTAAGTTTATCATTAACCTCAAACATTTGGTTTTAGCTACTAATATTTTATACATTTTATGTATATATTGGCATCCTTCTGTCTCGTAAGACAATGGAATCTGCGCCATGGGGTCTTTTATTTTATGTATAAATCTTATATATTTACTGCATTTAGTCATTTCTCAAATTTTGGTATTACATACTAAATTTTGGTAACTGCAGATGTTTAAAATAAACCATCTGATATAATCTTAAGTTTAGCCTTAGTTTGCTTGAGGTTGAAAATCATTTTCTGAAGGATCAGCAGCTTCTCGCAGTGATCATTGGTTTAAAAAAAACAAAAAAAAAACAGCATGGTAGGAAAACATATTACTCTACTCATGGAAAGTTCTTTATGTGTTTGAGTTTGAGTCTGTCCTGTGGATGCTCTGTGTTTGATTATGTTTGTTTGTTGATTCTGTCTGTGTGTTGTTGATATTGGCAGCATGATTTAATTCCTGTGTTGTGCCAGGAGGGCGGCGCTCAGCGAAGCTGTGGTTTCTGAGCAGTAGGTCATGATATGAATAGCTCGTGTGTTTGTTTATGAAGGATGGATATGAGGACTTGTTTACAGAGAGAGGCAGATCATAACCAGGTGGCAGTGATGCTCATGTGAACCTCCATTTTGTTCATGATGCATTTCTAATGACATGCTGAGCTCTTTTCAGACAGATGCATGTTGACCTGCAGCTCTCAGAGGAGTGCAGACGCTGAAGCTCTGTGTACTCGAGTCACTGATCGGCTCTTGTGTTGTGTGTCTGGCAGGCCTGGATCCAGAGAGACATTTAGGAAAATCCCTGGCGGAGATGGAACCAAATCTGCACGAGGTCAGAGACACACAAACTCTTCTGTCAGAAAGTAAACCAACTTCAGCTGCTTCTGCTTCAGCTTTCAGCTCAAGTGTTTCATTATGACAAGCTGTTTTGACATTTCTACTGAATCATCATTACATTGTTCTTTTAGATTCAGTCCATTATTAAAAATAATCAAATGAGACGCAACACCTTTGTATAGGACTTTATTTATTTATTTTATAACTCATGACTATTTGATATACTGTTTTTTAATATACTTTTTTTTGCTCACCAAAGTTGCATTTATTTGATTAAAAAACAAAACAGGAAAAGTAAAATTAAGAACACACACATATATATATATATATATATATATATATATATATATATATATATATATATATATATATACACACACACAGTATAATTATCTGAATATCTGTTAAACTGTAATTGATTGCTGTGATCAAAGCTGAATTTTCAGCATCATTACTCCAGTCTTCAGTGTCACGTGATCCTTCAGAAATCATTCTAATATGCTGATTTGCTGCTCAAGAAACATTTCTGATTATTATCAGTATTGAAAACAGTTGTGCTGATGAATATTTTTGTGGAAACCATGATGCATTTTATTTTTCAGGATTCACAGGTGAATAAAAAGTTCAAAAGAACAGTATTTATTTGAAATAGAAATCTTTTGAACATTATAAATATTGTTACTGTCACTTTTTAACAATTTAATGTGTCTTTGATGAATATAAGTATTAATTTCTTTTCTTTGTTTCAACTGCTTTCAGCATTGATAATAATCAGAAATGTTTGTTGAAATGTTTCTTGTTTCTTCTTATTCACATAGAAAACAGCTATTTTAAATCACTATTAATATTTCACAATATTAATGTTTTACTGTATTTTTTGATTAAATAAATGCAACCTTGTTGAGCAAGAGAAATGTCTTTCAAAAACATAAAATCCTAAGTTTTATTGCGGGTAGTGTAAATAAACATTTGATATTAATGTGTAGCAAAAATTAACTACACTATATAATAAATAGCAATAATAACTATAGTGCTCCTGTTGTATGAATGTCTGACTGTTTATGGCAGCTTTCAGAGAAGTAGAAGACATATCTGTGGGGAAAGGGGCGAGTATGAGACCTTCACCATTGACTGCCCGCTCTTCAAGAAGAAGATCGTCGTGTAAGTAACAAACACAACACCAGTATGAGTTGATAATATGTGTTTGTGTGTGTGAACAGAAAGAATGCAGACAGAAGTGATGGTTGTGAAAGAGAAGCGCCGAAGTGCCGTTCTACGTCATCATGATGGCGTGCTTTGTGTTTCAGTGACTCGATGGAGACTATCATCCACTCGGCCGATGCCTTCGCTCCTGTTGGATACCTGCGCTTCACACGCATGCACACGGAGGACAAGAGAGAAGTACGATTCCACGTCAACACTTCTACATTTCATTTGTCCCTGAGATCCACTGCTCATGTATGAATGAACTCATGGTTTGATGACAGAACGAGTGGCTTTTTGCAGTATAGTTTCGGTAAATGCTCTTTTTGTGCTGGAGATGTATGGAGACTGAGCCTGGTTTCTCCCAAGGTTTTTTTCTCCATTCTGTCACTGATGGGGTTTTGGTTCCTTGCCGCTGTCGCCTCTGGCTTGCTTAGTTGGGGATACTTCATTTCCAGCGATATCGTCGACTTGATTGCACAGATACCATTAGAACTGAACTGAGCTGGACGATGTCACCACTGAATTCAAAAAAGAAATGCCTTTAATTGAAAATTGTGGCATAGTGTTTAATCTTGTCATTTTACGTTATTGACACACTATTTTCCTATTTTGATATTGGAAAGTTGCTTTGACACAATCTGCATTGTTAAAAGCGCTATATAAATAAAGGTGACTTGACTTGATTTGGAGGACCAAACCTGCAGAAATTATAACTAAATGAACAGAAAATAAATAAAGGAATAATTTCCTTGTTAAAACAAATACAAATAACTTTTAAATTAAGTCGTAAGCTTACTTTTGTATTACTTTTCCATCTTTATTTAGTGTGTTTTTTATTCTTTCATTTATTAGTTTTTAGATTTAACATTTGAATGTAGCAAAATTTAAATATGGAAATAAATACATGTGAAAATAAATATAAAAATAAATGAATGTATAAATAAATAAATAAATAAACAGATAAATAAAAATAAATTCAAGAATAAAAAAATAAAGGTAAAAAGTAAAAAAAATAAAATAAAAAAAAATTAAAAAAAAAACAATTAATAAATTAAAAGAAACAATGATGATTTAATCGCTGTATATTACAGTATGTCACATATGAAGTCAAACTCTTTTATTTGCATTTCCTGGGAATCCGACCCTCCATATTGATATTACTAGCACCATACTCAAGTTTTTGAGCTGCAACATGGTTTCCCAAATTTCTGTCAGACAAACACCTTAGAAATGAAATATTTGGTAACACTTTATTTTAAGGTGTCCATAATAGAGTAATTACCTAGTTAAGTACTTAGTAGTAGCCATTGTACTTACATGAAATAAAATGTACTTACCATGTAACTAAGTTATGGAACAGCCTGTACTTACAGTTTGTAATTATGTACATGTAATCGTCAGCTACTGTTACACATATGTAACAGACCGAGCCTGTTACACAGCTACTTATGTAACCAAAAGATTGTTATATATGCGTTGCAGACTTTATACAACGTAATTATAAATGTAAGTACACAGACATAAGCTACTTAAAATACAGTGTATCAAGATTGTACTTAAGTGTACTTCATGTTTATCTATACTGTACACCTTATCCAGCTGCATCTTAGTTTGATTTAACCCACAAGTACACAGCTTAAATACATGTAATACACTTCTAATTAGATTAAAATTACAGAATATTACACAGGCATAAGCTACTTAAAATAAAGTGTATCAAGATTGTACTTAAGTGTACAAGTAGCTGTGTAACAGACTTGGCCTGTTACGTATGTGTAACAGTAGCTGCCTATTACATCTACATAATTACAAACTGTAAGTACAGGCTGTTCCATGACTTAGTTACATAAGTACATTTTATTTCATGTAAGTACAATGGCTACTACTAAGTACTTTATTAGATAATTACTCTGTATTATGACACCTTAAAATAAAATGTTACCAAATATTTACTTAAAATGCCCTAATCTAAAGTTAATATTTCCATAATTTAACAACACATTTGCATGTTCTCTGATGTCAGTAATGGTCACATGCCATGTAGTTAAACACAGGAAATAGCTAATCTTTTTTTTGTTGTTGTTGTTGTTGTTGTTTTGTAAATGTTTTATGGTAAAATGGAAAAATTATATTTCAATGCTTTTGCGTTCTCTAACGAAACCTTTGCATTCCCCTGAGAAACCGTCATGAATCCGGTCTGTGGCCTTCCGCCCGATAGCCACCAGAGGTTGCCCTTCCATCATACTGACTTTCACGTTGCACAGATTATTTCACATAACCCGGACTCCATTTCCCATCAGCCATTTCACTAATCACACGTTCACACCTGAGACCAATCACACAATCACACACTCTACATAAACCACGGACTTCCTCTCTCTCACGGCTCTTGCGTATATCTCTCTTCCAGTGATAGCGACATTACGGAGCCCTTCCGTGTTTTCTAAGTCTAAGTCTAGTTTATCGCCTGAGTCATTCGTTTCTTGATCTTCTGCCTGTGTAACTTGGATTAACCCTTTGCCTGCTGTTTCGGACTCTGTTGATACCTCGTCTAGACTATTGCTCTTGTTTTTGGATTATCTCTCTGCCTTACCCTGTTGGATACTGTTCGCCGATCGTCGACCCACGCTTGTCCTAGGATTACTCTGTGTCTTGCCCATGCCATACCTGTTTGCCGTTGTTCGACCCTGCCTGTGTTTATGACCACGTCTCTGTCTGAATAAAGTTTTGCACATGGATCTGCACGTCCCATGTCTCGTTTGCCCCGTTACAGAAACTTTGCGTTCACTCACAAAACTTTTGTGATTGAAATAATATGAGAAAAAAAAAATACTTCAATGCTTTTGCGAGTGAATGCAGTTTCTCTGTGAAATGCTGTGCTTTTGAGAGAGAATTTTTCCTCCTGTCGCTCAAATGATTTTCCATCACCATGTCCCCTTAGGTCTTCTGTATACTGTATGTATATCAAAATAAAACGCTTACTAAAAAAACAATGCACAACTACACAACTTGGCCAGAAAATTATATGGTGATCATTTTGGCTTATATTGCTATTTGAACTGCAATATTACATTTCATTTTATATGAAAATGTCATTGCTACTGCTGAGACATGCAGACACGAAAAACGATGCATTGTTTTTAGTATGTCTTCATTAGCACTTCTACTGCCTACACAGAAATCCTGTGAGCAGTTGATGTAGTCTGTTAAGTGGCAGACTGCAGGGCACACAACACACTCATTCACAGCCTCTCTGCCAGTCCTCTTCTCTTTTTGTCCCCTCACGTAGGCGACTTTGACGTCTGCAATATTCACCCGTGCCTGAAAGCAGGCCTGCCTTAACAAAAATGTCTGGTCACATTATCCAGTGTGTGCTCAGGTACGCTGGGCGGCAGTGATAGCGGGAGGTAGTGAAGAGAAGGTTATTTGTGTGGATCTGTGTGACTTTGTGTTGAGGGTTTCCTCTAAGCACATCTATCACTGTTGTTTTGATGTCCTTAAGGAAGTGGGAGCTTTTCATGCCGACACGCTGCCATATTTCTCCCCTTGTGCTCTGCATCTCTGTGGATTCGTCGCAGTTTGTCTCATGCATCAGAATTGATGTTCAACACAATTGCTCATGTTATAATGTGGCATGAACCTGCTCCTGTCATTCGCATATGTATGGAAGCCCATTTTCGCAGCACGATAAACAAATTATTGCTTTGGTAAATCATAATTATGACACAAGTCAAGATTGTAATGAAATGACTTTAACTGAAAATTGAGTGTTTAATCTTATTATTATACATGACTGACACTCTATCCTCCAATTTGATACTGTTAAGTGCTGTATTGTTAAAAGCGCTATATAAATAAAGGTGATTTGATTTAATTTGATTATAAGGTACTAAGTCATAAATATGAGAAAAAAAGTTACAGTTATGAGAAAAATATATAATTATGTCTTATTATCTAATTTAGACTTTTTATTTTATAATCACAACTTTATCTCATAACTTGTATTTTAATCTCATAATCATGGCTCATGTCAAATTTGAATGTTTTGTCATAATGATTTAAGATCTCATAATTTATATTTTGATCTCATAATTATGGCTTAGTATCTCAATTTAGAATTTTTATCTCATAATCATGGCTTATCTCAAATTTATTTTTTATCTCATAATGACTTAACATCTCATAATTTCTCTTTTGATCTCATAATTATGACTTAGTATCATCATTTCAACTTCATATCTTAAATTTGGCTTAGTATCTTAATTTAGATTTTTTTTATCTCATAATCATGGCTTATCTCACATTTATTTTATCTCATGACTTAACATCTCATAATTTGACTTTTGATGTCAGTTATGATTTAATATCATAATTTCAACTTTATCTCATAATTATGCCAATGTGTTCCCATATTTCTCCTCTCATGCTCTGCACCTGTGTGTTTATCACAGCCGCATGCTGCAGGGATGCATCAGAAATGTTTAACACAATATGCATGTCATAATGCAGCATTTGAACTGCACCGATTGATATTACAGTAGTCTTTAGTCGCAATATTAAAGCAATTCTGTAAATATTTCAGTAAGCCTGTTTTTCATTAATGACAAGTTTCAAAAAATACAAAAATAACACCATAAACGTATCATAATAGTAGTCCAGAGTAATCCATCTCATGCACTGTCTTCCTAGTGTTCTGGAGTCATGTGATAGTTTCATGTGAGGAACAGACTGAAATCTAAGACCATATTCACTGAAAAACTTCACTGAAGTGAATCAGACTGATACACAGTAGCTGCTGAATGAGAAGACAGCAGCAGAATTATGTGCTTTATAACATGCATTTGATTGTTATGATGAGTACGTATGTAACGATTCACTCAACTCACGATTCAAATCGATTCACAATTTTGATTTCACGATTTGATTTTCTCACAATTGAGACGGTGTCCTAAATTTTAAAACAAACCCCAAATCAAATAAGCAGGTTACACAAATAAAAGAAATCTCTTCATATAAACAAACTAAGGATTTGTCTGTGCTCTTTCCATTTAAAATGAGAGGCAACCACTGCATTTTAATCACGATCCAAACAAAGATGCAGCATGTATGCAGCATGAGCAGTTTTTAATCTAAATTAGAATGTATAATTTCGAAATTTGCAGCACAAACAGTCTGACTTTAGTTTTGTGAAACTATACTACATAAAACACATCTGAATGAAACAGCAGAGCTGAATGAGACACAGATTCACTCTCTGCCAGCAGGTGGCGCTTATGAATAGCAATGATACAGTGTTTACTTTGTTACCGCAGTAAACAAAGCAGAGCTGCGCTTATGAACACTACTTTAATATGCATCGTTCACAGGCAAGATGAAAAGAAAATACACGTAAAGTTTTCTAAAGACAGCCAGTTCCCTCAGAGATACTATCATATAAACTCCTACTCCAATTATATCGCTATTTGTTTGGAATCTCAACCGATTTGAATCATCACATATTTAAATCGATTTTCAAGCGGCTCGCGGTTAATCATTACATCCCTAATGTGAGGTTGCACTGTGGGATCTGTCCTTGTGTAGTTTGGAGACGAGCTGTATGTGTGTTTTGGGTCACGCCGTGTCCGCAGTCTCAGCTGCTGGCTTTGTGCAGCGGCGTGTGTTTGTTTATGCATGTGTTCTGCTGTGTGTTGGTGGAGGATCAGGGCTTCTAAGGGATGAAAACACATCGCCCAAGAAGGCAACTCCTGCAGCCATGCGGCCTTCAGCGCGCCCCGCCGTGTCCTCACCCCACAGCTCAGGGAAATTCCTGCCCCGCTCCGCTAGAGAAGCTCCCACACGCAGCAGTCCAAAGGACTCTCCGTCACACTGACAGATCCATGCTGACATCGGCTCTGGAAGAAAGTGCTCCAGCCGTGGGGGTAGCGGCGTTTGCCCTGAATTAATGCTGTTCCTCCTCTGCACTCGCTGCAGAGACACACTGGAGGATAATTAATTTAATTATCATACGGCCAACTGCAGATGACAGCAGGAAATTAAAGAGATCTGAAATATTTATTAAAAATGTGCTGTAATCAGGTGGTGTGTGTGCCATTTAAGGGGGTCTTCTTGCTCATCAACACAAATGTTACTGTGAGAAAAACAAATAAGAGAGTGAATTATTGCCAAAACCCCCTGAGCGTGACCCCAATGACACCTGAAAGCACGTGTACAGTATCAGACTGAACCTGCTCCTGTAATTCACAGACATATAGAAGCCCAGTCTTGCAGCATGATGAAAACAGATATGACTTTTTGCCTTATGACTTAGTATCTTATAATTTTGACACATATTTCAGAATTATCATATGACATCTAATAATTGTCTCATAATTATGTCTTAGTGTCATAACTTTGACACTTGTTTCATAATTATAACAGTATCTGATAATTACAACTTATCTCATAATTATGACTTAGCATCATAATTGAGTCTGTTTATCTCATAATTGTGACTTTTAATTTCATGGCTTAGTATCTCATAATTGTGTACGTCAATTTTGACACAGGCATCATAATTTTTTTTTAAACCTCATTAACATCTCATAGTTGAGATAGTGAGTTAATATCTCAGAAATTATGACTTATCTCATAATTGTAACTCTGTATATCATGATTTCATATGTTATAATTTAGACTTTTTCCTGTTGCTAGAATAGTTGTTTTGTACACTTTTTAAATTGATTATAAGATACAGGTAAAAGGTACAATTTTACAACGATTTCTTCTCCAATCAATGTCCCCATCTTTATTTAGGTACTGATAACTATTATCTCATAATTATGACATAACTTTTTAAATCATATATTTTTTTTATTCTCATAATTATTACATAGTATCTCATAATTTAGCTTTTTTAATCTCAAAATCAGCACTTATGTGATAATTATGAATTCAGGTTTTTTTTTTTTTTTTTTCTTATGTGGCAGAAATGGGCTTTCATAGTGACATGATCATCATATTCATTTATTTTGTGGAGTATCAGCCTGCAGGTTCACTGATCAAGCGTGTGAGAGTTGGTGTGTTTTCAGGGGTGTTTGTGTCATTTACTCTCCTGCAGGGCTCCGGAGGGCGGCCGCTGCCTCTCAGTAGATGTCCTTGCCAGAACGCCATTGACAGGATGACAGAAGAGCTGGAATATGCTGATAAAACTCCAGACGTCCAGGGAGGATGTCCATCAAACGCTGAGTGCAGTTGTCAGTCGGAGGCGGGTGAGATGTGTGTGTGATAGAGTGTGTTCTAGTATAAAGCACATCATATTGTCTGCTTGCAGCATAACTGTTACTTCACTGATATTCTTTCAGAATTGTATTGGTTCATCGAACACCAAAACAAAAGAAGCATGGTACTACTATAGTTTTGTTAAGGACAATAGAGCTGCAGTCTAACACCATAGAGCTGCAGTGTTTTACCAGTTCATGCACTGACCATATAATTGTGTGTCTTTAACAGAATAAAAAGACAGACCAAAAGCACTCACTGACTCCATCACGTTTCCATGCTCTGTTGGGAACGGCCCTGGGTAATAATGTGTTTCTGGGCATGAACCATGTGTTTTGGATATTACCATAGTTAATTCCAAGATGTTTAGATATTATATAGTATATTTTTGTATTATTTTAATAATTCAGTACCATGATATTGTCCAGGCCAGTGGTCCTTTTTAAATCCAGGGCCCACACTGTCACAACAGTATTTGAAAGGCCTCTCTCTGTGACAGCTCTGGTTCATCTGCTGTAATGACAATTTACAGTTTACAGTGGATAATTGAATAATTTATTATTAATTATAAATTATAATTATTAAATGGTAATAATTTTCAGGATTTCAAATTGTTACAGGGCAAACAAGACGTGAGACATACGGATCCATATGCAGCATTTTTAATCAAAGGCGTGGTCACAAACAGGCAAAGTTCAGTAAACAGCAAACAGACGTGACTGAGGCAAGACAAAGAATATTCCTGGGACAGGCGTGGGTCTTCGATCGGCGAACAGTATCCAACAGGGCAAGGCAAAGAGAGATAATCCAGAACACGGAAATAATCCAGGCAGGGGAAAACACAACCCGAAAACAGGCAAGGCAAGACTATGAAAACTAGGAAAGGCTCCGTAAAGAAACTATCAGCAGTAGTAGCGATATGTGCTTATAATACTCGACGATCTGTGAGAGGAAGTCAGTTGGCCTCCTTGGCCGATTCAGGACAGACTAAGAGTTCACAGGCGGCCTTCATAGCCATGACAGGACAGGCAGAGAGTTTACAGACGGTCTCCATAGCCGTGACAGGACAGGACGAGGATTCACAGACGGCCTCCATAGCCGTGACGGGGCAGGACAAAAGTTCAATAATGGCCTCCTCGGCCGGAACAGACAGTTCACGGCGATCATCACCGGGCGCCACCACTGCGCGAGGAACTGGAGGCAAGTGCCGCCATCTCGGGAGGTTCTGCAGCCTGCGCCGCCACCTCTGAAGAGACTGCAGTGGACACCATGGCCTCTGGGAGCACAGCAACGAGCACTGCTACTTCGGGAGGTTCCGCAGTGTAAGCCACCACCTCTGGAGATGTTGTAACTGGTTCCGCTGCCTCTAGCAAATTGGCGGTGGTGTACGTGGCCCAGATACACCATAAAGCAACCCCCCATACGGGAAGTGTTGCAGACAGGGGAAATAGTTCATGAACAGAAGGGCTGGAGTGAGCTGGTTTGGGGATACCAGCAGTGCGTGCTGACACCAGCGGTGGATCCTCCACACTGGATGCCAACCTCTGACGCTTGATAACAGTTTCCCTTGATAGGACAGTGGAGGGCTGCAGTACAACAACCGCAACAGGACGTGGCTCTGGAGTGGCAGACATAACGTGGAGCGGTTCTGGAAGGTCAGACAAGACATGGAGAGGCTCTGGAAGATCTGATGAGAAATGGCGTGGCTCTGGCAGATCAGACGAGACGTGACGTGACTCTGGACGATCAGTTGTGATGTGACTAGACTCTGGAAGATCAGCTGAGACGTGGCGAGACACTGGACGATCAGCTGAGACGTGATGAGATTCTGAAAGTTCAGCTGAGACGTGATGAAACTCTGGATGATCAGCTGTGACGTGACGTGACTCTGGGTGATCAGCGACGACGTGACGTGACTCTGGGTGATCAGCGGAGACGTGACGTGACTCTGGGTGATCAGCGACGACATGACGTGACTCTGGGTGATCAGTGATGACGTGACGTGACTCTGGGTGATCAGCGGAGACCTGACGTGACTCTGGGTGATCAGCGGAGATGTGATGTGACTCTGGGTGATCAGCGGAGACGTGAAGAGACTCTGGAAGACCAGCAGAGATGTAGCTTGACTCTTGACGATCAGCTTTGACTTGACTGGACTCACAAAGATCAGTGGTGATTTGATTGGACTCTTTAACATCAAATGTGACTTGACTTGGCTCTTTAAGATCAACAGTGACTTGACTTGGCTCGTTAACATCAACTGTGACCTGACTCGGCTCTTTAACATCAACTGTGACTTGACTTGGTTCTTTACTGACAGCAATGACATGACGGGGTGTCATTGTGGCCGCCATTTTGTAAGCATGTTCTAGCTCGGCTGCTATCACACTAGTGAGTGCGGTGTCGCGTTCATCCGCGAAACCCACAGTGAATGCTGAACCAACAGTCCACAGAACACAATCCAGAAAACTACTCAGAGATGAAAGAGGACCCTTATGAATCACTTCCGATTTCAAAGGCTGATTAAGGCCATCACAGAAAAAGTCGATCAACATACACTCCAGTAATTCCGAGCCATTAGCTAGAGGCAAATATTCCGTAATGTAACCCTCAAGTGAACGTGTGCCCTGCTTGAGTGCTGGCAACAGAATCGCTACGTCCATACCTGGTAAAAGTTCGTTGGAAAAGCCGCTGGATCCTTGTTTGGCCGAGCATTCTTACGGGACAAACAAGACGTGAGACATACGGATCCATATGCAGCGTTTTTAATCAAAGGCGTGGTCACAAACAGGCAAAGTTCAGTAAACAGCAAACAGACATGATTGAGGCAAGACAAAGAATATTCCTGGGACAGGCGTGGGTCTTCGATCGGCGAACAGTATACAACAGCGCAAGGCAAAGTGAGATAATCCAGAACACGGCAATAATCCAGGCAGGAGAAAACACAACCCGAAAAGAGCCAAGGCAAGACTATGAAAACTAGGAAAGGCACCGTAAAGAAACTATCAGAAGTGGTAGTGATATGTGCTTACAATACTCGACGATCTGTGAGAGGAAGTCCATGGTTTATGTAGGGTGTGTGATTGTGTGATAGTTCTCAGGTGTGAGCGTGTGATTGGTGCAGCTGTGTGCAATCAGTGCAATGGATCATGGGAACCGTAGTCTGGAGTGAAGTGCGACAGTAGTGTAGTGCAATAGTCCATATGGTGCGCGGGTGACCTCTGCTGGTGAACGAACGGAAGTGCATGGACAGGAGTCGTGACACAAATATTTTCATAGCCGAATGTTTTTTAGGGATCTCACTCTCTTAGTAAGCAGTAAATTTACTTGACTATTCAAGTCATTCCTGATAAAAGGTTTTTTTTTTTTTTATTTAGCACCACTGAGATACTATTATAGTTTTATTAATATTTTGAAGTAGTTTTTATTTCATAATCTCTGTTTTTATTGTATTTTTATATTATTTATTTTTTTAAATATGTTATTTCAAGAAACAAATATTGTTTTATGTTTTAGTATAAAAAAAAAATAAATAAATAAATAAAAAACTGTCCTGATATGCTGGATAAGATTTTTTTTAAACTCATAATTTAGACCTGGGCCCAGTTGCATAAAAGGTTTAGACTAGTCTTAAAAGTAAGTCATCTAACTTTTATTCTTTAAGACTGGTCAAAATTTTTAAAATTCGGTTACATATAAACTTAGATTAGTCCTAAATTGAATCAAAAAATACCAGACCGATTACCCCTTGGTTAACTGCTAGTTGGTCAAACTAGTTCTTAAGACACTGTCTTAACATAGAGACTAAGTTTATCCAACTGGCCCCCCATTTATAAATATTTTAGACCTTGGAAATTAAAACTGTAAATTTATTATAAAAATGCCAGTGGAATATTAATTTCCATGAATTTTTCCAAGTCTAGAAATCACACTTTTAAAATTAATCTTCCTGGTATAGCAGTTGTTGATAGGGTGATCAAAATAGCAAATATCTTTATTGTTTTGGATTATTTAGTGCTTGTTTATTTTAAATGATGTTAAACCATGTTCAGGCTTCTTGACAGTTTATGCCTAAATCACAATAGATGACTAACTAGTCAGTTAGTGTTAATCTCTCAGAGGAGTAGCATCATCTCCCATTCACCCTTGATTGGTTGATTTTGCAATTGTAGTTGATATCAGCTCTGTATCGCAGTACTCATTTGTAATGTCAAGCACTAGATGTTGACGTGTGTGTGTGTGTGTGTGTTAAAGGTTGTCTGCCGTCACACTCGTCCAGGAGTTCAGCGGGTTTCCAGTGGATATCCAGTCTAACAGCGCTTCAGTCCGAGCACCCAGACGTCCAGAGCCAAACCCGGCACGTCTTCACACGCCTGCGAAGTAGGAAAATTGCTCTCTTTTCTCTCTTTCTGTGAGATCACAGCATATACGCCTGCGTTCGGTGTCGTCTCAGATGTAGTGTGCAGTGTTTACCCTGACAACTGTGAAGAAATAATGAAGAACGTCAATAGCTGCTTCTGGCCACTCGTGTGCAGTTCAGCCCATCAAACGCTGACGGCAAGTAGGCCTCTGTTCCAAACACGCTTTCATTTTCCCTCTTGGTGAGCTGGCAAAATGCACTTTTAAGAGGTACGGCGGGGCTCTTTATTCGGCGGCCGCTCTTTTCTTCACACGGCTCGTTTAGATGGGACTCCGTCCATCACAGAGAAGCACCGACGAGGACAGACGCTTCAAATTAAAGCCGGAGAACGAAAGCGCCGCTCTGGCTGTTTCTATCGCCTGCAGAACTTTTAAAGAGAGTGGCCTGTAAGAGCAAAGAGAAAAATCTTAAGCAAGAGCGGCTGGAGATGAAAAGCATATTTAATGTTTTTCATCTTACTTCGCCAAACAGCCTTCATAGCGCTGAGACAATATTAAACAAGTTAATATTTAATGAGCAGCTTTCTTGTGCACTGAAACGCAAATGCCTGCGAAGGAAAAACAAACTTGACGTTGTGTGAAATTCTAATGGGGTGCAGCTCCGCTGCGGTTCCTCCATTGTGCGTGTTAACAGATTGTCGTGTGTTATGCCGGTTTGAGCCTGAGGTGAGAGTGGAGGATCCTTAAAAGTTCAGCCGCAAACTTTTCTAATAAGATAGGAGCAGCTCTTTGTTTAATTGACCGGTGTGTGTATTGGCAGGACAGCTACAGGAGAAAGGCCTGCTGATGAAGCACGTGCTCCTGGTTCATCTCTACGTGAGCGACATGGAGAACTTCAGTCAGATCAACTCCGTCTACTGCACCTACTTCACTCACAATCCTCCAGCCAGGTAAACGACGCCTCTGACCATGCTTTAAACAGGGAATTCACTGCTGTAAAGATGAGCTTTTAATGAAATCTGTCTGTTTGTGCAGTAGAAAGGTGAAAAAAAATGCACATGATTTACTGGATAAGAATTTTAGGTAACTGTAACAATGTTCGAGGAAAGGAAGGAAGAAGTCGGAGTCGGCGTGACTGAGGCTCGGGTAATTTATTCAACACTTTACCAAAATAAACACTTGTGCCCTCTGGCACTTCAAATAAACATAAGTTCATGGCACTTTGGCGATTCTCTGTTCCACAGCAACAGTTCCTTTCTCCCGACTCCTCAGCCTGTCTCTCTCTGCCACTTACTGTCTCCCTGTGGCTTTATGATCTCTTCACGCCAATCACTGAAACGAGAAGCAGGTGAATGTCATCTTGCACTTGACCCACTTACTCACCGCTCGTCTCCAACCTCTCTCTCCCGCTGCAGACTCCGCTAACCATGCCCCCCTCACCACAGTAACACTTTACTCGAAGCCATTTTACATAATGCATTATAAAAGTATTTGAATGCATTAATTAGGCTTTGTAATGCACATTTTGTATGATCTTGTGAGTAACAGTTATAACTTGGGATGCATGATACTGGATTTTTGCCGATATCCGATATGCCGATATTTTTCAACTCATTTTGCCGATAGCCGATGCAGATACAGATATATGCAGATATATTTCCTTTTGTTTGGAAACAACAGCAAGTCTCTCCTGTGCAGAGACTCTAAACAAATTAGTTTTAATTTTGGTAAGTTTTAACAAAAACTTATTTGTTAGAATTAAAAAAAACAATAATGAAGTTCGTTTATAATGAGAGTACATTGAAAGCTTTGAAAATAATTATAAATCAACTATAAATCAATCACTTTTTTTCAGACAGATGCAGTGGTAACCTTAACATTTTATTTAAAGATTTAACATTTGTAGATGGTCTAAAGCAAAAGAGTTGTAAACATTCTGAAAATCTTTCAGAGCTCATAATCTCTTTGAAAAAACAAACAAAAACATATTACACATTGTGCTGTCAAATGATTAATTGCGATTAATTGCAACCAAAATAAAAGTTTTTGTTTACATAATATATGTATGTGTACTGTGTATATTTATTATGTGTATATAAATACAAACACATGCATGTACAGTCATGGCCAAAAATATCGGCACCCTTGGTAAATATGATCAAAGAAGGCTCTGAAAATAAACCTGCATTATTAATCCTTTTGATCTTTTATTAAAAAAAATAATAATAATAAAAAATTCACTAAAATCTAACATTTCATTGGATAATAAGAATTTAAAATGGGAGGAAATATCATTATGAAATAAATGTTTTTTTTTTTCTCAAATACACGTTGGACACAATTATTGGTACCCCTAGAAATTCTTATGAGTAAAATATCTCTGAAGTATATTCCCATTCATATTCACAATTTTGAGCACTCCAGGGGGATTATGAACATGAAATTATCCAGCCATGGCTTCCTGTTTCACAGAAATATAAATAGGAGGGAAATCAAAGCCCAAATTCCCTTAATCATCCATCACAATGAGAAAAACCAAAGAATATATTTCTGATGGGCAGCAAAAATAGTTGAGCTTCACAAATTAGTGAAGTGGCTTTAAGAAAAGAGCTAGAGCAGTGAAAATTCCCATTTCCACCAACAGGGCAATAATTAAGAATTTCCAATCAACATAAAATGTTATGAATCTGCCTGGAAGAGGACGTGTGTCTATATCATCCTAATGCATGGTGAGAAGGAGAGTTTGAGTGGCTAAAGACTCTCCAAGGATCACAGCTGGAGAATTGCAGAAAATAGTTGAGTCTCGGGGTCAGAAAACCTTAAAAAAAAAATTGTCAAACAGCCCCTACATCACCACATGTTGTTTGGGAGGGTTTCAAGAAAAATTATCCTCACTCATCCAAAAACAAACTCCAGCATATTCAGTTATCAGACACGACTGGAGCTTCAAATGGGACTGGTTTCTATTGTCAGATAAAACTAAAAAATTAGCTTTTTAGCAGCAAACACTCAAGATGGGTTTGGTGAACACAGGGATAAAAAGTACCCCATGTGTACAATGAAATATACTGCTGTATTTTTGATGTTGTGGGCCTATATTTCTGCTGGAGGTCCTGGACATCTTGTTTAGACACATGGCATCATGGATTCTATCAAATACCAACAGATAAAAAATCAATAAGTGACTGACTCTGTTAGAAATCTTATAATGGTCCATGTTTGGATCTTCCAACCGTACAATAATCCAAACACAAACCTCAAAAACAACACAAAAATGGGTTACTGAGCACAAAACCAAGCTTCTGCTATGGCCATTCCAGTCCTCTGACCTGAACCCTATAGAAAATGAGTGAGGTGAACTGAAGAGAAGCACCACCAACATGGAGCTGGGAATCTAAAGGGTCTGGAGTGATTCTGGATGAAGGAATGGTCTCTGATCTCTTGTCAGGTGTTCTCTAACCTTATCAGGCATTATAGGAGAAAATTTAGAGCTGTTAAACTAGCAAATGGAGGTTTCAAAAAGTATTGAATAAAAGGGTGCCGTTAATTGTGGAGTCAATGTGTATTAGAGAAAAACATTTATTTCATAATGAAATATCCCCCCATTTTAAATTCTTATATCCAATGAAAGGTTAGATTTTTGTAAACTTTTTAAATAAAAGATCAAAAGGATTAACAATGCAGATCAATTTTCACAGCCTTTTTTGATCATATTTACCAAGGGTGCTGATATTTTTGGCCATGACTGTATATATTTAAGAAAAATATGTTATGTGTATATATTAAATATATTTATATATAATATAAAATATAAGAATATAAATATATAAATGTATATACATGTAAATATTTAAATATATATATACTGTGTGTGTGTATTTAGGTATAAACATAAATAAATATTCACAGTACACATATATTACGTAAACAAAAACTTTTATTTTGGATGCGATTAATCGCGATTAATAGTTTGACAGCACTAATATATATATATATATATATATATATATATATATATATATATATATATATATATATATTCATTCATTCATTCATACATACATACATACATACATACGTACATACATACAGTTCTTTCTGGTCCTCGAATCTGATTGGTTGATAAGACTGTTAATCTTAGAGTCCAACAGAACTCCAACATCCATTTCAACATTTGTATCGCTCCGCTTGCCGAAGTTGCCGTATTTCTCATAGCAAGTGTAATGGTGTATGCCCAAATCCACTATAATTTTGAAAATAATACTGTATTGTGTCACAGAATGTAGTTTTAAGAGCATTTTAGGCAAGAATGTACTTGTTTGGAGTTCAAATATGCGGTTTGTTAATAAAGATAACGTTTATTTGAGAATTTGCTTCGATGTTTTCAGAGACGTAAGCTCCAGAGCGTCAGTGGGCGCTCAACGCTCATAAACCTGCGGAGAGAGTGCTTCACCTAGGCCAGATCTTCTGGAATTTATCGCTGGTTCTGATGTCTCTATGTGGTTAAACATGAGATATACAGTATCTCACAAAAGTGAGTACACCCCTCACATTTCAGCAAAAGTTTTAGTGTATCTTTTCAAGGGACAATACTACACAAATGAAACTTGGATATATTTTAGAGTAGACAATGTGCAGCTTGTATAGAAGTACAAATTTACTGTCCTCTAAATATAACTCAACATATAGCCATTATTGTCCAAATAACTGGCAACAAATATGAGTACACCCTGAGTGAACATGTCAAAACTGTGTCTAAAGTGTAAATATTTTGTAGGGGCACCATTGCTATCTAGCACTGCCTTAATCCTCCTGGGCTTGGAATTCACCAGAGCTGTACAGGTTGTTGCTGGCATCCTCTTCCACTCCTCCATAATGACATCTTGGAGCTGTTGGATGTTAGACACATGGTGCTTCTCCACCTTCTGCTTGAGGATGCCCCACAGGTGTTCAATAGGGTTCAGGTCTGGAGACATACTTGGCCACTCCATCACCTTCACCTTCAGCTTCATCAGCAAGGCAGTTGTCATCTTGGCGATGTGTTTGGGGTCATTATTATGGTGGAAAACTGCCTTTCGGCCCAGTTTCTGAAGGGAGGGCATCATGTTCTGCTTCAGAATGTCACAGTACATGTTGGAATCCATGTTTCCCTCAATGAACCGCAGCTCCCCAGTACCAGTTTTTTGTGAGCCAGCTTCAGAAGAGGCTTCCTTGTGGGACGACGGCCATGCAAACCAACTTGTTGCAGTGTGTGGCGTATGATCTGAGCACTGACAAGCTGACCTTCCACTTCTGCAGCCTCTAAAGCAATGCTGGCAGCACTCATGCGTCTGTTTTTTGAAGCCAGCTTCTGCACCTGACGCACACCATGAGGACTCAACTTCTTTGATCTATCCTTGCGAAGCCTGTTCGGAGTGAAACCCGTCTTGGAAAACCTCTGTATGACCCTGGCCACTGTACTGTAACTCAATTTCAGGGTGTTACCGAACTTCTTATAGCCTAGGCTTCTTCTCTATCTTTGTGGAGAGCAACAATTCTAATTCTCAAATCCTCAGAGAGTTCTTTGCCATGAGGTGTCATGTTGAACATCCAGTGGTCAGTATGAGAGAATTGTACTAAAAGCACCAAATTTTAACTGCTCTAATACAAGATACACGAATTTGTATAGTCCTGTCAAGCAGACAAAAACATGAACATGATGAATAGGACATGTGGCTTTGCATGGTTAAACAACATATAGCTGTTATCAATTAGGGTGTACTCAATAAATCTTTACTGCTATACAAGTTGCACATTGACTACTCTAAAATATATCCAAGTTTCATTTCTATAGAACTGTCCCTTGAAAATATATACTAAAATGATTGCTGAAATGTGAGGGGTGTACTCACTTTTGTGAGATACTGTAATTAGTTTTGGGAAAATCTAATGGGCAGTCTTTGGCCTCAATAATCTATTATTTGTTCCAGAGCAAATAGTTTTGGCAAAATCTCATCATGTTTATGTAACTTCAATGCTGTATATCAGAGCACTGCCTTTGTACTTCTGACTGAATTGCCTAGCAACTTTTATGATGGCTGTTGTTGTTGTTGTTTGTTAAATATTATTATTATTATTATTATTATTATTATTATTATTATTATTATTATTATTATTATTCAATAAATAATGTTTTAAATAAATAATAGTAGTATTTAGTATTAGGAAACTGTGTGTGTGTGTGTGTGTGTTCATGATGGTGATTTTAGTTAGATTGTTCTGCCTTTAGGTGGCGGCGAGAGACTGTTTTTACGGGTCAGCAGTACAGACTTTTACATTGAAAAATACTAAAGCGCAGTTTTGAGCAAGGAAGTTATTTTTTCTTTCAAAAAGCTTGTATGCAGCCAACAAATGCACAGAGCAGCGCTGTCATCAGAAATCACCCTTAACAGATGAAAGGATAGTTTTCTCCGCGGACATTCAAACTAATGTTTTATTGTGAATATGAGATTGATCTGAAGAATGAATGCTGCATCAGATGCAGGTAATCACGATCGCTCAGTCAATCTGTCTCTGATAAAACTCTATTATACATAATACGCCGCTTTTACTACAGTAAAACAATAAGCTTTTAATGACAGCAACTCAACATTCCTTCGTTACTAGTTCTAAAGTGACGTTTTGGAATTAGTAACGGAGGCTTGGGCTCAGCTGTTAAACTGTCAACTTTAGATCCCCCCCCCCCACACAATGTACCAACAATCACATTTAAAACATACATTTTTTTGATATATCATAAAAACAACAGGTAGCCCATCTGAATTATATAACAATTAGGCCATCCATCTCATAGTAGCATAGCAAAATTTCATTATCTGTAGAACTGAAATCTTATTGTAGTCTTCAAATCTGGCTACTATCTTACATTTTTAAAATCACTTACAGAGGAAGTTTGTTCCCATCAGGCTAACATGACAGTCACAACTCATGCCGCTGTAAGCTTTTCTTTTTCTTTTGAGTTCACTCGCGATCTCCTAACATTATTACAACACACATTACATTACGTATGTCTTGGCACACTCGTTTTATGTGTATTTGGTGCCACCTATTTTTGTGGGTGTATTAAGTCTAAGACCTAAGTCTAGACCCTGAGTATAAGATGACCACGTTTTTTCAGATGTAGTTCCAAGAAAAAAAAAAAAAAACATTGTCTTATATTCGGGTCAATACGGTATTTAAACACTCATGCTGTTGAACTGTTGTATAAATGCAATATCACACACGTAGATGTGAGATATGGCTGTATATCGGCATGCTGTGATTACCTACGGCCGAATCACAGCTGTGCCGATATACATATATATAAACCTTGCTACTTGTACTGCATTAAGCTAACCAAGACTTGTCATAGCACTTGCATAACATGTCTCAGTATTTAACAAAATTACAGAAACTTTAAAATAAAATATAAAACATGTTTTTGCCATTTTTATTAGTTATTTTCTTGATATCTATATTTTTATTAATTTTTATTTCAGTTTTTAATTTGTTATTTAACTGAACTTTAAAAAAAAATTACATTTGTTATTTAACTTTAGTTTAACTAAATTAAAATGAGAACTTTTAATAAAAGAAGTCAAAAATAAAATACATTTTTTAAATTTTATTTTATTTCACTTAACATTTATTTCAAGTAACTTGGTTTTGATTGCTTCTATTGTCATCATTTGTAAGTCGCTTTGGATAAAAGCGTCTGCTAGATGACTAAATGTAAAAATAAATCTGGTTGCAAACTGATCAGCAGCTGTGTTATTGTGTGATGCAGGGTCTGTGTCCAGCTGTGGCTCCCGGTCTCTCAGCAGCTGCGGATGGATGTTCTGCTTCAGGACGGGACGGCGGCCTGCAAGGAGGACGCGTTTCCTCAGAGAGACACGCTTCACGTCCAGAGTCTGTCCCACTGGGTCCCGGCCAACATCGGGCCCTACAGTCAAGCCGTGCAGGTACAGTGAGCGCTCCTTCATTTGCAATGTTGGGGGTAACACATTATAAGTATTTTTTTTTTTTTTTTTACTTGTAATGAGACTTTCTTTTAAGTAACTGATAAAATAATGCATTACTTTTTAATTTATAAGCAAATATCTGAATCACTTTTTCAAATAAGTAACGCCCGTTACTTTGTTTCCATGTATTGACTGACAGCTCTGGTGTTGCCATGTTGAGAGAAATCGGGAGTAAGTGCAGAGCGTTGTGTGTGAACATGATCTTACTGTAGTTCTAGACTAAATATCAACATGTATTTACTCATCTCACCTGCACAAAAACACATTCAGTGTTCCTCAAAATGAATAAAAACAAGTCAAATGCAAACTCCAGAATATTATACAAACCTGCAATAATTAAATATGTTAAATAAAACAAATATAATTTGTGTAATTAATCCCATTTTATTAACCAACATCTTTGCTACTGACCTTCGATGATCCAATTCAACCAAACTAAGCAAAAATAACACATTTGTGCTTCATTTTTGTCATTGCTGAATAGTGTTGAACTTTCTTCTCCTGCGTTATATTCTTCATGTGATTTGTTTGAGCGGCACCCTCTACTGTACAGATGTGAATTTACATTTCCTTCAGTCTGAGGTGTATTCATTTCACTTTTGGTGTGAAAGGGCTTTTACATTTGTAAAAGAAGAAGTTTTTATATCAAAAAGAAACAAGCAAGCCCTGCCCAGATTTAAAAAGTTACTCAAAAGGAACATAACGCATTACTTTCCATAACAAGTAACTAAGTAACATAATTAGTTACTTTTTTAGGGAGTAATGCAATATTGTAATGCATTACTTTTAAAAGTATCTTTCCCCAACACTGTTCGTTTGCCCTTTACAGAGACGATTGGTACGATTGCAGCGGCTGTGATCGCTCTATATGTTAATCTGTGTTGAATTAGCACACAGCGAGCGTAATATCATAAATTCAACAGCTCAATCATGAGTAAATGCACTTCCACAGCCCATCACACATGACAGCCAGGCCTCCGTGTTACATTTGCTAAATTGGAGCGCTGTAGACAGTTCCCCATATTGATATAATTACCCCCTCGCTGTGCCCCCTGCCTCGCGCTCGTGATGAGAAACGCTTCTGCTGATGGCGTTTGTGCCGCACAGACAGCTACCTTTCCCAGGAATAATCACCTATATTTAATTTAGAGGAGGGAATAGCTGAAGTTAGCCAGAGTACTTTTGGGTCATCTTCATTATTGTTGTGTCTCCTTGCCTTTTTTGCACCACTGCTTTGAGATCAATGGTCGTTTGCATCAAATCGTGGCATATGAGTCAGAAAAACAGAGCTAATTTAGTAACATTGAGACTCTTCTGTAGCTTTTGATTAATATTTTGGATTTCATTTATTTATATATATATATATATATATATATATATATATATATATGTATGTATGTATGTATATAAACAAAATTACCAAAACTTTAAAATGAAAAATTAAAACATGTTCTTGCCATTTGTTTTCATTATTTTTTTTTTATAAATTTTTATTTCGGTTTTAATTTGTTATTTAAGTGCATAAAGTTTAACTAAATTAAAAGTGTTATAAAATAAGTCAAAAATAAAATAAATTTTATTTTATTTCACTTAACATTCATCTCAAGTACCTTTTTTATTGTTTTATCATTTTAGTTAACTATAAATACATAATATCTACAAATATATAAAAACATAACTATAAATAAAAAAATAAATAATAAAAAATATATAATATTAAATATTCTTAACCTATTCTCTCTCTCTCTCTCTCTCTCTCTCTCTCTATATATATATGTATATATATATATATATATATATATATATATATGTATGTATATATATATATATATATATACAGTGTGTGTGTAGTTTTCCCAAAGTTTGGTCCCAAACTAGCTAGGCCAGACTGAGTTAGGACTATGGTTAACATTAACCTAGGTTTTCAAAAATGCATTTATTTAACAATAATTCTCAATTAATGTCTATTGGTAGAAAAAAGTTTTTAAACTGGGTATTAAACTCATTTGAAGAGATTTGATCTAAATCAAATGCAAAATTATTTAATAAATTCAATTTTTAACTCATATGAAAATAGCTTAATGTATATAATATTGAATTTTAATGTAATTTTCTGAAGGTTCAGCCGCTCCACTCACAGAATAAAACACTGATTTCAGACCCTGCTTGTCAAATGTGTGTAAAACATTAAACATATTTCATTATTAGGGAGTGTTCTTTGTCTAATTGCCGAGAGCGTGTTGATTCTGTTGTGTAATGTGAAGGATCCCTATCAGATTTGATTTACCAAATTCGTTAACCTTTGCGTTCGCATAGCTTCAGGCCCTGAGCTGCGTCATTTAGATGAAATTAAACGCTCTGAGTTTTTTTGTTTTCTCAGTTTCACCCTTGATTAGCTTGCGCGCGGCGAGGTCACGTTTAGCATAATAGTCCCTGCATCCTTAATGAGGAATTCTGGACGTGTGACAGATTCTCCTCTGCCTTGAGATACGTCTCACCAGATCTCGTGATCCTCTGCTGTTATTTTGATGTTTATGCAAATCGCATTTTATCATTAAGATTGTAGCATAACATATTTATGTCCAGCAGACGTCTAAACATATTTTATTGGACCGTCACGCTTTTAATATATGTAGAAAACTCTTATATGAAGTGAACTCACTTAAAGTGTTATTTAGTATAATTTTGCCAGAAAAAGTTTTAGAATTTTTATCATATGTGACCCTGGACCACAAAACCAGTCATATGGGTTAAGCTGAATAAATAAGCTTTCCATTGATGTGTGGTTTGTTAGGATAGGACAATATTTGGCTGAGATACAACTATTTGAAAATCTGGACTCTGAGGGAGCAAAAAAATCTAAATATTGAGAAAATCACCTTTAAAGTTGTTCAAATGACGTTCTTAGCAATGCATATTACTAATCAGAAATTAAGTTTTGATATATTTATGGTAGGGAATTTACAAAATATCTTCATGGAACATGATCTTTACTTAATATCCTAATATATATATATATATATATATTTTATTGCATAAAAGAAAATCAGTAATTTTGACCCATACAATGTATTGTTAGCTATTGCTACAAATATACCTGTGCTACTTATGACTGCTTTTGTGCTCCAGGGACACATATGATAATGTAAAAAAAAACTTGTGCAATATAACTTGTGTTTGTGTGTTTGCTGGTTTTTATTGCATTTGTTATACTTGTATTTTTTTTTATTGTTTTTGCCATGAAAATAGCCAAAAATGCTGACATGGCATTAAATAAATATATACTATTACTACTACTATCCAGCAGACGTCTGAGGTTGCCAGATCTAATGAGCTATGATCGAATGATATTTGACGTTACATTAGGACGAATATTTTACACCTTGCTAATATCGTGAGTCTTCCGGCGTAAGCTCTCAAACATTTTTCCAAGAGAAGGGAGAAAAAAAATCTATTTTCTTTCATAACAGATGATTAAGCTCGTGTGTTGGCAGATGGTTGGAATTGACCCTTCATTAACCAAAGTCGTCGTTAACAGCAGGAGTTGTAAATTGCTCGTCGCCGCACACCTTGCTGATTTAATGTTTCCCGTTCCCTAAAATCCCTTCAGGAGCGCCAGCCATCGCAATGGAATCCGTAAGCAAACAGAAGAGCTGTGTTAAATCACGATCCACACGCTACCCTGAGACCTGGCAACCGCCGCACGCTTTAATAATCCAATTTAACATCCGCCTGCATCATGTAGTCCTGTTAGTCCCAGTTTTGGGAATACACCCACTCCGTCGGGAGGGTCGCTTTATTCCTCGCGTGGCCCCGCAATTGGATTTGCATTGGGAAAAATTGCAATCCGACGCCCACAATTAGCGTCGAAGAGAACCTCTGCTGCGGGAACATTTCAATAATCTTCTTAAAGCGGGCGAAACGATTAAAACAATGAGGCCGGATTCTCCCGCATGGCGCTCAGGAATGAATGTGGCCACACAGCTGCTCCTGCTGCTCAGATAACGAACACTCCTCTGATTAACAGGAACTCGTGTAATTAGAGGCTGGATGCTTTCATTTCTGATTCAGAAATCATTGAAGTCTCTTCTGTTCACTGAGGCTGCATTTATTTGATCAATAATACAGTAAAAACAGTGAAATATTATTACAGTTTCAAATAGCTGTTTTAAAATAGCTTATCATTTTAATTAGTTATCATTTTTTCTTGATATGGATATATTTTTATTTAAGTTTTAATTTTAGTTATTTTAGCACATCAAGTTAAACTAAATTAAAATGTATATATATATATATATATATATGTGTGTTTATATTTATATATTTTTTTAATTTTTTGTTTTATGGTTTTAGTTTTACTTCACTATATAAACCCTGCCAAAACACTTTAGAGTTAAAAATGCATATTACGTATTGAATAAATATTAAATATTCTTAACATAATCTTAATTTATTTATTTATCTGAAGTGTCTTTTTAGATGCATATACTGTTTTTCATTGCATTTAAGTATTCTGTTAAACTGTAATTTATTTCTGTGATGCGCAGCTGTATTTTCAGCATCATTACTCCAGTCTTCAGTGTCACATGATCCTTCAGAAATCATTCTAATATACTGATTTACTGCTCAAGAAACATTTCTGATTATTATCAATGTTGAAAACAGTTGTGGTGCTCAATATTTTTGTGAAAATTGTTCAAAGGTTTGGTTAAATTAGAAAAAAAAGGATGCATTAAATTGATGAAAAGTGACAGTAAAGACATTTATAATGTGACAAAAGATTTCTATTTCAAATAAATGCTGTTCTTTTGAACTTTCTATTCATCTGTGAATCTTAAAAAATAAAATGTATCACGGTGTCCACAAAAATATTGTGCGGCACAACTGTTTTCAACATTGATAATAATCAGAAATGTTTCTTGAGCAGTAAATCAGCATATTAGAATGATTTCTGAAGGATCATGTGACACTGAAGACTGGAGTAATGATGCTGAAAATTCAGCTTTACGTCACAGGAATAAATTACACTTTAACAGATATTCACATAGAAAACAGCTGTTTTACACTGTAATAATATTTCACATTTATACATTATTTTTGATCAAATAAACACAGCCTTGGTGAACAGAACAAACTTATTTCATTTAAAAAAAAAATCACAATTCTTCCAAACCTTTGTCTGGTGTGTGTCGTGGCGATCACATGCTCATGTGTTGTGTGTGGAAACAGCTTCAATTAGCAGATGCAGTTAATGAGGCTCGCTGGGCAGGAGGTGTGTTGTGTACAGATTAATTAGAGCATTTACGTTAGTTAGTAACGCAGCTAAACGAGCGGCGTCTCTGAGGAGGAGCTCGTCTGCGCCCGCGGTGATCTCCCTTCGCCATAATCTATTAATGCGCTGCTTTTATCTCACCTCGCCCTTGTCATATTTTATGGATTTTTTCATAAACACTGCCTATACTTCATAAATGTCTCAATTTTCTAGTCTATTAACATTACTTCAGAAGCAGTTGATAAAAGAGGCAGGCAAGCATGAAATAATGCCCCAGTAATATGCAGCGCTGCAGGCTAGATCAGTAGGGCGCGAGCCGGCGCTCAAACAATGCTAGGATGCTATCAGCTCTAATAAAAGAGCCAGCGATCACTTACTGAGAGAGAGACAGGGGCGGTGGGGCTCGCACGCCAATTGAGCTGAAGAAAAATGAGCTCTTCTACTGTCCTGCTTTCATCCGCCTCACCAGAGCAGCGTTCACCATCACCGACCGCACGCTTCCTCATCAGATCCACCCAGATACACCAGTCATGTCTGATAGTCTTCAGTATATAAGCTTTAACAAAGCATTGATGTATGGTTTGTTAGGATAAGACAATATTTGGCTGAGATACAACTATTTGAAAATCTGGAATCTGAGGGTGCAAAAAAATCTAAATATTCAGAAAATAACCTTTAAAGTTGTCCAAATGAAGTGCTTAGCAATGCATATTACTAATCAAAAATTAAGTTTTGATGTTTACGGTAGGAAATTTACAAAATATGGAACATGATCTTAAAATTTTAAGGATTTTTGGCATAAAAGAAAAATGGATAATTTTGACCCATACAATGTATTGTTGGCTATTGCTACAAATATACCTGTGCTACTTATGACTGCTTTTGTGCTCCAGGGTCACAGATAGTCTGTGAATTAAACAGAAACTACATGAACAAATGCATCTGAAACTAAACGTTGCAAACACATTTTTTTTTTTTATGCTAGTAGAATAATATTATAAATCTAGCTACAAATAACCAAGGCATGCTTTAAACACTAAATGAACACATGGAAGAAGGATTTTTAAACGGTTCATATTTTAATTTATCATTTCTTATTACTAATACATAAATATTGTTTTATTTTTCAAAAACATTTATATGCACCATTCTAACAATACCTAGAAAAGCAAATATCTATTTTTTATGATATTTAATGTTTCTTAATATTGTCTGTAAATACAATTGAAAATACATGAACAAATGCATCTGAAAAAATAAATAAATAAAAAATAAAAAATCATTTAGCAGACACTTTTATCCAAAGCGACTTACAACTGGGGAAACAACAAATTGTTTAAAACACAAAAAATGAATGCTAGTAGAATAATACTATAAATCTGTTGCTTCGAATAGTTGTTTCAAACACAAAATGAACACATGGAAGAATGATTTTTAATTATTTCATATTAATTAATTAATGTATCATTTCATATTACAAATATGTAAATATTGTTTTATTTTATTTATATATATATATATATATATATTTTTTACATTTAATCATTATGTGCACCAATCTAACAATACCTAGAAAAGTTAGTATCTGTTTGTTTGTTTGTTTGTTTTTTAATGACATTTAATATGTTTATGAATATTGTCTACAAATACATTTGAAACTACGTAAACAAATCTGATACAAAAAGTTGTTGAAAACAGAAAAGTAATGCTAGAAGAATAATCCTATAAATCTGTAGCTACAAATAGGTGTTTTAAACACTAAATCAATATATGGAAGAATGTAACTGAATCTTTTAACATTCTATCAAATTACTTCATATTACTAATATTGATATTATTGTTTTGTTAATTTTATATTTAGTAATTACATGCACCAACGTAAAAAACACCTATAAAAAAATCTAATATTTTTCATAATATTCAGTATATTTCTTAATATTGTCTGTAAATAAAATGCAAATTACATGACCGATTGTTGCCAAAATGTTTCATACAAGTGGTTCATTGCTAGTAAAATACTATAAATCTAACTACAAGTAATCAAGGCATTTTTTCAATACTAAATTAACACATGGATGAATGATATTTAATCATTTGATTGAATTATTTCACATTACGTATATATTTATATTATTGTTTTATGTTATATATTTAATAGTTATGTGCACCGATATAAGAATAGCTAGTAGAAACAGCAGTATTGACCTGCATTTAATCTGCGCTGAACTGAATTTGGCTGTAATTCGTGAGAGTCGGGAATGAGTGAAAAACGAACGACTTGAAAATAAGCACCACAGCAACTAAATCAGAGTATATGCAGGCCACATTTGACCCTAAAATATTTTAATTGATTTAAAATGGACCTAACGTTTGGAGTTGATGATTCAGATGAATCAGAGTTTTGAATCAGTCCATTGAATCAGTTCAAAAGAACTGATTTGTTCAAATGAATTGAACTCTGTGTGCAGTTTGACTACAGAGATCTAAACGGCCCAAATGACTCATTCTGCAGATAATCAGCACAATAAAATCACTGCCAGAAAACTGGATTTAATTGCAAGAAAAACTATATTTAATACATTTATTTAAATGTACCCATGAATGAAGCAGTACATGTAGAAACGGAGAGCGTGAAGCACTCGTCCTCAGCCCTTCTGTTTGTGAGGATGAATCCGGCCTGCAGCCGAGCATGATGGGTAATGGTTTGTTCAGTGATGGTGAGGCGGATCTGTCTGAGCGAATCTCCTTCATTAATGTGCTGCTCTTCACAGCTGATCCGATCCGCCTCCGACTGGCTCTTCATCTGTTACTGATGCCTGACCGTTTTCTTCATGTCAAGCAGCCACTGTCTGTCCACAAACACACCAGCGCTCTTATATTCAGCGTATCGCTTCCTCCGTTTCACCTCCGTCTCTCAGTCAGATTTCAAAGAAAGCCTGCAGCATCTTCACTTTTATGCAGATTCAAGAGTCTGCGTGATTCTCACAAAAACACATCCAAATCACGTGTCCTCTCAACATTTAAAAGAAACATTATATTTTACCTAAAGTCAGGCATGTTTGTAGGATTTAGAAACCCTTTTTTCATTTACAATATTATTGATGCTAATTAACCAAAATAAATAAATAAATCTTAAATAAAAACTTATATATATATATTTTTTTTTCTTTTTTTTTTCATTGAAGGTTTTCATTAGATTTTCATAATGTAACATTCTCATTAATCTCATTAATACAGTACTTTTGCAGTAAAATGCAGTATTTTTTTATTTATATAAGCATAAATTAAATAGTACCATGATATATTCATAATTTGCTAAATAATATATTATTTTCTGCATAGAATGATCACTTTTCTCATTAATATAATTCTAATAAAATAAATAATAAAATATAATAGGTATAATAAAATACCTTCATATGTATACAAATCATTTATATGCAATATACAAAATCTAAATAATATTTCAATATTTTGTCATTAATGTAATGCAGTAATTTTACCATAAAATGTTTGTAATATGTAATGATTTTACATTTAAATCCCAATAAATTACATGATACCATGATATATAAATAACTTGCCATCATAATAATATTTTATTATTTTCTGTTTAAAATTAGACTTAGATTCTAGTAGATTTAATACAGTAAAATGTTTGTAATATGCCATATTTTTTTATTTAAATCATAACACATTAAATGATAACATGATATACTGTGTGTGTGCGTGTATATACATAATTTGCTGTATGTCATTTTCTGCATGAATTCTCATTATTTTACAGTAAAATGTTATGTTTTTGCATTTAAATGAGAATGCATGAAATAATAGCCTGATATGTAAATGTTTGTTCAGCGTTGCAGTGCTGAATGCATGTGATGTGAAGTGTGGCAGGATCATGTGTGGCGTTGGATTGCTCATCACAGGTGTGTGGCATGTTTTTAAATCTAAACCACTGAAAACAGCACAGTATCTCCAGACAAACACACATTCTGTGCATGGGGTGGATTTTGAATTGCATTCTGCAGATGGAAGATGCACATATGAAAACTGAATAATAAATGCTATATTTGAAGACCAGCGAGCGCTGTCCGGTTTCATCACGTCCAGAGCCCATTACTATGGTAACGAGGGTCTATTCCTGTACGCTGGCATTTGACGGGACAGACATTGACAATCAGAGAGCCGCGGGTCAGAGCGCTGTCCGAGGACGGCCGTCACCTTCCTCTTCATTTATTAGGGAGATGCTGCTTTTAACAGCTGCAGCTGAAGTCAGTGGCTCATTGATATTAATGTTTATGTTCTGTTTACTTTTAGCCACTCTCGTAGTCATTAATTTCTCATCTTGGGCCTTGTTAGAGTTGTACCTTTTAACCCGGCTCATTCATTTTTCATTAGCCATTGTTCTGCAGATATAAATGTGTTGTAGATGAATAAAAGACAAAGGTCTGTTTGGAGCTGCAGCTTCTTCACTCTTATGCAGATTCATTATTCATATTTCAGCGTCTTACAAAAACATGCCTGCCTCACAAATTTAAAAGTAAAAATTACTTTGCTTAATGAAACTGAAGCCTGTTTTAGACCCCTTAAAATTTAGATCCCATTTTATCACCATTAAAATATTTTTGTTAATGTAATACAGTAATTTTTGCAATTAAATTTTTACATTTAAATCAGAATAAATTAAATAATACCTTAATATCTTAATAATTTGCTATCTAAATAATATATCATTTTTTGCTTTATTTTATTGTTTGTATCGATTTAATTGTCACCAAAATGCCTCAATGCAAAAAAAAGTGTAATGATCCTAAAATAGAAATAGTTTTCTTTATGAAAACTTAACGTGCCACATTTAGATACCGTTTTATCATTGTCATGCCTATTAACAGAAAACAACCCCACATTACTATTGTTCATAAATGTTATTATTATTTTCATTAAAGATTTCTTTTAGATTCCCGTTAATGAAATACAGTAAATGTTTGTAATGCAATATTTTTTTTACATTTAAATCTGAATAACATCATTATATAGAAATAATTTGCTCAATAATATATCATTCTTTTTGATGTTTTAGTAATAAAATATAATTAAAATAGGAAATATAATTCATTTTCTTTATTAGAATATATTTGCATGACTTGACAAGTTTTGTGTGCTTATGACTATCCATCCATATGTAGCAAAGCATAAATAGCATTTGACAAAAAATGTGTACTGTAAAAAAAAAAAAAGGGTGAATGTTAACTTGGCACAAATAGTTGAGATGTTTTAATAGAAAACACTCCAGAAGCTCATATATTGAATGAAGCTCTGAGCTGTAAAAGCCTGTGAAGGTAATAAAAGCGTGTTGATGTTTGATAATGAGGATGATGTGGTGTGTGTGGTTCTCTGGTGTTAATGAGCAGCGCTTGGCTGCGTTTCCTGAAGTCATACTGCCATCTCTTGAGCAGATCTCACACTGCAGGTGTGTGTGTGTGTGTGTGAGAGTGTGTGAGTGTGTGTGATGTGACACGGCCTGACATCAGCCGCGGGTCTGGAGCAGAGACCCTCATAAACCGGACCAGACCCCATCAGATCCGGCGAGAGACGCAGAGCATTAGGCAGATTAGCGGGAGAGCACATAATGCGGGATGATGGAGTTTGTCATCATTTGCATTGTCCTGGAAAGATGCTGTTTGATAGAGCGGCGCGTGGCGGGGCCTGGCATGTCTCGCGGGCAGGTCGCAGGGTTTTGTGGGATGTGCATCAGTCGAAAAAGCCTCACAACCAATTTGTCACAGACGCAGAGCTCGAGAGCCATGACTTTCCTTCCTCTTCCTCGCTGACAGAACACTCCTGACGGCCGCTCGCGTGATTTGGACAGATATGATCAGATGTCTGAATATTTCATCTTCTGAACATTGTTGGTTTCAAACAAACAATATAAAATAACACTTTGAGTGTTGTGTTGTGTGATTCTCCAGTCTGACCGTGTGTTATTTCAGTATCATTGAGATGCTGTTGTAGTTTTTGTTAATTTTATGAATTTTATTTTCATATTTTCTGCATGTCAAATTTTTTTTTATTTGTATTTATTAGTTTTTTTTGTTGTTTTATATCTATACAGTTTTTTATTTTTTTATTTCAGTTTTAACTATTTTAGTACATCTGGTTAAAATAAATGATAGCTTAATTTGCTATTCGAATAATATAAATATATATATATATATATATATATATATATATTTTTTTTTTTTTTTTTTTTTTTTTTGCTTTACTTTAATGAGAATGATATTTTTATCATCCCATTAGAGAGATTTGGGGGCAAAATGTGTTTGATTGTTATTAATATGTTGCAATGCAAAAACTGTTTAATGCTCCTAAAATAGAATACATTTTCTTTATAAAAATGTAAATTAATGTGCCACATTTAGATCCCATTTTATCATTGTGACGTGTTCATGCCAGTTAACCAAATGCAAAATATATTTCATAAAATTCATAATTCATACATAAAATTCCTGTAAGATTCTAGTAGATTTAATAGAGTAAAATGTTTGCAATGCAATATTTTTTTTTTTAATATTTAAAAAAAAAAAAAACAATAGCATGATACCATACATGAATAATACCAATAATACCATATATAAATAATTTTCTCAAAAATATATATTTATTTATTTGTTTGTTTGTTAGCATTTTGGTTTGGTTACCTTAATGAGAATGAGACATTTTATCAATATATTAAATAAAAAGGGCCATTTACATTTTTTTTTTTTTTTAAAGATTTCATCTTTTTTTTTTCTTTTTTTTTTGGCAGTTAACATTTATTTTTTTGTTCAAACTGTAATAACCCTGGTGTGACCTTGCTTGCGCTTGTTTTAGCTGACAGATAGAGAGGAATAGCCAGCATAAAGCTGACAGGAGCCGATGTGACAGCGTCTGTGGGCATGCTGGGTCAGGCGGACACACACACGCTCCTCTCACACACTTCTGTTACACGTAGAATTTCATATTTTGGTTTCTGAATCCAGTTTCCTTTGTGCGTTTGGTGGATCTGTTTATAGCAGTGCTGGAGTAACGCTGATCTCCTGTGAGGTGACGAGGGCTGAAGCTTCTCCTGAGCATTTGTGTTTGTGAGGTGCTTCACCACCAGCATCTCATCATCAACACAAGAGCTGAAGCTGGAAGAGCTCTTCACAAAATTAAAACAAGCCAAATCCTGTCTGCACAGCTCTGGAATACTTGATTGGTCAATAGCTGCATTCTAGACTAGTGTTCAGAAGTTTGGGATCAGTGTGATTTGTTTTGTTTTGTTTTTGGTTTTTTTTATTGAAAAATCAATACTTCACATATTTATTTATTATAAATTTAATTGTAATTTAGTATTAAATAGTTCATTTGAATTTAGTTATTTAATTGTAATGTTGTATTAAAATATTAATTTTGTAAAAAATATATATATATATATATTAATTTTAGTAATATTATTTTAATATATTTTTAGTATTATAAATTTGAAATACTTTTATAAAGACATTTATAATGTGACAAAAGACTTCTATTTCAAATAAAGGCTGTTCTTTTGTATTTTCTATTCATCTGTGAATCCTGAAAAATAAAATGTTTGACAGTTTACAAAAATATTGTGCAGCACAACTGTTTTCAACATTGATAATAATCAGAAACGTTTGTTGAGCAGCAAATCAGCATATTAGAATGATTTCTGAAGATCATGTGACACTGAAGACTGGAGTTATAATGCTGAAAATTCAGTTTTGATCACAGAAATAAATTACTGTTTACAATATATTCACATAGAAAACAGCGGTTTTACACTGTAATAATATCTCAGAATTTTTACTGTATTTTTGATCAAATAAACGCAGTCTCGATGAGCAGAAGAGATCTTACTGATCCCAGACTTTTGACCAGTATTATATTTGTCAAACTAGTCTCAGTCTCAGTGATTTATTCTATCACTCACATCACTCTCTTTCTTCTCACACTTTAAAATCATGTACACAATAAACAATATATTTTTAGTTATTTGGTCCTAAACAGCCGTGTTATTTCAGGATCAGCTCACTGGTTTGTTATGGAAATGGCCTGGAATCGTAAAGAGAAAGCGTTCAGCAAAGTTGTAATTGAGCAGCATCATTACACACGTGTGTCTGAAGTGTTGCGTGTATAGTAACGCGTGATAATAATGCTGTGTTTGTGTGGAGCCGCAGCGTCTCTATATGTGAGCCGTTCCTCAGCGTGATCAATTATGCATGAAGATCCAGTTGGGATGTGCGTCCATTAGCATACCTGATGGTGTGTCCTTGACCGGAGCCACCGAGTTTGACTGTTCGTCAATAGCAGGTCACTTTCCCCGGCGCGGCCCGTCTTCTGGCAGGAGCTCGCGTCTTTAAGGTCACCTCCGCTGCCAGCGCTCATAAAACAAACAAACAAGATCCAGGACCTCTGAGATTTCACTGGCAGACCATTAAAATGCCGGCTGTGTGTCGCGGGACATCGGAGGAGGAACATTTACACACGTGTTTCCTTCCGGCCGTCTGACCTTACGAAGCATCGTCGGCTTCTGGAGAAACTGTGTGTTTGAGCCGTGAAATAAATCTTGAGCCGTTTCTGAAAGTTGCGCTTTCATGAAGAGTTAAACGAAACGCGGCGGCGTAGTTTGACCCCTATGAATATTAATCGTCTCCCTCAGCTCTATTAAAAATGCATGGGCCGTTGTAGTTGTTGATCAGATTTTGGATGCCCATGCAAATTGGCCTGTCTTCCTTGTCAGCGGCGCAGATGAATAATGTAGTTGTGTTGTATATTCAGGGACACACCATTGACAGTCAATTAACAAGTTTGATTGGTGTGTGAACTCCTTCTTTTGAACTGTTAATTTTATGTAAATAGTATTCCCCAGATCTCCTCCTGGCAGGGCAACCTGAGCGAGCCTCTTAATAATTGATCGCACCGCACCTGTTTTTATTTTTAAATATTATAATAGCCGAGAGGTTTGGCTTTTGATATTCAAATGCACAGATCGCGGGCCGGTGGAGGTGAGAGGGCTTGTGAAGGCCGAACTGTTAGAAGATCCGATGCCGAAGCTCTGATGCCGCTTGATGGCTCATAACTGGAACGCCAATGCTGATTTGTCATGGAGGCGCAGACGATCCCAAATAACGCTCGCAGGGAAATGATCCGCTGATTGATCGGCCGTTTGAAGGCCGCGAGCTTCCGCCCGTCCCGGTAATTTGTAGCGGCCCGGGCGCGAATGAAGATTCATCAAAGCTGACAGGTGAAGCCAGGAGCCGGGAATCATGAGAAACACGTATGATTATGGAAATGGATGTGACTCTTCCCTCCCTGCAGCGAACGCTGTTTGTTGATCTGCTGTTTCTCAAGCTCATCTTGTAAAATGCTGATTTTGTTCGGAGAAGAAAGAGCAGCAGATGAATTTCCAAACATCATCACGTCGGCTTTCTAAGATTCTGATCCTTCAGTTTAGTTCTGCTGCGTGAGAATCAGTTTGACTCGATACGCACAGACTAGTTTGTCTCCAGCACAAAATAGCAGGAGGTGATGGGAGTTTGGTTTGATGAGGTTCTCCAGTGCACTGAACTCTATAGAGCGTCAAACTAACATTCATGCTGGTGATTAATGTGCCAAGGATATTATAGTCGACTAAAACTGAAACCATAAAAAGAAAATGTTGTTACTTCATATAAAATATATATAAACTGAAAAAATAAATAAATAAATTGCTCATTTCAGCTAGATTCCTATGCAACATTTCTGTTTTTCATTTAGTTACAAAATTAACATATATATATATATATATATATATATATATATATATATATATATATATATATATATATATAAATAAAATGAATCAAAAACTATAAAGACATTTAAGAGATGTTAACAAAAATGACACAAAAACTAAAAACAAACAAACTTGAAAACAGAAAATATAAAAATAAAATTTAATTGGAAATATTTCTTAATTTCATCTAGTTTAACTTATTAAATATAAAACTGAAATAAAAGGTGAAAATTATAGACATTGAAAAAAATGTCAAAAACACAAGATTACTAAAACTTGAAAATGGAAAATATGAACTTGGAAACATCATTTTCGTCTAGTTTATCTTGATGTATTAAAATAATTAAACTGACATTAAAATTAATAAAAACTAGATAAACTTAAAAAAAAAAAATAATAATAATAAAATTAACAAAAACACAACAAAATGACTAAAATTCTGAAACAGCAAATACAAAAATATAGTTGAAAAATAGTTGAAATCATTTCTCATTTCATCTAATTTTAATTTTAATTTATTTACCTAAAAACCTCAAACTGAAATACAAAAAAATAAATAAAAACTATAGACATAAAAAAAATAATAATAAATAAATAAAAATGACAAAAACACAACAAAATGACTTAACTTTAAAACAGAAAATGTAAAAAGAAAAACTCATTGGAAATATTTAGCGTTTTCATCTAGTTTAACTTGATATTCCAAATTAACTAAAACTAAACTTGAAGTAAAAACATTTAGAATGAAAAAATAAATAAATAAAATAAACTACAAAATGACTAAAACTTTAAAGCTTGAAATATTAACTTGTACATATAAACAAATTCAAAGTAAAATGTGAATTAAAATGACAAAAACAACTAAATTACTAAAACGTGAATACGGAAAATATAAAACCTCAAACTCAAAAAAAAAAAAAAAAAGTCAAACTACTAACAAAAGCTATAATAGCATCTCTGTGATACTAAAACTACACTGAAGTGCACATTATATGATTACAAAATGAAAACAAAATGAAGACTAATCCTGTGCGTATGTGCAGTAGTTTTTAGAACAAACCCATGTTTAGATTCTAAACTCATTTCTAGCTTTCTTACTGCCCACCAACCGCCAGAAATCGCCCTTCTGTGACGCCGTCTGCATGTAGAGGTCAAGCGCCCGGTGCAATGCAGACTGGACGTGTGTTCTGGCCAGGGTTTTAGAGTCGCTCTGGTAATCTGGTTAAATGCAGTATCTGCGCATGCATGCTAATTGGCTCTAAAGCTGCGTTTGACAGTATGTACCAATTGATCGAGTCAGCTGTGATTGCTGCAGAGGTCACCGTCCTCGCTCTAAACACTTTACCAGAGCTTCAATTAACACCTGATCACCTGCGGCCCGTTTGATCGGTGGAGACCTGACCTCTCCAGCACACCGCGCTCCTGCATATCTGATGGCGCTCGCCTTGTGTATTTTTAGCTGTAGGATTAAGCAGAGTCTTCAGAGGAGAGTTTGTCTGTGGATTCTCAGCTAATTATCAGCTTGTTATGAATGCGTAGGAGCTTTCATCGCTGGTGTGAAACGGGAACTCTAGGTGATAAAATAACACTGAAGGTGTAGTGCGTTAATTGATGCTCTGCTGTTCAAACAAAAATGCTTTAATAATGTTAATGAATTGCACCTTTTTTGATGTAAGGCTCTGATATTTGGGTGAAACGATTGCTGTTTTATGATTTATGGCAGTTTCTACCTATAGGCTACAAATTAGTGGCTTGAAACTTTTTTCTTTTGCACTAAATGGTTAGTGATTTCAGATGCTGAACCTTCAAGAACTAAATTAAGTCTTTTTTTAATTGTAAAAATGCTTTATAATAAAATTATGAATATTATACAGAACATTATGTAAGCTATTAGTTTCTGTTTATCTTTTATGGGTTTTGCATTATTATTTTCTAATAGTGAACAATAAGTTCAAATATGAAATAAATGTATCAAAATATAAAATGGTAAAATGGGTTACAGGCTTGCAGATATATCCTACATGAAGCTGTCATTCAGTATCAGTTTAATATTTTGGTTTGTAGTTATTGGTTAACTTGTATTTCCAATAAAATGCAGAAAATATTAGTTCAAATATAATTTGGAAAAATGTGATTTGTGCTGAGAAAATTAAACAAAATATTTTATGTTTCTCGGTAAGCTGCTTTAGATAAAAGCATCTGCTAAATAAATGTAAAGTTAATGTTAATTCTCACTCATGCTGTAGAAATTCTCCAATTTTTTTGTTTTGCAGGGAAAAAAAATCTCGTGATAACAGGACTGCATGCAAAATGTGAGAAATTGCACAATAGTATTTATTTATTTATATACTTACAATAAATTGACAGTCATTTCAAATATGATTATCAAAATTAATCTTTATTTTTTTAGATACAGACAGTAAATATAAGAACCTTGCACATCTGAAAAAAGCAGGCATATAAGAGAACAACTATATGATAAACAGAGCAGATGAAATCCTGTACACTACCCAGAAACATGGAGTATATTTAATGCAGTTTTTTTTTTTTTTTTTTTTGTCATCCAAGAATCAAACATTCAAAGAATAACTGACAAATACCAGATCAACTTCCCAGAAAACACTAACTACCGTAGATATAAATACGTAGATTCCTCATTAGCGACAGTTTCTATGGACTGAGATACGTAAGCCATCCGCCATTTTTGGAACAGTCTGTGAACCTTTAAGCGCGTTGACTGTGTGCGTCTACAACAGCAAGTTATACGTTTGTATATCTTTGAATACTCGTTGATAATTATGGTGAATGACGTCAAGTTGACCGTTCCAAAATGGCAGATGCGTCACCGGATCTGGAGCAGTCGAATAGGGAATCTATACAAATCTATGCTAGCTACATTTACATTTACATTTACATTTATGCATTTAGCAGACGCTTTTATCCAAAGCGACTTACAGTGCATTCAGGCTATACATTTTTTTTTTATCAGTATGTGTGCTACTATGTAGCAACACACTACTATGCTACTATGTAGCAACACACTAGCAACCACCCAGAACACCCTACATAACAGTCTGTCTGTCTAAGAGACTGCATGGCCTTCAAACTTTCTGATTAGGCTTTCTCAAGCTAACACAAAGTTTGTCTTGATTCCCTTTTTGTAGCAAGTGTTTAGTGATGAATCATGAATAGGGTTTTTTTTTTTTTTTTTTTTTCGGTGATGTCCCAGTGTCATGTTTTCTCTCTATTAAAGGAAAGTGAAGTCATCAGTGTGTTGTTTAGACTCTTTTCTCATGTTGAAGTGCTGCCAGAAGCACTGCTGGCATGGGTCAAGTCTATAATTTTGTTTCAGATGATAGAGGCATTGTTTTAGAAGCACACTCATGTAGATCTGTGACTCCTCATGGCTAATAATTCTTATTTAGATAATTCTCATTTATTTTTCATTTTCCACTGCTTATCCAGGACTGGTTTGTGGTGGCAGCAGGCTCTAAATAAGGATACTCATTTTCCCTGGCCACATCTCCCAGCTCATCCTGGGGGATCCCAAGCTGTTCCCAGGCCAAGCAAGAGTGCGAACACAGCTTTCACACTGGTTGTAAAAAGACCGGATAGTGCGCATTAGTGTACAGGGCACCCCATACTCCCAGAACGACCCCCACAAGCAATCACGTCATACAGTAGGCTTTCTCCAAATCTACAAAACACATGTAGATTGGATAAGCAAACTCCCATGCCCCCTCCAGTATTCTTGCCAGGGCAAAATGCTGGTCCACTGTTCCTCGTCTGGGATGGAATCTGTATTGTTCCTCCTCCAGTTGAGGTTTGAGAGTGGGTTGAATTCTCCTTTACAGTACTCTGGCATAGACTTTCCCAGACAACGCACCCTTAGGTCAGCTTTTTTGAAAATGGAAACCACCACACCTGTCTGCCAATCACCAGGCACTGACCCAGATTCCCATACAATGTTGAACAAGCAGCCCAACTTCATCCAGGGCCTTCAACATCTCGGGAAGAATGTGACTTCCGCCAGGGAAATGGGCCAGAATTCCCCCGAGTCATCCAACCCTGCCTCAACTTGTGAGGGCATGTCCTGCAGGTTTAGGAGATCCACAAAGTGCTCCTTCCACCTCCAGAATACATCAACAGGTGAGGTCATCAAGTCCCTGTCCTGATTTAAGCCTGGAATATACTACACAAGTTTTGTTGAACGCTAGTTGCTGAAAGTCAGAGCCAGTCTGCAGATTTGAATAGGGCCCTCTCAGAGTCCATGTCCCCAGCCTTCCCCTAGAAGTAAGGAAAAGCTTCTCCGGAGGTGGGAGTTGAAAATCTTCTGGACAGGATCCTCAGCCAGTCGTTCCCAGTTGACCCTCTCTATACGGGTTTCCCAGCTCTGTCCGGCAGGCTCCCCCACCATCTTATCCAACTGGTGATCAACTGACAGCTCTGCTCCTGTCTTTACATGAGTGTCCAGAACATATGGCCACAGGCTTAATGAAACGACTGTGAAGTCAATCAGAGTCCTTTGGCTAAGGTGGTCTGGTATCAAGTACACTTATGAACCACCTTATGTTCAAACATGGTGTTTGTTATGGCCAATCCATGCTGAGCACATAAGTCCAATAACAAAACACCTCTCTGGTTCAGATCAGGTCATACCCCTTTCAAGACCTAACCTAGGACCTCCAAGAAGGTTGGATACTCTGAACTGTGGTTTGGCACCTAAATGCAGAACACAGTCAGAGCCTTCCCCTCCACAACACGAAAACGCAGTGAGGTGACTCTCTCGTCTACCGGGCAAAAATCCAACACAGTGGCGCTGAGTCGGGGATTTGTGAGTATTCCCATTCCTACTCGACACCTCTCACCCTGAGCCACTCCAGAGAAGGAGTCCAAGTGAGGCCAACTATGTCTAGCTGCTAACGCTCAACTTCCCTCACTAACTCTGGCTCCTTCACCACCACAAAGGTCACATTCCATGCACCAAAAGCTATTTTCCACAATCAAGGTCCAGTCCACACAACAACGGGCCCTGAGCCCTTCCGATTTTTTTCCTCCCATGTGGCACAGATCGGAAATGACCCACGTAAGCAGGAAAAAAATCACATGGATTGTGATATTCTCAGATCAGTTTCAGGCCTCATTCATATGTGGAAACAAATCAGATATGAATCAGATTCATGCATTTGCTCCTGCCATGTAAGCGGACAGATCTGATATTCCCCTGTAAATACGAGTCCTACATCATTGAAAAGTGAGTTGTTTTTTTTTTTTTTTTTAACATTTCGCTGTACAGACAAACCTGTAACTGTGTTGCTCTAATTGAGTAGCAGAGTATTAATTTGGTTTGTTTGTGTTAAAGAAAAGGAGATCTGACGTGGAAATGTTGCTTTTGAAATCAAGCTGAGTGCTCAGTAACGGTGGCTCATGCACAGACGAGCGCTTCAGTCCCGTTGTGGAGACTCTCCCCATTCATTCCACTGAAACCACAAAATAAAATTCACACTAACATGTCCTTGCACTTGATATACAATCACTGATGAGCGCATTTGGTTTTAATGAGTAAAAAAACACAGAAGATGTGACATGCTTTACAATATGTACCACCTGAGTATTATTCCACTTGCAATCTTTCAGCTGAGCTGCGTACATAATCACTGTCATGAAGAATTTGTAGCCACTTACTATATAGTTATTTTGATGTATAGATGTAATTATTACATTAAAAACGTTTCTATCTGAATTCCATGTCAATAAATTAAACTCAATGTACTATTGAAACTGATTTGTGATGTCATATATGCTATTTTTGGTCTGTTTCACCATTTGCAGTGTAAAATGCACACATCGGATACGGGTCACTTTTAAAAGAAATGTAAGCACGTCATCCAAAAAATCGGATATTGTCACAAAATCGGAATTGCAGTGTAAATGCGGCCTAATTGTCTGGGCCCTCACCTCGGACCATTTCCCTAGGGAGACCCTATCAGGAGTTTAAGCTCCAGACAACACAGCTCCCAGGGTCACTCAAACCCCTGCACCACGTTAATCTGTGATTATGAAAGCTGTTTTGCCCAGCTTGTCAGTGAACTACGGCTCTGTGTAGTAAATGCTGCTCCATCTGAAAGCATGGCAAATTTGAGTGGTTTATAACATGCATTTGAAAGAGCAACATGCGTCAAACATCTTTCCAAACATGCAAAGCATTTATGAACCTCTTGGCCAACAAAATACCACATTTAATAACATGTTTTTACTCAAAACTCACTTAGCAATAAATTATAAATATACTTTATTATAATGAAAATTATAATAAGAACTCAAATAAACCATATTTTGTCGTAGTCGTGCGTTAGTCACGTTGAATCAATCAAAGCAGTTCAATGAAAGCAGTTTCTTCTGCAGGGAATATTTGGAGTTTCAGCGTGAGTCAGTGTTGCCAACTAATTTTCAGAGAAAGTTTCTAAAGGAAGGTCAATTTGTTGATAAAAGTTGCTAAATGACGTTGTGATGTCATTTCGCGATGACGTCATTGCGTAATCATGACGCAAAATTGTCACAATATCAAATCTCAGCAAAAAATATATATTTTATATATGTTAAATTATATTTAGTTAATTTATGCTACACTCTAAGAAAAGTCTGTAAAAACAGGGCACAATCTACTATTTTAATATGAACGAATTTTACATATTGGTTTTTTTACCTGCATTTTAAATTACGCATTGTGTTTTCGGGTTACAGGGTTACAATGCTGGATAATGTCCTGGAAAATTACTAGCATCTTTTCAATTTTTCTTACAGTTGTCAAGGCCAGCTCATTCCCGACCGTAACATAAAGAGGATCACGCATACGAACGAATATTTTCAATTGCAAGATTATTTATTAAAGAAAAAGTTATTGGTTACAGAAACAAAAAAAAAAAACACCAAAGTCTAGGGATTGAAGTAAATATATAAAAGAAAACAATAATTCAATGGGGTAGAGAACGTTGACAAAGGAATAAACAACAAAAAGAGTTGGAGCAAAAAGACTTCTCTGGAGAACAACGTTCCACTTTTAGATTTACTATTGAACACAGAACCGTGCTCCACTGACAGGCTGCACATGAAAATCGCAGCTTTTGCCTAATGGGGAATGCGATTTAATTTTCGATTAATTGTGCAGCCCTACTTACTGTCTTTCAATTTAATCAATTTAATATTTTTCAAATCAGTTAGACCATCTACAGAATCAATTCTATAGTATTATTTTTTGCTGGGTTCCAGGCCATGTTGGGCTTTCAGGAAATGAGCGAGCTGATGCAGCTGCAAAGGACGCTTTTAATCAGGAAGTAAACAGATGTCAAATTCCTTCCTCAGAGATCAGACCTATTATTAATCGTTATATATTAAATAAGTAGCAAGAAGAGTGGGATACATGTACAAATAATAAATTACATGAAATACATCCGGGAATTTCAAACAGATTTTTAATCTCTTTTAAAACTAGATTTTATCAAGTGGTATATACCAGATGTCGAATACAAGACTGACTCATGCATGTTTGCTTAAAGGTGAAGACCCTACTCAATGCATGTATTGCAAGATTCCCCTTTCTGTCAAACATATTTTATTGGACTGTGCCGCTTTTAATGTATGTAGAAAACTCTTTTATGAAGTGAACTTACTCAAAGAATTATTTAGTATAATTTTTGTCAGAAAAAGTTTTAGAATTTTTATCATATGTTAATGTAAAAACTCTTGTGTAATATAACTTGTGTTTGTTTGTTTGATGTTTTTTATTTTATTTGTTGTACTTGTATTTTGTAAAATTGTTTTTGCCATGAAAATAGCCTAATATGCTGACATGGCATTAAATAAATATATACTACTACTCAAATCAATTAAATATAAATAATTGACTTTAATTAATTGATTAACAGTGTTCATTAAGGTGTTGTGTGTCTCCTGTAATTGAATGTTTAAATGGTTTATCACTGAGTTGTTGTGTGTGCAGATCTAACATGCGGTTTAACTCATTGTGTGTGTGTCTCAGGTGCGGGATGCGGTGTTCTGCGTGGGACAGATCGCTCTGGTGCCCTGCTCCATGCAGCTGGTGAACGGGCCAGTGGCTCTCCAGGCTCAGCTCTGCTTCAGTCACACGGAGAAGGTTCTGCATGCGATGGACTCCAGACTCACGCTGGCTCACGTGCTGCAGGCACACATTTACATCACCCACCGTGAGCACGCCACGGCCGTCACCGAAGCCTGGAACATGAAACTACAGGACACCCAGGTGAGTCAGTCAGTGATTTAACAGCCCGTAAACTCTATAAAAAGTGGCCAGTGTTGAGACTTTTTCGCAAAGGCCCACAGTGGAAGCTCATTGGGCCAACATCATGCTCCACATACCTGTATATTACACATGAAATATCTTCTGACTGGCTGTGATTGGGTCAGTCTTCTGACTGTGGATCTCACTCAGTGAACTACAGACCTACTGTTCCCAACATACTCAACAACGGTTTCTCTTTCTTTTTTTTTTGTCAACAGGAAATGTTTTTGGGAAAAAGGTGCATAATAATTCTGTATGATATAAAAAAAATAAATAAATAAATAAAACATTTTAATATTTATTTTTATGCGGTATATGACACTTTATGATAATATTTGATACTAAAAATACATGAATACAGTATGGGAAATAGGAATTCTGCATAGAAAATCATTATTAAAAAGCTAAAAAGCCTTTTTTTTTTTTTTTTTTTGCAAAACTAAAAGCTAAACATGAATATCTTTGTCAGTAATGTTGTCTTGTTTTCCAGTAAAAAAAAAAAAAATTATAAAAATAAATATCTAAACATCCTTAAATCATGATACATTTGTTTGAGATGCATATTGAAAATATGAAGTCTTGTTTTTGTTTTTTTGTTTTTTTTTTAATTGAATAAAACTGTGTTTATGAATAAAACAACACTATATATCTGTCAGTGGGGTTGAAAACTTGTTTTGCCTTTTAATTAAGTTGATTTTTCTGAGCCCATTGGCAGATATTTTTTCTTTACATCTTGAGACTCTATTGATGTATTGTGTTTTCAATTTAACTTCTTCCTTAAATTTTCTTTACTTGGTATTAACAGGGTCTTAAAACCCTTAAATTTACCTTCATAAACCTGCAGAAATCCGGCTTTTACAAACCAGAGAGCTTTTATTTTGGTGGGAAAACACATGAAACCCTTCTCTAATCTTCTCTAGAATCTCCAAATTTATAAACAATTCTTATCGCACGTGTGTGAAGACAGTTAGTGCATGTTGTGTTTTTAAGTGCATTTTCTACCATTCATTCTTAAGTAGGGCTGCAACGATCGTCGATTCTATTCGAGTATTCGACTTTTAAAAATCCTCTATTGCATTTTGCCCGTGTTGAGTAATTGATAAAATACTGAAAGTGGCACATTCCACATATTAAACCTATTTAAAAATCATAATAAAGCATATTACTATTAAGAATTCACAAACGCTACTGTTCAATTAAATATATGCGATGCAGGTTTAATATATTCGCTTTAATTATTTACATGCATGTAGGTTACGCACGTGCATCTCAGAGCGGCTCCGTTCACAGTAAATGCTGCTCTGCACGAACTGTTATCATTTAACGTTAAATGTGTGGAGCGTCTCAAACTCTATCTCTGCATGTTGTTGTGAGTTTGAGTTTATTATAACATTCACCTGGGAACGCAGCGTGCACCATTTCATCAGCTTTGTAAGGTAAATCATTTATAAACCTATGCAAACACAGGAGAACACAACATTATCTTTCTCAATATGCGAACTGTTCATCGCGATTTCAGAATAAAAGTTTAAACCCTGACCCTGACTTAAAATGTTTTGATGTCCACATATTCAAGAAATACAGTGTCTGTAGCTTTTCTGTCATAAAGAAATGGCCATATATTAAAGATTAAGTGGACATTTTAATTAAATGTTGTTGAGTCAATATTAAACACAGATTAGATCATGCAGTAAAGTGTAAAAACAATCGTCAGGCCGTTGGCGCCCTCTGCAGTCATTTGTTATAATGTGTAATGTACTTTAGCTCTATTGTTTATAATACATTATGTATTTTAACAGTTTTGTTCAATAAAACCATATGATTACTTGCTTTTGATACTTTATTTGAACTAATTATTATTGCCTCATTGCTATTATATTTTAAGTCATTTTAAAGGCTATTGTTCACTTATTTTTATTTTAAAAAAATTATAATTACCTGATTACTCGATTAATCGTCAATATAATCGACAGATTACTCGATTAACAAAATAATCGTTAGTGACAGCCCTATTTTTAAGTAACAAATATCACTTACGTTTTATGAAGCTGTCGTGGTGCTGCCTGATGCCAAACGAGATCTGATGTGATGAAGCTCACACACTTTATCAGATCCAGCGACTAGTTCCTGTCAGACTGATGTAAACCAGAGCAAAGCCATGATCAGACTGGCGTTCAGCAGATGCATCAGACGGTGTGTGAAGTGTGTCGTCTGAGCCTGAGACTAATATTATCTTAATCCTTTTATTAACGTGTTTGTTTTGTGATAGTTGTAATTATTTTCTCTTGCTGTCTGTATTGTTTCATTATTTTATGTTTATTTAAGAGACCTCGATTAGGGAAAAGCAATTAATCCCCGAGACCTCCGGACCCTTCATGAATCTGACATTTAAATGCAAATGAAGGCTCTCCCTGGTGAAATCGGCTCTAAAGTGTTGCTGTGTTAAATGCAAGCCTATCTGGAGCTGCTGAGCACTCATGAAAACTTGATGTTGTGAGAACGGTGCGTGTCTTTAATGATACGGCAGATGTCTTCCTCAGAGCCCCTGATTCACTCCTCTGAACTCTGGGAGTGGCTGACTCTGATCTGCTGTGCCGTATGGCTCATGAGATCTGTTCCAGATGCTCTTATTGATCAGCTCACAATCATGACGATTATTGAGAGTTCAGATATCACAAACCAACTCCTGCTCAGATACATGCACTAAATGTACAAATGTGTTGGAATGGTGTGATAATGCTCACCAAGGCTGCATGTATTTGACAGTGAAATATTATTACAATTTAAAGCAACTGTTGTCTGTGTGAATATATTTGTGCAACCCAAATTCTGGAAATGTTGGGACGTTTTTAAAATTTGAATAAAATGAAAACTAAAAGAATTTCAAATCACATGAGCCAATATTTTATTCACAATAGAACATAGATAACATAACAAATGTTTAAACTGAGAAATTTTTACAATTTTATGCACAAAATGAACTCATTTCAAATTTATTGCCTGCTACAGGTCTCAAAATAGTTTGGACGGGGCATGTTTACCATGGTGTAGCATCTCCTCTTCTTTTCAAAACAGTATGAAGATGTCTGGGCATCAAGGTAATGAGTTTCTGGAGTTTTGGTGTTGGAATTTGGTCCCATTCTTGCCTGATATAGGTTTCCAGGTGCTGAAGAGTTCGTGGTCGTCTTTGACATATTTTTCGTTTAATGATGTACCAAATGTTCTCTATAGGTGAAAGATCTGGACTGCAGGCAGGCCAATTCAGCACCCGGACTCTTCTACTACGAAGCCATGCTGTTGTAATAGCTGCAGTATGTGGTTTTGCATTGTCCTGCTGAAATACACAAGGCCTTCCCTGAAATAAACTTCGTCTGAAGGGGAGCATATGTTGCTCTAAAACCTTTATATGCCTTTCAGCATTCATAGTGCCTTCCAAAACATGCAAGCTGCCCATACCGTATGCACTTATGCACCCCATACCATCAGAGATGCTGGCTTTTGAACTGAACGCTGATAACACGCTGTAAGGTCTCCCTCCTCTTTAGCCCGGAGTACACGGCGTCCGTGATTTCCAACAAGAATGTCAAATTTGGACTCATCTGACCATAGAACACTTTTCCATTTTGAAACAGTCCATTTTAAATGAGCCTTGGCCCACAGGACACAACGGCGCCTTTGGACCATGTTCACATATGGCTTCCTTTTTGCATGATAGAGCTTTAGTTGGCATCTGCAGATGGCACAGTGGATTGTGTTTACCGACAGTGGTTTCTGGAAGTATTCCTGGGCCCATTTAGTAATGTCAATGACAGAATCATGCCAATGAGTGATGCCGTGTTGTCTGAGAGCCCGAAGACCATGGGCATCCAACAAAGGTCTTCGGACTTGTCCCTTACGCACAGAGATTTCTCCAGTTTCTCAGAATCTTTTGATGATGTTATGCACTGTAGATGATGAGATTTGCAAAGCCTTTGCAATTTGACGTTGAGGAACGTTGTTTTTAAAGTATTCCACAATCTTTTTACACACTCTTTCACAGATTGGAGAGCCTCTGCCCATCTTTACTTCTGAGATACTCTGCCTCTCTAAGACATCCCTTTTATAGCTAATCATGTTACAGACCTGATGTCAATTAACTTAATTAGTTGCTAGATGTTCTCCCAGCTGAATCTTTTCAAAATTTCTTGCTTTTTCAGCCCTTTGTTGCCCCGTGACAACTTTTTTGAGACCTGTAGCAGGCATCAAATTTGAAATGAGCTCATTTAGTGCATAAAGGTGTAAAATTTCTCAGTTTAATCATTTGTTATTTTCAATTGTGAATAAAATATTGAGTCATGTGATTTGAAAGTCTTTTAGTTTTCATTTTATTCAAATTAAAAAAAAAAAATAAAAAAAAAAACGTCCTAACATTTCCGGAATTCGGGTTGTAAAAGGTCATTTATTCCTGTGATCAAAGCTGAATTTTCAATAGCCATTACTCTAGTTTTTAATACTTTTTTAATAATGAAGGACTCATTAAATTGATCAAAAGTGAGGGTAAAGACATGTATGATCTTCCAAAAGATTTCTGTTGCAAATAAATTATGCTCTTTTGAACTTCTTATTCATCAAAGAATCCTGAAAAATAAAATGTATCACAGTTTCCACAAAATATTTATGATGTTTTCTGCACAAATATTTTAAAGAAGTCTCTTCTGCTCACCAAGGCTGCATTTATTTGATCAAAAATACAATTAAAAATTGTGAAATATTGTTACAATCTAAAACAGCCGTTTTCTATGTGAATATCTATTAAAATGTAATTTATTTCTGTGATCAAAGCTGAATTGTCAGCATCATTACTCCAGTCTTCAGTCACATGATCCTTCAGAAATCATTCTAATATGCTGATTTGCTGCTCAAGAAACATTTCTGATTATCAATGTTGAAAACAGTCAAAAACCATGATACGTTTTATTTTTCAGGATCCACAGATGAATAGAAAGTTCAAAAGAACTGCATTTATTTGAAACATAAATCTTTTACATAAATAATTTTAAAAGGGGTTTTTCATTTAAAGTAACTGTGATGAGAATTTAGTGGTTTTATGTGCTGAAAATGTGATAAACCATCACAATGCAAAAAATCACAATGATCCTAGAAAGGGCTGAAATGTGAGCTCATCAGATGGAGCTGTTGAGCAGAGGTGATTGATGCGAGTCTCGTCTGTGTGTTGGCATCGGTGCGTGTATGAGATTATCCGATCTGCTCCGTTTGATCCCGTGCTCGCCGTGGACGGGCTTTTCCCTGCGGTGAGGATTTCACACGGCACTGGTGCTCATTTCAGCCGAATGTCATGAGAATATATCCATGCAACCAAAGAGACACTGAGTTCATGATTAAAACCAGCATACAGACAAATACTCAAGACAGAGAGACCAAACGTTAAAGTTTAAGAATCAGTTATATTGACGAGCCACTGATCTGAATCCTGGCAGGACGTTGGGCTTCAGTGTTTCACATGTGAAGAGCTGTTTTGCTTCACATTATGATCTGATGTGTGTATTCAACACATGTGACTAAACTAATCACATGCAGAATCGCAGATGACTGACGCGCTGTCAGAAGTGATGTCTCATGTGAAAGTTTGCACACCTGAACTGCAGTTACTTTAAAGGGGTCACAAACTGAGAAACCAAAATTCCCTTTAGAGTTCATTGTACTATAAAACCATCCTGTAAGTTTCAGAACTCAAAACTTTGTTTTTAGTCTAAAAATAGCTTATATAGAAGCCAGCCTGTCAAAACGACAGCTTGTAGAATGTTCTACTCTATGATGTAAAAGTGTGGATAGCACTGCCTCCACAGAAGAAGATCAACATCATTGCCTGTTTAGCCCCACCCACCAATTCTACAGCACTGGCTGTTTAGCCCCGCCCACAAATTCTACAGCACTGCCTGTTTAGCACCGCCCACCGATTCTACAGCACTGCCTGTTTAGCTCCGCCCACATATTCTACAGCACTGCCTGTTTAGCCCCACCCATTGTTTCTACAGCACTGACATGACTGCCTGTTTAGCCCCACCCACCGATTCTATATCGCTGCCTTTTTAACCCCGCCCACCGATTCTACAGCACTGACATGACTGCCTGTTTAGCCCCGCCCGCAGATTCTATATCACTGCCTGTTTAGCCCCGCCCACCGATTCTATATCGCTGCCTATTTAGCCCCGCCCACCGATTCTGTATCGCTGCCTATTTAGCCCTGCCCACAGATTCTACAGCAGTCTGTTTAGCCCCAACCACCGATTCTATATCACTGCCTGTTTAGCCCCGCCCACCAATTCTGTATTGCTGCCTGTTTAGCCCCGCCCACCGATTCTTGCATGTAGTGTTTTCTATAGAGGCGAATGCGCAGGTCTAGTAAGAACTCAGACTTTTGTTCACTTCATTTTACTGCATATTCATTTAAGGCACAATTCGATGTGGGATTTTCAGAAAGATTGAAACTAAAAGACGATGCTGTGTGACTACAGTATATTGGATCCGACAGTAATGTCGCAACTCAAGTGTGAGTTACTGTTTTTATTACGTGATCACTATTGCTTTGTCTGTGAAACATATTGTTTGATATGTACTGAGTATTTATGTGTTTTAAACCTAAATCACAACAACGTCCATCTGTGAAGGACGTAGACTGTCAGTCATACACAACTATTAGCCAATCATAGCAGTGGTGTTTACTTCCGAGTCTACAATCCTCCATGCCCATTCAAACAGAGCGTTCTGATGAGGGGGATCAAAAACAGAACAGAAAATAGACTATTACTTCAAAATTACGATGTTTTTAATGTAAAAATCTTGATAGCATTATAAGTGGACCTCAGAGAACAGTACAAAATAAATAAAAAAACAGGCAGTTCATGACCCCTTTAATGCAAACGCACCACTGATGTTGTAGCAGTGTGTAGTGTGATGTAACAGGACACTAGTGTGACAGGAATATTAATAAAACATTTGCTGCTCCATCACTTATTTTCACTCTTGTTTGTAGCTTCTGTGATTTTTATCATGTATTTCCTTCTCAGAGATCAGTGGTAATGACATTCATGCTTTTGTCTTACCTTATTAAAATGCTGGTTACACTTTACTTTAAGGTTGTCACGTGCGCTGGAGCTAGGAACGAGGAGACACGGCAAATACACAAACTGGGAGTCTTTAATCCATATAGGGAACATAGAACACGAGAAGACATTCAAAGACCGACAAACACTAACTGAAAGGACTGGGGCTTTTAAAGACAGGACAATCAAAGAACTAAGGAGACACACCTGGAGCAAATTAACACAATCAGACTGGGGAGAAACTGGGTCACAGGGAACACATGGGGAGCAAAAACCACAACAAAACAGGCCAGGGGCGTGACATTACTCCCCCCTCCCGGAAGGTGCGTCCTCGCACCGTGGAACAACAGAGGGGAGGGGGGGGGAACGGGTGGGAACAATGGCGGCGGCTCAGGAGGAGGACGGACAACCGGGAGGGGGCCGGCAGACAGAGACCAGGGAGGCGACGAAGGAGGGAGGAGCCAGGGAGGAGACAGGAGGGACTCGGAGCAGGAGGAGCCTGGCAGGACCCAGGCCACAGCCATGATGATGGCCCACGGTGGAGCCGACGGAGGGAGGAGCCATGGAGGAGGAATGGCCGCCGACTCCAGGGGGCCGACCAACGGAGGCGGAGCAGGTGGAGGAGGAGCCCGAGGTGGAGACGGAGAGCTGACGAGCCAGGGTGACGCCGAGGATCCGGAGGGCCAAGGTGGAGCCAGAGGCTTCGGCGACCGAGGTGTAGGCAGAGATCCGGAAGGCCACGGCAGAGCCGGAGCGACAGAGGACTGAGGTGAAGCTGGAGGGAAGGAGGAGCCCAACGGAGCCTGAGGGATGAAGGGACGTGGCGTAGCCAGAGGAGTGTAGTCCCGAGGTGGAGGTAGGGGGACGACTGACCAAGGCGGAGCCGGAGGGACGAGGGAGCCCGGTGGAGCTGGTGGACTGACGGGCTCTGGTGGAGACGAGGGAGCTGGAAGCCGGGGTGGAGCCGCTGGGTCGCAGGACCGAGGCGGAGTCTGGGCCTCGGAGGCTGAAGGCGGAGTCGAGGGATCCTCCAGACTCAACGCCAATGGAACTGGAGATGGGCAGACCAGCGGCGAGCCCACACCACAGATGGTGGGCTGAGGGTGAGCAGAGGGGCTGACAGGATCCAGTGAAGATTGCGTTGAGAACAGGAACAGATCGATGAGAGGCGGTGGGAGAGGGAGGTTGGGTGGGATATTTTGCCAATCCGACAGTTCTGATGGAGGTTGAGTGAAGAGTATTTCTGTATCAAAGTCAATTAACAGTCCAGAGTCCAGTGTGAGCTCACCCTCAGAAGTGGTGCCGTGGGCGGGGCTTTCCATAGCCCCCACGATCTCCACAGCTGTATCCACCGTCGCTTGTGCTGTCGGCTCACGCACCTGGTCAGACACTTGGGGCTCATGCTCCGGGACGATCGTCAGCTCCGTCGCTCCTGATGGCGATGGCTCAACGACCGCGGCAGGCTCTGGCTCTCCGTCTGCGGTGGGCTCTGGCAGCTCCGTGGCGTAGGGTGGAGGTTGACTGGGCTCTGGGTCCAGAGTGGGGCTGGTGTCATAATCCGCGATATCCACAGTCAGGTGCGACTTGCAGGACACCAGTACCCACTCGATGAAGGCGGCGAGGCTCTCTCGAGGACCATCCCCGGACAACTGCTCTCGTGTGGTGTTGTTCAGTCCAGCTCGGAAAAAAGTGCAGAGGCAGCTGTCCGGGTAGTGCGTGTAACTAGACAGGAACACGAAGTCCTCGGTGTGGTCCTCGAGAGAGCGGTCCCCCTGCTCCAGCAGGAGGACGAGGACAGCAGGGTCATCCATAAAAAGGAAATCAAAACTGACAGAAACGGAAAACAAAACGAGGAGAAATACGCCGCTATACTTTACTTTATACGGTCGGTCTTTCTGTCACGTGCGCTGGAGCTAGGAACGAGGAGACACGGCAAATACACAAACTGGGAGTCTTTAATCCATATAGGGAACATAGAACACGAGAAGACATTCAAAGACCGACAAACACTAACTGAAAGGACTGGGGCTTTTAAAGACAGGACAATCAAAGAACTAAGGAGACACACCTGGAGCAAATTAACACAATCAGACTGGGGAGAAACTGGGTCACAGGGAACACATGGGGAGCAAAAACCACAACAAAACAGGCCAGGGGCGTGACAAAGGTGTCCTTGTTACTGTTACTAAAAATGTTAAAAATTATTAAAACAAAAACAGAAAATATATGTTTACTTCAGTTATTTAACATTTTGATGGCTATAAAGTCTGAGAAAATCAGGTTTATGCATGTTTAGCAAAACAAATACTTTTATTTATTTTATTTTATTTTTTTTTTTTAAATAGTAAGCCTGTAATTACTATAGGGTCACGAATCGATTAGGCTTAATAATTAGTATGTAATTACTATAGTAAGCAGAGTATATATAACATGGACACTGTAAAATAAAAAATGACCAAAATTTTGGGTAACACTTTATTTTAAGATGTCTTTGTTACATGTACTTACTATTATAATGACAATTACTTATGCACAATTACATGCAAGTAACCCTAAACCAAACCCTAATCCCAACCCTAACCATATAGTAAGTACATGTAGTTACTTAATATTACTCAGTAGTTAAAGATATAATTACACTGTAATAAGGACACCTTAAAATAAAGTGTAACCAAATTTTGTATTTCATTGTTCTGTGCTGTTGTGTTTGCGCTTGCGTCCTGCATTGAGTATAGCATCATGGATCATTGCAGCATGAATCTCATTGTCAAGCAGCTATATTGATTGTTTGTAAGCAATTCTGCATTAATACCCTTAAAAGTCACACTAAAACACAAGTATAGTGACATATCTTTTCTTCTTCCATATTATGATGTTCATCTGAGTGAAACAGATTCTTGACAAATAAAAAAATGTAGGGTGGGACTTGGATCTGTGCGTCGGTTATTGATTGGATGCTGAGATATGGGCGTGGCACTCTTGCAGGGGGCAGGGTTTAAGAGCACTAAATGATCCTGCATATGTCACCAGAGAGAAGATCCAGTTATGACAGACTGGTTAAACATTACAAGGTCAAAAATACTGAATACTAATTTATGCACACACTGAATACTGTGTGCATAAATTGTTCACAGTCAAATCTATAACATGCATTTAGAAAATAGATAGAGTGAAGTTCTGTTGTATGCCAACTTTAAAGAAGTTATTTTGACAGAGCTAGCAAGATAAACATGTTTGAATATCTTCTGAACAATGCATAAACTATGTGAATGACAATATAGTGTTAAAGTTAGCATATGTACAGTGAGTGATTTAAATATTTGTCCTTTTTGTTCTATTGAGCAAAACAAATGTCAGTCGATTTTGTTCTATTAGATATTTAAATATCAGTTTGTTTTGTTCTACTAAGAGATTGAAATATTAGTCAGTTTTGTTCTATTAGAAATTTAAATGTCAGTTGTTTTATTCTAATAAGAAATTTAAAGGGGTCATATGACGTTGCTAAAAAGAACATTATTTTGTGTATTTGGTGTAATGCAATGTGTTTATGCGGTTTAAGGTTCAGAAAACACATTATTTTCCACATACTGCACATTATTGTTGCTCCTCTATGCCCTGCCTTTCTGAAACGCGCTGATTCTTACAAAGCTTATCATTCTGAGAAGCGAGGCATGCTCTGATTGGCCAGCTATCCGGTGCTCTTGTGGTTTGCTGAATACCTCAAGCGCGAGATGGAAATGTTACGCCCCTTACCATATTTTGATGCCTTGTCCTGGCACGACGACACAAAAACAATAAAACCCATTACAAATGAGGCATTTGTTGCATCCAGTGGGGACATAATTACTGATTATAATGACTTGTACTGTCTTTTTATGCGTCGCATTGCAACGCGCCGCGTAAACATTACCATGTCTGCATTTGTGATCGGAGAAACGCCAAACAAGCACTACTCTACACAGCTCAAAACTCGCGTTTGAATAGTCAGTGGCAAATTCTTTAAAGAAGAAAACATACTTACAGGCTGTGAGTCAGAAGCGCCAGACTGTCCTTGCAAAATCGGAATTGCCCCACTTTATAGAAACTGTCTTTGAGCAGCTGGCAACTACTCCCAGGTTCAGGAAATAGTCCTCCGTTAAATGCGCTGCACACACTCGAATATTGGGCTGAACTGTTCTGGAACAGTGTTGTAAATACAACTTAACCACTGATTTCTAGTTGCGTCCTCTTTTAGAAGCCCAGACAAAGTAGTTTCACTTTCACAACGAAACACAGCATCTCCAGGACATGGTGCTGGCGGCTGCAACAATACTACAGCAAGAATAAAAGTTCCGCCTTCTTTCTTTGCATATACATTTGGACGGTGTCTTGCAAACCTCCCCACACCGTGACGTAGAGATGTGGGGGCGTGTTTAAATGAGCCGTTTTAGGAGGGCTTGGGCAAGTCTTAACTTTTATTAAGACTATCTCTTTGGTTTTGAGACTTTAGTCTTTGCAACTTCAGGGATCTCATCTATGCACAAATGGCTTGTAACACTCCAAAGAGAAAGGAAAACTTGAAACCGCATCATATGACCCCTTTAAATATTGGTTATTTTGTTCTTATAATAAATTTAAATGTCAGTTGTTTTTTTTTTCTAATAAGAAATTTAAATATCTGTTATTATGTTCTATTAAAAGATTTAAATACGTGTCACCAGAGAAGATCCAAAACATTTATTAAGAAATGTAACAATGCACGAATTGTTCACAGTAAAATCTATAACATGTATTTCTATTTTATGTTGACTTTTTGACAGATTCCGTGAGATAGACAATTTGTGACTATCTTTTGAGCAATGCCTTAATGACATGAATGATGCTGTAGTGTAGAAGTGTGTGTGTGTTGACGCTGGCTGTCAGCAGTGATGTCTAATGAGCAGTGATCTCTCCTGTGTGCTCTCACATTATTGACATGCTGCTGGATTTGTGCACTCAAGTGATATCATGGAAATGCTTTCTTTAGATGAACGATAAACCAGTCGTCACGTTTACCAGTGGCTTCACCTCGCATCCAACAATCAGAGTGCTAGTTAAAGGAGATGGAGCTGCTGAAGCGGAAGAAGCCATAATAGAAACACGGCCGTGTGCTTGTGCCTGGTGCCGGAGCGTTCATAATGTCTGTAATGGGGTGTGTGATGGAGTTTGCAGGGTTAATTGGCGGATGAGCAGATGTATTGTTTGTGGAGACTGTTTAACTTCAGATCAATCAAAATAAAACCTGCTCATGCCTCTCATGCTCACAACTTCATGAAGTTTTTGAAGTTGTGTATGAACTCTCTCACTCAGGTGCTGTAGTTATTACATTTAAATTGATACATTTGGCATTTTGAATTTAATTGTATACATTCAATCATGCGTTCCCTGGGAATCGAACCCATGACCTTAGCATTTAGATATGGCTATATTGTATTTGTAGTGTTGTCTAGCATATACATCAGTGCTGCAGTGACTCGTGCATACATTCAGGTGTTCAGAGTGAATAAGAGACTGAAATACTGGTGGCTTTTGTTCTATTAAGAAATTAAAATTTTGGCAAGTTTTGTTCTAAGAATTAATTTAAATATTACTCAGAAATTTAAATATTGGCCAGTTTTGTTCTATTAAGAAATTTTAATTTTGGTTAGTTTTGATCTATTGAGAAATTTAAATATTTGATAGATCTATTAAGAAATGTAAATATTGGTTGTTGTTTTTTATTAAATAATTAATATTGGTCGGTTTTGATCTATTAAGAAGTTTTAATATTGATCAGTTTTGTTCTACAGTATATATTTGTTCTGTTAAAAAAATTTAAATATTAGTCAATTTTGTTTTATTAAGAAGTGTAAATTTTGATTAGCTTTGATCTATTGAGAAATTTAAATATTTGCTCTGTTAATAAATGTAAATATTGGTTGGTTGGTTTTATTTTATTAAATAATTAATATTGGTTGGTTTTGATCTATTAAGAAATTTTAATATTGATCAGTTTTGTTCTACAGTATATATTTGTTCTGTTAAGAAATTTAAATATTGGTCAATTTTGTTCTATTAAGAAATTGAAATATTAGTCATTTTGTTTTGTTTAATTAAGAAATGAGCAATATCACACGAGTCAGCCGTAGGTAATCACAGCGTGCCGATATACAGCCATATCTCACGTCTACTCGTGTGATATTGCGTTTATACAACAGTTCGACATCATGAGTGTGTAAATAAATCAGGAACAACAACAGTGTGTCTTTAAAAGCCCTCTTTTGTACAGAACTACTTCCTTCCGCCACGGATTCAAATCTAAAGTTGACAGTTTAACAGCTGAGCCCCAGCCTCCGTTACTAATTCCAAAACGTCACTTTAGAACTACAACCTCAATTCCAGAGAAGTTGGGACATTTTGTAAAATGCAATAAAATCAAGAATCTGTGATTTGTTAATTCTCTTTAACTTTTATTTAATTGACAAAAGTACAAAGAAAAGATTTCCAAAGTTTTCACTGACCAACGTAAATGTATTTGTAAATATGAACAAATTTTGTTTTTAATGGCTGCAACACATTCCAAAAAAACTGGAAAAGAGGCAAAATAAAAGTGAATAGGTTATAGAATATCCACGTTAAACTGTTTTGAAACCTTTCACTGTATGCAGGTGAATTTCTAATAGGTGAGGGTATCATGTTTGGGTATAAAAGGAGCATCTCAGTCTTTGCAAGCAAAGCTGGATCATGGCTCATCATTTTGCGCCAAATTTCACAAGAGAAGTGTCAAACAAATCAAAAATCACATTTCGCAATGCAAAATTGCAAAGTACGATACATAATATTGTGAACAGATTCAGGGAATCCAGAGAAATCACAGTACATGTAGGGCAAGGCAGGAAACCTCATGTGAATGTGCTTGACCCTTGACCCCTCAGACGGCATTGCATAAGAAACCATCATGCTGCGGTGTTAAATATAGCCAAATGGGCTCAGGAGTACTTCAGAAAACCACTGTCATTTATTACAGTCTGCTGCTGCATCAAGAAATGCAACATGAATATTTGTTACTCTAGGAGAAAGCTATACATCAATTATATGCAGCGATGCTGCTGGGTTCTCTGGGCCAGAGCTCATCTCAGATAGTCAAAAAGACAGTGGAAATATGTGCTGTACTCAGATGAGTCCACATTTCAACTTGTTTCTGGGAAAAATAGATTTCGAGTTCTCAGTCCCAAAGACCAAATGGACCATCCAGATGTTCATTAGCAACAGAAGCAAAAGCAAACATCTGTCATGGTATATAAGTGCATCAGAGCAAACAGCATGGGTGACTGGAATATGTGCGAAGGTACTGTTGACATGGAGGCATATATTGGGATTGTACAGAGAAATATACTGCCGTCAAGATTATGTCTTTCATGGGAAGTCCATGATTATTAGATCAAGACAATGCCAGCTCTCATTCTGCATGTGCTACAACAGCGTGGTTTCGTAGAGACAGAGTGAATGTGTTAGACTGGCCTACCTGCAGTCCAGATCTGTCTCCAATTGAAAATGTATGACCAGTCATGAAAAGGAGAATCAGACAACGACAATAACAGACTGCTTAGCTTCTGAAGTCTTGTATCAAGCGAGACTGGACAAAAATTTTGCTTGCAAAACTTTAACAATTAGAATCCTCAATTCCCAAACAATGAAACATTGTAATTAAAAGGAAGTTTGATGTGACAGTGTTAAACATGCTTCTTTCCCAACGTTTTTGGAATGTGTTGCAGCCATCAAAATCAAAATTTAATATTTTCAAAAGTTCATATTTACAAAATACATTTACGTTGGTCAGTGAAACCTTTGGAAATCTTTTCTTTGTACTTTTGTCAATTAAATAAAAATGAAAGAGAATGAACAAATCACAGATTCTTGATTTTATTGCATTTTACAAAATGTCCCAACTTCTCTGGAATTGGGGTTGTAGTAACGAAGGAATGTTGAGTCGCTGTATTAAAAGATTATTGTATTACTATAGTAAAAGCAGTGTATTATGTATAGTAGAGTATTATGAGAAAGAGATGGACTGAGTGAGTATGATTACCTGCATCTGATACAGCATTCATTCTTCAGCTCAATCTCATATTCACAATACAACATTAGTTTGAATATCCGCTGAGAAAAGCGATATCTTTGTTGTACTATTCTTTCATCTGTTAAGGGTGATTTCCATTGACAGCGCTGCTCAGTGCATTTGTTGGTTGCATCTTGCAAGCTGTTGTTAAAAGTAAAAAGAACTTCTTTTTACTTCTTTTTCAATATAAAAGTCTTTACTGCTGACTCGTAAAAATAGTCTCTTGTCATCATCTAATGGTGGAACAATGTAACTAAAATCACCATCATGAACACACACCGTTTCTCAATACTAAACACTATTATTAAATACTACTATTATTTATATAAAATATTATTTATTGAATAATAATATTTAATAAACAACAACAACAACAGACATCATAAAAAGTTGTTTTGTTTTGTTCTATTAAGAAATTTAAATATTTGTTCTGCTAAGAAATTTAAATATGGGTCAGAAATTTAAATATTGATCAAAGATTTAAATGTTGATTTTGTTTTATTAAGAAATTTAAATGTTGGTTTGGTTTTGATCTATTAAGAAATTAAAATATCTGTTTTGTTTTGTTTTGTAAAGAAATTTAAATATCGGTTTGTTTTATTCTACTGGTCAAAAAATATTAGTCAGTTTTGTTCTATTAAGAAATGTAAATATTGGTCATATTTAATGTCAATAGGTTATTTTTAGAGTTTTTACCATTAGTCAGTTCACTTCAAAGTGAGAATAAGCGATTCTCAAAAAGTATAAATTAAAATATGATTAGGCCTAAAGTGCAACAGAAACTGTAAATCACTGCTTGAAATTAAGTAGGAGTTTCACACTCGATGAGCATCTGCTAATGATGTATTGTTTGCTTTTAACGTCTTGTCACACTGAAACTTTGCTGTGAGAATGTGTAAGTGTTTGTGAAACAACTCGTGCAGTGTTTGTGTTGAGTGTTAGAGCTCTGGCCCTGCTGTATCTCAGGCGTCGGCCCACCACACAGAGCTACTGCAGCAGAGCGTCCTGCTGGGAGGAAATGTAGAGGAAGCGCCTGAGCATCCCGAGCCATCAGCACCCTGCTGAGCGCTGACTTTACACCGCTTCCTTATCATGGTGTTTACTGTTCCACCTCCTCCCAGACTCCTGCGGGCGAGAGACGCGCTGAGAACAGGACAGCAGAGAAACATCACGCTGCTCAACACAGATTCTCCACTGGACAAATCACTGCAGATAAGCCTGAAAATAAGCTAAAATAGCTCAGAATCAAGAGGATAGTATCACATTTCTTAACTTATTCCATTAACAGCTGTCATTTTTATTTAAGAACCAGGATTCATGGGAATCCTGGATATGTAAGGCAATTTTAAAAGTCTGATTTCTGGACCTATAAAAAGTCATGGAAATTAATACAATTTTGAAAGATCACTGACTTTTCTTTAATTAATATACATTTTTCTAGTTATGTCAAGTTCTATTATTTTATTAAGAAGACATTTCTTAAATTCTGGAATTGCAAAATTAAAATTTTATTTATCTTTATTGTATGTAATTATTATATGTATATTATTATTGTATGTTATAATTGTATGTAACATATTGCTAATTATTTGTTTTATTTTAATATACTGTAGCTATTTTATTTAATGTGTACATTATATAATATATAATGTTGAAAACAGTTGTGCAGCTTCTTATTTTGTGGAAAATGTGATGCTACATTTAAAAAAAAAAAGTGGTTAAGTAAGTTTTTTTTATTACAAAAGTAGAAATTAATATTTTCATTCATCAAAAGTGACAGTAAAGGCATTTACAATGTTACAGTAGATTTATATTTCAAATAAATGCTGTTCTTTTGAATTTTCTATTCATCTGTGAATCCTGAAAAATGTATTACGGTTTCCACAAAAATGTTCAACATTGATAATAATCAGAAATGTTTCTTGAGCAGCAAATCAGCATATTAGAATGATTTCTGAAGGATCATGTGACACTGAAGACTGGACTAATGATGCTGAAAATTCAGCTTTGATCACAGAAATCAATTACATTTTAACAGATATTCACATAGAAAACAGATATATTAAATTGCAAAAATATTATACAATTTTGACTATTTTTGATCAAATAAATGCATTTTTGGTGATCAGAAAAAACAACTTATATAAAAACACTGAAAAATCTTAATTTCAAACTTTGGACCGGTAGTGTGATCTGGATGGGGTTACAGTTTCAAATGACATGAGGCATGAATGTACCTGAGCTAGAGTTTTGGGCTGGTTTTGACCCGTGAAGTCAAGTCAAGTCACTTTTATTTATATAGCGCTTTTAACAATACAGATTGTGTCAAAGCACTTAACAGTATCAAATTGGAGGATAGAGTGTCAGTAATGTATAATAATAAGATTAAACACTCAATTTTCAGTTAAAAGCATTTCATTATTGAATTCAGAGATGTCATTGTCTAGCTCAGTTTAGTTTAAATAGTATATATGAAATCAAATTGACGATAATCGTTAGAAATTAAGTGTCCCCAACTGAGCAAGCCAGAGGCGACAGCGGCAAGGAACGAAAACTCCCTCTGTGACAGAATGGAGAAAAAAACCTTGGGAGAAACCAGGCTCAGTCGGGGGGCCAGTTCTCCTCTGGCCAGGATATTATTATTTATTTTTTTACTTATTGTATTAATTAAATTTTAAATGTATAAATGTATTATATTTCTATTTTTATATTGTTGCAATTTCTAACAATAATAGTATTATGTAGTTAGGTATTTTATTATATTATAGTTATTTTGTTTAATTTTAAGTTTTATTGTATTTAAGTCGAGGTCTTCACTGGGAATATGTCCCCGGGGCTCATCCAGGTGTCCGGCCTCCGCCGACGGTCAGGGTCGCAGACATCATCTCCCGGCGCCATCTGATCCGGACACGGACTGAGAAACAGAATAATAAAGAAACAGACAAATATTAGCGTAGATGCCAATCTTCTTACGATGTAACGAGTACATCGTGTGTTATGAGGAGTGTTCCCGGTTCCGGTTGATCTAATTAATGCAGCCTAACAATCCTTTAACGTATTTGAATAATAGAAGTGTATTTGTGTGTTATGTGTAAGCCAGGTTAAAGAAATGTGTCTTTAATCTAGATTTAAACTGACACAGTGTGTCTGCCTCCCGAACAGTGTTAGGTAGATTGTTCCAGAGTTTGGGCGCTAAATAGGAAAAGGATCTGCCGCCCGCAGTCGATTTTGATATTCTAGGTATTATCAAATGGCCAAAGTTTTGAGAACGCAGCAGACGTGGAGGACTATAATGTGATAAGAGCTCGCTCAAGTACTGAGGAGCTAAGCCATTCAGGGCTTTATAAGTAATTAACAAGATTTTAAAATCTATCCGATGTTTGATAGGGAGCCAGTGCAGTGTTGACAGAACCGGGCTAATATGGTCATACTTCCTGGTTCTAGTAAGGACTCTAGCTGCTGCATTTTGGACCAACTGTAGTTTATTGATCAAGCGTGCAGAACAACCACCCAGTAAAGCATTACAATAGTCTAACCTTGAGGTCATAAACGCATGAATTAGCATTTCTGCATTTGACGTTGAGAGCATAGGTCGCAATTTAGATATGTTTTTGAGATGGAAAAACGCAGTTTTACAGATACTAGAAACATGGCTTTCAAATGAAAGATTGCTATCAAACAGCACACCTAGGTTCCTAACTGATGAAGAAGAATTGACAGAGCAGCCGTCACGTGTTAGATAGTGTTCTAGGTTATTACATGTGGGGTTTTTAGGTCCGATAATTAACACCTCTGTTTTTTCAGAATTTAGCAGTAAGAAGTTACTCGTCATCCAGTTTTTTATATCGACTATACATTCCGTTAGTTTCTCAATTTGGTGTGTTTCACCGGGCCGTGAAGAAATATAGAGCTGAGTATCATCAGCATAACAGTGAAAGCTAACACCATGTCTCCTGATAATATCTCCCAAGGGTAACATGTAAAGCGTGAAAAGTAACGGCCCTAGTACTGAGCCTTGAGGTACTCCATACTGCACTTGTGATCGATATGATACCTCTTCATTTACTGCTACGAACTGATGGCGGTCAGATAAGTACGATTTGAACCATGCTAAGGCACTTCCACTAATGCCAACTAAGTTTTCTAGTCTATTCAAAAGAATGTTGTGGTCGATAGTGTCGAACGCAGCGCTAAGATCCAGTAGAACTAATAAAGAGATACAACCATGATCAGATGATAGAAGCAGGTCATTTGTAACTCTAATGAGAGCAGTCTCAGTACTATGATACGGTCTAAATCCTGACTGGAATTCCTCACAGATACCATTTTTCTCTAAGAAGGAATATAATTGTGAGGATACTACCTTTTCTAGTATCTTTGACAGAAAAGGGAGATTTGAGATCGGTCTGTAATTAACTAGATCTTTGGGGTCAAGTTGTGGTTTTTTAATGAGAGGCTTAATAACAGCCAATTTGAAGGTTTTGGGGACATATCCTAATGACAATGATGAATTAATAATAGCCAAAAGAGGATCTATGACTTCTGGAAGCAGCTCTTTTAGTAGTTTAGATGGAATAGGGTCTAACATACATGTCGTTGGTTTAGATGATTTAACAAGTTTATACAATTCTTCCTCTCCTATAATAGAGAATGAGTGGAATTGTTCCTCAGGGGATCTATAGTGCACTATCTGATGCGATACTGTAGCTGACGGCTGCATGGTTACAATTTTATCTCTGATAGTATCGATCTTGGAAGTAAAGTAGTTCATAAAGTCATTACAGCTGTGCTCTTGAGAAATGCCAACACCTGTTGATGCTTTATTTTTCGTTAAATTAGTGACTGTATTGAATAAATACCGGGGGTTATGTTTGTTTTCTTCTAGAAGAGACGAAAAGTAATCAGATCTAGCCGTTTTTAATGCTTTTCTGTAGGATAGGGTACTTTCCCACCAAGCTATACGAAATACCTCTAGTTTTGTTTTCCTCCAGCTGCGCTCCATTTTCCGGGCTGCTCTCTTTAGGGTGCGAGTGTGCTCATTATACCACGGAGTCAAACTGTTTTCTTTGATCTTCCTTAAGCGTAAAGGAGCAACTGTATCTAAAGTGCTAGAAAAGAGAGAGTCCATAGTTTCTGTTACATCATCAAGTTTTTCTGCGCTGTTGGATATGCTGAGGAATTGAGATAAATCAGGAAGATTACTTACAAAGCGGTCTTTTGTGGTAGAAGTGATGATTCTACCATACTTGTAACAAGGAGTAGAATTTACAGTTTTAGCTATATGGAGTTTACACAAGACTAGATAATGATCTGAGATATCATCGCTTTGCTGCAGAATTTCAACACCACTAACATCAATTCCATGTGACAGTATTAAATCTAGAGTATGATTTCGACAATGAGTAGGTCCTGAAACATGTTGTCTAACCCCAATAGAGTTCAGAATGTCTATGAATGCTGATCCTAATGCATCTTTTTCATTATCGACATGGATATTAAAATCACCAACAATTAAGACTTTATCTGCAGCCAGTACTAACTCAGATAGAAAATCAGAAAATTCTTTAATAAAGTCTGTGTGGTGCCCTGGTGGCCTGTACACAGTAGCCAATACAAACATCACAGGGGATTTATCACTAACACGTGTTTCTCTAGATAATGTTATACGCAGCACCATAACTTCAAACGAGTTATACTTAAAGCCTGCCCTCTGAGAAATACTGAGAATATTGCTATAAATTGTAGCAACACCTCCCCCTTTACCTTTTGGACGTGGCTCATTTTTATAGCAGTAATCTTGGGGGGTAGACTCATTTAAAGTAATGTATTCATCTGGTTTTAGCCATGTTTCTGTCAAACAAAGCACATCTAGTTTATGGTCAGTGATCATATCATTTACAAATAGTGCTTTTGTAGAAAGGGACCTGATATTCAGTAAGCCAAGTTTTATCAGTTGTTTCTCTGTATTGTAAACATTTTTTATTTGTTGAACATCAATTAAATTGTTACTATTACTTTGGTTTGGACGTTTTCTGTATTTTCTAGTACGGGGAACAGACACAGTCTCTATAGTGTGATATCTAGGTGAAGGAGTCTCTATGTGCTGAGAATTAACTGCCTTCTGTGACGTGAGGCGGCTAGCAGACGGTCGGTTTAGCCAGTCTGTCTGCTCCCTGACCTGGGCCCTAGTAAGTCAAGTACGAACTCTAAGACTATGTGCCATATTTCTAGAGAGAAGAGCGGCACCACCCCAGGAGGGATGAACACCATCTCTTTTCAACAGGTCAGGTCTGCCCCAAAAACTCTTCCAATTGTCTATGAAACTTACATTATTCTGCGGGCACCACTTAGTGAAGGTGGTCCACCGATGCGTTTGAGATCCACGCTGAGGAGCTTGATCTCAGGGGCCGTGAGGTCAGCTTCTAAAGCCACTAAACGAGGCCCTCCGGATCCCAGCACAGCCTTATTATGGCCCCAGAGGGCCATTAACAGCCTCCCGTTCATTACGGCACCTCTCCGCTGTTAAGTGCTAATCTTTGGCGTATTAAAGCGCACTCGTTACAGACGTCTGAGTGAATGTTTTACACACTGCTTAAAGCTGCTATTGTTTACTCGTGGCCGCGCTGAAAAGTGGTTCGATGTTGATCTGCAATCAGCGGTGGCTGCTTTAATCTGGATGTAAGTGCAGCGTTCGCCCGGCGGGTCACGAGCAGAATGCGGCCTGGAATTGGGAGAAAAGCCTCTCCGTGCCACATCTGATTTATTCGCCGTCTGCTTTCGAGTGAATTTCAAAATAAAGTGTATGTAACCCATCATTATTCTGCTGTGCTGGAGTGGGATGTGAGTGGATGAAAATTGATCCAGCCAATTGAAAAGGGGGTTAAGTGTTTTTGCCCTTATTGACGGGCCAACAAAGCGGCTGTTGTATAAAACACTCATTTGTCCCCCATTAGCAGATGAGACGGTGTTATTTGAGGGCCGCATTGTGCCGCGCGCGAGTTTGAGAGGCGATAATGGCCCGTGTGCAGTCACCAGCTGAGAATAAAGATTTTAACTCTGCGGAGGAGGAGGAGGAGGATGATGATGAAGAAGACATTTAAAGCCATCACTGCCGGTCTCCAGTGTGGTGAAATGGTGTAAAATGACCTGGAATCAATCACGCCGCGTGTCTTTGTTGTGGCTCGGTCACGCGAGTTTTGAGGGTTCAGGTGATCTTTATTCAACTGCTCTGCTCTTTGCTGGTCTTGGCTGGTTTAGAAGCCAGCTCAGATGTTTCATCTGCATGCATTGGCTCCACAAGCCTTTACTTCGCACTGCTTGTTTGGTAACTTCAAGCAACCTGGTAACACTTTCTACACTGAAAAAAATGACTCATTGGATTTACTCAATTTTTTTAAGGTAAGTAGTTGCAATCAATTTATTTTAGCTACATTTAAATAAACAAATTTAGTTGAAAGTTAGTCAACTAAATTTGTTTATTTAAATGTAGCTAAAATAAATTGATTGCAATCACTTACCTTAAAAAATTTTAGTAAATCCAATGAGTCATTTTTTTTTCAGTGTACAGGCTTTCTGCGGGTCTTAATTCACCCTTCCATAAAATAAGGCAAAATAAGTGTTGGTAACACTTTACTTAAAGTATTTATGTATAATGCATTATAAAACATTAATGCATTACAAAATATTTTAATGCATTAATTAATTCACCTTATAATGCCATGCATTATATTGCATCATAACCTGAGTTATGATAAATTATAAAACTTTGCTATTGATTGCTACATCTTTAGAAAGTACAATGCATTTAAACAAAAAAAACCAGATATTATAATGCATTTTAAATTTGGTTACAACAATTATTCATAAAAAAGGCTTTGCAACATACATTACGAATACCTTTGTTATGCATTATACATAAAGGCTTTAAGTCTCACCACTTAAATCAGAGCAGAAAGTCTTAAATTCATAAAGTCATGGCACTAAATGTGGCATGCACTACAAAAACAAATTCCAAAATATTTAATCTATTTTTGTCTTATCTAATATCTGAATATTCTTGAATCAAGATACATTTACTTGAGATCCACAATGAAGATGAATAAGAAGTCTTGTTTTCTGAGAAATATAACTAAATTAAATGCATTTATGCATAAAACGAGAACATATATCATTCAGTGGGGTCAGAAAAATCAACTAGTTTTCCCTTTGAATGAGGTTTATTTTTCTGACTTCATTGGCGGATATTTATTCTTGTTTTAATCATGAGCTCACTCCATTTTGACGAATTTCTTTGTGTCCCCTTTCATTTATTCCCTCCATTTTAAGTGTTCATTAAAGAGAAAGATGCCAAGTTTGCCATCACTCCTTCAACTGTTGTAATAAAAACACTCACACGGCAGTGTTAACTAGTTCCCTGACAGGGTAGTAGAACACAAAGTTATAAATAACTGTGGAAAGGAGTCATCACAGGGTCCATACACTGATGTTTTCTAGGGTCATTTCAAGAGAAATCAAGGTTCCTGATAAATTTAAATGCATTTTTTGTTGTTTGTTTTTAGTCCGTAACGTTTTTAAACTCAGCAGCTCTCTGTGTGTAGTTTCAAAGCAGAGGCAGCCGGTGTAGATCTACTGCTTTAGTGTTTTGTTGTGTTGAATCCTCTTGGATATGATCAACAGCTGAACATCCTGATGAATGAAAGACATTTAGGGCCAGTTTTACTAAACAGGGCAAATTAGCGCAAGAGCTCAATTCCAAAACAGTGCCGATGGGTGTGGAAATTTCTGGGGGTGATTTACTGACAACCTCACAAATTAAAGAACACAGATGCAACATCTCATTTACATATCGACCAACACAATATACCAAGTGCAGCGCAAATTAGTGTAGTCGCAAATAAAGAATAAAGAAATAAAGAAGCCATAATACATTGAAAATGAAGGTTTGCTAGAAGTTTTGATAGACCTGGTATTGTGTGACTCTGAGAGTTCCAAGTCATTTTATATTTCTTGAAGCAAATTAAAAATAACATGGCTTGGCAAACGATATGTTCGGATAATGTGTTCTTCTGGCATTCAAATTAATACGTGTGGAAAATAATTGCAGCCATTTCAAGCACAAAATAGTTTAAGACATGCTTTTTTTGGGCGTTAAATAATGGCGCAAATGCCAGTAATTTGACGATCGGAAACATTAGTAAAATTCATCGTGATTCATTTGAATGCTCTCCTCCAATAAATTTTGCGTCTGAAAGGGAAACTCCTACAAATGCATATTCAATAAGGTCAGGTGCAAAAATAAGTGTCCATGCCTTTTCAGCGCTAATTCGTCACTGCGCATCTTTAGTAAAACCTGACAGTACAATTTTAACGCCAAAAGACGGTTTGCGCTGGCGCAAGCTGTTAGTAAAACTGGCCCTTACAATCCATAACTTGTGAGCATCTGTTCTTTGCTTTTGTTGCAGTGCATTGTTTCTGTCTCTGTCCTCAGGAGGAGTGTGCCGGAGCGGCGCAGGTGGAGAGCAACGTTGCGGTCGTGCCATCTTTGCCCAGAGGAGCAGCGGTGGAGCTGCATGTCACGGCTGTGCAGGACCGACCCACAGACAGATCGTCTCATCGCTCCGTCTCTGAGATTCCGGGGTGCAGCGTCGAGTGCCGTCTGCTGCAGTCCAGCTGCGCTCGATACGCCTCTCTGTCTCTCACCATGAGTTTGAGCGATCCTCCCACCGTGGCCAAGACCGTCACCGTGGCTGTCTTCATACCAGAGCACTCTTCACAAGACCAGTCTCTCTGCACTGTGTGCCAGAGTTTTCTATAAGAGCCACGACTCACTCGTCACTCAGATCGCCACAGGTACGCTTCAGCTCCACTCTAGGAGTGCTAGTAATGTTTGGTCACTCATAAAGGAATAGTTCAGCAAAAAATTGAAAATGTGTTCACCCTCAGGCCATGCAAGATTAGGATGAGTTTGTTTCTTCATCAGATTTGTAGAAATGTGTCACTGCATCAGTGTCTCAGCAATGGATGCTCTGCAGTGAATGGGTGCCGTCAGAATGAGAGTCCAAACAGCTGATAAAAACATCACAATAATCCACAGCACTCCAGTCCATCAGTTAACATCTGGAGAAGACAAAAGCTGAAACAAATCCAGCATTAATACGTTTTTAACTAAAACACGAGTCCATAATCCATAATAACGCTTCCTCCAGTGAAAAAGTGTTCTGGTCTGAATCAGGAGAGAAATCTGCACAGATCAAGCAGTGTTTACAAGCCAAAACAGCTCTAAACAAATATGTGGCCTGATTTTGATGTGAGAGACAACAGGAGATGCACTTTCTCACTGGAGGAAGCATTATTATGGATTATGGACTCGAATTTTAGCTGAAAGACACAGTTTAATTATGTCTTAATGGATTAAATGTGATGCACATCACACCCGTCACTGTTCACACAAACAGATTCATTCTAAACAAATTCCTTCAAAAAGACTGATTCACTCAGAAACAAAACACTGCACAACAGTTCTGTTAAGTTTATAAGTTTAACAGTTCTGTTAACAGTTCTATTCTGTTATTTGTAATGCCAAAATAGAAAAAGGGATTTATTAGCTTCTTGATTATTGAACTGTTGTATAAATCAATATCACATTTGCAGTCATGCAGATAATGGGAGAAAACTGCACTCTTTATCAGTCTCTCTCAGCTTTACATCTGGGTCCGAATTCACAGAACATTTTCATAAAAATTATTAACTTCTATTTTCTTGTTATTTTCTATTAATATCTATGTGTTTCCCATATAAGAATGTTCTTTTTTCTTTAGATTGTTTTAAAGACAAAACTTGAGAAGAATTTCAATTACTGAAACAAATGTTCTTAAAAATCAATGAAAAATAACCTCTTGAAGTCAGAATAACTTTCAACTTGTCTGAAATCCCCAAAAGTAGGATGGTTAATGAATTTATTGTTTCAAATATTAAACATTACAACAAAACACCACGTATGTATACAGCATATAACAAATATTATTATTACTAGTAATGTAAATGGTGATCTGACATGATTATGACATGATGTGACTTCTTGCTTCCTGCTTTTTGCTAAATTTATAATTCATTCATACAAAAAAAAAAAAAACGTTTTAAATTAATTAAAAAAAATAATTTTCAGCAGCATTCACAGGAGAGAAAACGAGATGTTCTTCAGAAGATATATGAGAACGTCTTAATAATTTTTTCAAGAATTTCACTTCTTATGAACATACTTATGAACCTCTTTTTCTTTTTTGTTTCTTCACAAAATTTCTTAACATCTTTAAGCAGATTTTCATGAATCTGGCTCTGAAATTCCTCCTCATGTTGTTCCAAACCTGTATGATTCATTCTGTGAAGTGATTTTGGAGAATATCCTGGCTGCTCTTTTGCATCAAATGAACTGAAGTTGTCAAAATGACAAAATCATTATAACAGTCGTCCATATGACTTGTGCTCTATATTCCAAATCTTCTGAAGTCATTCATATAGTTTTGTGTGAGGCTGAAAATGTAACTACACTTCTATAGTAGTGTTTCCAGAGCACCAATGCTAAGATCATATTGAGATATTAAGATCATATTAGCAGCTTCAGTGTTTTGCAGTCCGCTGAGAGTCCAAGCGCTTTCATATTTACGGGACGTTTCTTGAGGACAGTTGCAGTCGTTCATCAGCGTGCCATGTGTGATGTTTTGAATGCAGGCCTCGCTGTTGCTTATTACAGGAAATGAAATTACAGTGTGAGACGCGGAATAGAAATGAGTCGTCTCGTCTGAGTGTCTGCTGTATGACAGTTTGTTTGTCTGGAAGATGATGTGAAGCCAGTACAGAAGTCAGTCTGAATGCACTCTTACATTAACATCAGGTCTGCTGACGGGATTTTCTCAGGCCTGGTTTGATATCAGACTGTCTCAGAAGCGGGATTGGGTCTGGAGCGTTTGGTAGGAAGATCTGGTCTGATGTCAGATGGGCTTCCAATGGGTTTCTTCTACCTCCTGAAGCTTGTTTTCACATCAGATCGGTGGTCTACGTTAAGAGACATCAATGTCAGTGATAAAACGATTAGCATGAAGTCTGGTCCACATTGCAGTTTATTCCGCCCATGAACTGCTCGTTAGACATGAAGAGATCCATGTGCTGCATCTGAGAATGATGATATTAGAATAACCATAATATTAGACTGGAAAATCTGAAAATAGAATTGAAGAAATGATTGGCAGAAATGTGGAGACCCTGTGGACAAGAGTTTAGGTTAAGGTTAATTTTTAGTCATTATTTGGTTATTACTTAAAGTTTTAGATAATTTATTATTTATTAAAAACCTTAAAAACATAACTTTTATTTTAGCTATTTGCCAAGGCATCCTTTCTCATTTCCATTTAAAGTGATGTACTAAAATAACTAAAATAAAAATCAATGCTTTTTAAAAAGTTAACATAAAAATTGATTCAAATGATTACTGACTATAATAGTTTCTCAGTAATACTAAAATAACACTGCTTTGGACTGCTTGTTGTGGGTGAATACAGATGTAACTCGTTCATCTATTCAGGTTGATCTGATTAAATGTCCCGAGTTTAGGGTGTTAAAATTAAAGAGAAGAATATTGTTTTATTATTTTATCATTCAGAAGGCATCTAAATTCTTTGTGTTCTATTATAGATAATGCTACAGTAGTGAAACAAAGCATTTAAATGTTTTGAGACAAGTACTTCTGAACTATATGCGTTATGATCCATACATTAATAACCACACACATTTATCTGTGTTAGAGTTCTTCATCTTCTCATGTGAAGGTTTCTGTTTCTGGGGCATGCGTTCATATGCTGTAGCATATGTTCAGACGTGTTTATGGAGCTGTCAGTCGTCTCGATGGCTTCGGAGAGCGCCCAGAGCCGCTTCACGGGTCACAGCCCCACCATATCAGAGGAGAGATGAAGACTTCTGCCCTCCAACCCTTCTGCTTGGACGGGACAGTTGAGCATGAAAACACAGATCTGTTGGCTTCATGCAAGTCTGAATCTCCTCTCGTATCGCCTGACAGATGAGTGTTTGGCTTCTGGACATTTGGACGCATCTCAGAGAACCACTGCAGAAGGTGTCTGTGGTCTGACGCGCTTCAGAAATCAAGCTGATGTTCCTCGGCAGAAAAATGAACATGTTTACATGCACATCAGTCGATACCTACCAGAAATCAGTTTATTGAAATAACCTGTTTTAACAGTTCACATGCAAACCAATAACCCGGCAATCCAAGAAAACTGTTTTCTAGACAGTTATTTTCTGTTCTTGTGTATTCCACTCTGAGTAATGCATTGATGTGAGTTGTGATGTTGTTAAAGCATCGAGCCTGACGTCTGAAATAATAGTCAGGAAAACCACTTAATTTAAAAAAATAAATAAATTAATAAAAATGGAACAGTTTATTAAACCTTTAGACAAAATCTAAAAACAAAGTCTAAAAAGTTTGCATATGTGTTTTTGTTGAGTATCATATTTGATCTGTCAGGCTTTTATGGCTCATATAGTCTGATATAGCAAGAAAATGGAGAAAAAAAAAAACAGCTCAGTTTTATTCAGAGACTCAAACTGAACAAAATATGCATTGTATTGTAAGTCAATGAGATCTTTATAACAGTGCAGCAGATACTGACATAAAATGATCTAAATATCAGTGGTCACTCTATATCTCTAATAATATGTCTTAGTAAGATGAGATTGAAATGATCCAAACATATAATGCAATGCAGTCCAATGCTGACTGAGAGATGAAGAAATAAACGCTCCTCAGAAGCATGTAGGAGACTGTGTGTGAAACAGGTTTAACAGCAAAGACTGATCATGTTGATCATTTAGAGGCCTTAGAAATGTGTGCATCAAATCTGATACAGTAGCTTTACAGGGTTTAATCCACATGCTTTATCACATGCAGACTTCAGTAAGCGGACTGAATGCAGGTTTGTATGCCGGGTGAAATCAGGGTATTGGGCAAAATTGGTTTATGCATTAGAAAACAGGTTAATGCGTTTACATGACCAAACGTGTTGTCAGCTTAAGCAGAATTGGTTTATGTAAAGGCACTCAAGGTCTAAATTTTATGAGCAATTACACAGGTTTAGTGGTTAATGTAACTGACCCACAGGCTGTGCGTTTGGAAAACATGAACCTGTCAGAAATTCACTGCAGGAATCTACACATCTTTACTGATGCTATGCTATGAAGACTTAGTTTTACTTTCTGCTTTTCTTTCTTTATTATTTAATGCATGCGTAAATAAGTCTGTCATGAAAGCAAGTTTTTACTGTAGCTAATATTTAAATGTTCAAATTTCAACAACAAATTGGAGTAGAAACAAAAGTTTAGATAAAAACTGCAATTTAAATGCTTAGATAGAACTCTGTTTTATTTGAGCGTTTTGATTATTAAATAAATTAGATTAATTTCTTATTCACACAACCATGAATCTTGAAAAAAAAATCTGATGATTAGCAAAATAAAAGGCCAAATATTACCTAATTTGACGATTCAGAGTTCAAAATTATAAATAAAAACGTTCCATCAAGTTCATTGTTTTTTTTGTTTGCTTTTTGTTTTTTTTGTTTTTTTTGTTTGTTTTTTTATGCAATAACAAAGTATTCAAAATGTATCATTTAACTTACAATCTGCAAAGTGGAAAATGTGATCAAATACTCCATTTAATGTCAAAGAACTTTAAATAAACAAAAGTTTATAAATAAAAAAACTTTTATCCCAAAAAAAATCAGTTTGGACGCAGTAAAAATAGAAAGCTGCTGGATCATGTTTGTATTTTCTACCGTATTTGGCCACAATTCTACTTAAAATCAGGATCAGGCATAAGATAATGTCATACACATGAAAATGGGCTGAGAGTTGATCAAATAGTTGTAATCTGGCTCAGATGAGACATGAATCGTGTGTTTGTGGCAGTTTTTCTGCTGATTAATGGAAAATACATGATTCTTCACCTTACAAATGCTGCTTGAAAACAAAACTGATACACGCATTTAGTGAGAAAGTGTATGGCAAACAGACAGCACCCCAGAATTAGTAAGAAACAAGTGTAGGATTTTATTCAGCAAATATGATGCAGGACAGTGTTATTAAAGTTTATTTTCAGTTTAAGAAATGCTTAAACCAGCCTAACATGGTTTGCTGATCTCATCTGATCATCAAGGTAGATTCTGGCTTAATAGTTAACACTTTCCTATTAACTGGAAAACTATTTTTCATCTTTACGAACACAAACCGTGTCTGATGAAAGGCAGACATGAATGGAGCGTTTGATGGCGATGAAGGTGACCGTGTCTCTAATATGATGTGATCTCCTCAGACAGCGCTGTTGATCTCCTGTTGAAAGTCCAACAGAACCACAGGCCTCCGTAAAACAGGAGGAAAGCTGCTTTTCATTCACACTGGTTAATTACGATCTGTGACGTGCTGTGTGTGTGTTCCTAATGAAAGAGCCTGATGACTATCAAAAGAGATTTCACCTTTTCGTCGCAGCTTCGCTTCGTTTGTCTGATGATCTTGTTCACTTCTGTGCTTCACACAAACTACACACTGACCTCAGTATCCCAGCGCTGTGGTGCACTCAGGCTAATTGGAGTTAAAGGGTTAGTGGGGAAAAAGTCATTTACTCACCTTCATGTTGTTCTTGGTTAATTGTTGAAACATGAAGTACGATAAGATGAAAGAGAGGTTTCTGTTCCTCCTCCTGTCCAGGGAACATAAAAGACTATAAATGCATCATAAAATGAATCGAGCGGTTTAATTGAAGTCTCATGCCATCACTTTATATGATGAACAGATTTAGTCATTTATTCACAAATAAACACATGCATGTAGTGCATCACACAAACACTGCTGTGTTTACCATACGTGTATGTATGCGTGTTGTTACGATGTGAATAAAAGCCTAATTTAAATCTGCTCAGCATAGTGATCATGTCTCATCACAAGATTTGGATTTGTTTTGCGAAGGCTTTTTGGCTTTGGAATAAATATCTGCCAATGCAGTCAGACAAATAAATCTCATTCAAAGGGAAAACTAGTTGATTTTTCTGACCCCACTTAATGATATATATTCTTGTTTTGAGCATAAATGGATTTACTTTAGCTATATTTCTCAGAAAACAAGACTGTGTATTCATCTTCATTGTGCATCTCAAGTAAATTGTGCATCTCGAAGGCGTTTTGGTTACCTGGACATTCAGTGGGAAACAGAAACCTCTCAGGTTTCATTAAAAATGTCTTCATTTATGTTCCGATGATTTTGGGTTTGTAGCAACATGAAAAACAACACGAGAAAACGGCAGAATATGTCATTTTAGGGTGAAGTAGTGCTTTAAACAGGTCATGTGACTGTTTTGAAGGAAGCCACCAGCAGCAGTGTTTCCCGATCAAAGCCATGTGTCGATGGCTTTCCCAAAAGTAACTGTGGTCGATATCTCTGTTGTTACTAACATAGTTGAACAGCTTTGTGTTTCCCGAATCCAGAGTTTCAAGAAAACAGCATTGCGTGGTTGTGTGAACTACAGCTCTCCACCTGTGCTTACAAGCAGAGTTTATTGTTAGAATGACGTGTGGAATTAAATAGATCATGCACTTGAGCAAAATAAGCAAGCTAACATGCAGTACCTTCTATGGTTCTCCTTCCGTACATATAAAGAAATGTTGATAACACTTTAGTTTAGGGACCAGTTCTCATGCTTTTGAATAAAAATGTTAGCAAACGTTACAATTTGACATGCAGTTGTATGCCGCAGTGGAATGGGAAAAACCGTAAGCTTATGAGACGCGCCGTTTCATGTGCGAGGTCAAACACGGCCGTCAAGCACATGTTTACATAGAAAAGCACTGGAAAAGCATAAAGCTGTGCAGAACTACTACTGTACGTCTGCTATTTAAAGTTTGACAGACTGAAGTCTGCATGCTGCTGTTTTACTGATACTGTTAATAATCATTCACTACTGCTGTTATACTGTCAGTCAGGAAGAGTTTTTGACCTCTAAACCTGAACCTCTAACACTGAACATCTGCATTTCAGCTATGGATTAATTAGGATTTTTCTTATTTTATATTTTTTCTGAATGTATTTAAGAGAGTTTTGGGTTGCACTTTATTTTAGTGTCCTTCTTACAGTGTAATTATGCATTTAAGTACTGAGAAATATTAACTACATGTACTTACTATAGGGTTAGGGTGAGGGTTTAGGGTCAGTGGCATGTAATTATGTATAACTTTTTTGTCATGACTATAGTCATGACATATAGGACGCTGTAAAATGAAGTTACATTTGCCTTCATATTTCATGCATTTTTTCTGCAAATATATTTAGCAATTGAATATGTTTTACATGTTGAACTTAAAATATGTGCTGCACTTGGAAAAGAACTTTCGGTAACACTTTATGTATAATGCATTTTAAAGGATTATTAAAGGGCATAATAGATTATAATTATTCATTATGTGCATTGTAATACATTATATCTTGTCATAAATAATTAGAACTGAATTTAAAATGCATAGTGTAACAATGGATTGCACTCTATTCATTTACAAACTGCTTAATAAATAAATAACAGTCTTCTCTAATCTTTTTGTATTCCATCTATTTGTATTCTTTTTATTTATTATACAGTTAACAAAAGCAAAACAAATCCTCTAACACTAGCTTGCTCTATTCTTTTTCTCTTCTGTTTTCTTTTTATTATATAATTAAAATAAAGATTACTGTGTTAATCTAACTGAGACTTGTTACAGCACTTGCGTATCATTGCTCTTTTGTTGGTTTTGATTGCTTCTGTTGTCCTCATTTGTAAGTTGCTTTGGATAAAAGCGTCTGCTAAATGACTAAATGTAAATATATTAACTGTGTTTACAGTTATTCATGAGATTGTACAATGCATTATAATGTGCATTACAAGGCATAATTAATGCATTAAAACTACTTTTTTTAAAAGCATTATACATTAAGGCTTTAAGTGTTAGCGAACTTTCTTTAACCAGATGATTAATAAAGAGAATGTTATTTGAATCACATCTCTCAAGTTAAACGTTAAAAAATCAAAACCTTGAAACATGAAAGGGTCAAATCGGTCAATCATTTTGAGCAGCTGTAATGGTAGTGTTGTTCCCGGTCTGGTGAAGTGCTATAAGGGCGTATCAGGTGACCGCTGTTCATTCTCCTGCGCTTACAGACCTTCCCGATCAATTCTTCTGCAGATTCTACAAGCTGTTAATCTGCTGCAAAGGGCTAACTAAAGATTTTCTGCTCCTCTGTGTATACACTGGTGTGTTTGGAAGCGCACACCTCTTCTCTGACCATATGTCTGTGCTCAGAGCCACAAGCTGTCGAGGGTTGGAGCGGCTCAATAACTGAAGTGTGTGTGTGTTCTGGGCAGGATCGAGTGTGAAGCGTGACCCCTGTGCTCTCGTGTCTGCAGGGTTGGAGTGTCTGGATCGCTGCGGTGCTTGTGGAAGATCTGCCGGATCAGTGTGTCCTCCGCGTCTCCTGCTGGCTCAGTGTGTATCTGGAGTTCTGCTCTTACTGATCTCCAGCTCAGATTGAGTCCATGACAGCTGCAATCTATGATGCTCTTTGTGTTTTCAAATGTATGCATATTTGTGTTTGTTAAAGGGTTCATTCACCCAAACCTTTCGTTCTTGAACACAAACACAAATTGTGAATGCTTCTCTTTTCCCTTCAGTGAAATTGTATAGCAGGTTTTTTTTTTTTGTCTCCAGCTAAACCAGTTTTGTTAGTGAAACAGATTGTAAACAATGTCATGTAATGTCACATTTTCCTCACGAAAGATATTCAATGTCCATAAACTTAATAGATAGAAAAAAAAATAACTTTAGAGAGGAGCATTTTGATAAATTACTAGTGCTGTCAAACAATTAATCGCGTCTAAAATAAAAGTTTTTGTTTACATAATATATGTGTGTGTACTGTGTATATTTATTATGCATATATAAATACACACACATACAGTATATATTTTGAAAATATTTGCATGTATTTATATTCATAAAATTTATATCATATATAAATATAAACGTAACATTTTTCTTAAGTATATACATGCATGTGTGTGTATTTATATATACATAATAAATATACACAGTACACACACATATATTATGTAAACAAACACTTTTATTTTGGATGCGATTAATCGTGATTAATCGTTTTACAGCACTATAAATTACATATTCAAATATTACAAACATATGTGACCCTGGACCACAAAAGCAGTCATAAGTAGCACAGGTATATTTGTAACAATAGCCAAAACTATATTGTATGGGTCAAAATTATTTATTTTTCTTTTATGCCAAAAACCATTAGGATATTAATTAAAGATCATGTTCCATGAATATATTTTGTAAATTTACCGTAAATATATATATATATATATATATATATATATATATATTAGTCACGATTACACTAGACGGATACCAGGAACGGGGAGACGTAGAATATATCCAAAACAAGAGTCTTTAATAAATCAAAACAGGCAAGAAACATACAGGCTGGGAACACTCACGCGACAGACAGGATATGACGTATAATACTCGACAGGAAACACAGGGCAGAACACACTATAAATACACAACATAACTAGATAATTAAACACACACAACTGGACAAGAATTAACTAATAATCACAGGAACAGGAAAATAACCAAATATGGGCATACAAGAGGAAGGGGAACACAAGACACACAAGACAATCCTGATATTACGCCCCCCTTCTGAAGGTGCGTCCTCGCGCCATATACCATCCAATGGGGAGGGGGGGTGGGCGCTCTGGAGGCCTCCAGGAACAGGAACACAAACACAGGACAGATGGCCTCCAGGGAGGCACCCATGGCGGGTCAGGGAGTTCAGGAGGCCATGGCAGTGCAGGGAGCTCAGGAGGCCATGGTGGTGCAGGGAGCTCAGGAGGCCATGGCGGTGCAGGGAGCTCAGGAGGCCATGGCGGTGCAGGAAGTTCAGGAGGCCATGGTGGTTCAGGGAGTTAAGGAGGCCATGGCGGTGCAGGGAGCTCAGGAGGCCATGGCAGTGCAGTGAGCTCAGGAGGCCATGGTGGTGCAGCCTTCACGGCCGTGGCCCCAGCCCCAGCCACTACGGCACTAGCCATACTACCCCCCCTCAAAGAAAAATACTTGGAGGAACTTACGGGGCTTAACTGGAGGTCAGGGACCCTCTCTGGGCTTAACTGGGAATCTGGAGCCCTCTCTGGGCTGAACTGGGGATCAGGAGCCCTCTCTGGGCTGGATTCGGGAACTGGAGCCTCCCCTGTGCTCGACTCGGGAACTGGAGCATCTTCTGGGCTCGACTCGGGAACTGGAGCCTCTCCTGGGCTCGACTCGGGAACTGGAGCCTCTCCTGGGCTCGACTCGGGAACTGGAGCCTCCCCTGGGCTCGATTCGGGAACTGGAGCCTCTCCTGGGCTCGATTCGGGAACTGGAGCCCTTCTTGGGCTAGACTGGGAGACAGGAGCTGGAGTCTTCTGTAGTTTATCCTCCGGAACTTGAGCCCCAATGGGGCTTGGCTCGGAATCCGAGGACCATTGTGGGCGTGACTGGGGTTTACCAGCACTCCGTGTGCTGTCTGAGGCGTCAGGGGCCCTCTCAGGGGTAGACTCGGGAACCGCTTCCATAGGGGCGTCCCGCAGAGCAAGAAGCTTAGGAATGGCCTCCTTGGCCACTACTAGAGAAGCCTCCTACTTCCACGGAACCCCCACCGACAAGACATGACCGACAAGACCGGGTTCTGGAGGACTGGAGAAGACAACAGGGGACATGACCTGACTTGGGACAGGCACTGGAGGGCGCACTGGCAGGCGCGTTCTAGGTGCGGGCACTGGAGGGCGCTCTGGCAGGTGCGTTTGAGGTGCGGGCACTAGAAGGTGCTCTGGCAGGCGCGTTCTAGGTGCGGGCACTGGAGGGCGCTGTGGAAGCGCAGACACTTGGGGGTGCTCTGGAAGCGCGGACACTTTAACGGCCGAGTGGCTTGCCACATTAACAGCCAGATGGCTTGCCATACTCTTGGCCAGCGGGCATGCCGCACTTTCGGCCGCGAACCACGGCCTTGACTTTGCCGCGGGCGGCGGCCTTGAGTGAGCCGTGAACGGCGGCGGACCTGAGAGAGCCACGAACCACGGCCTTGACTTCGCCGCGGGTGGCGGCCTTGGGTGAGCCGCGAACGGCGGCGGGCTTGGCAACCTCACCAGGCTGTAGTCCTTCCAGCTGGCGGGGACGAGCCGCAGACGGCGGCGACCTGGAGCGGTGGCTTCCATGGTGGTGTTGGTTATGGTCGAGTATTCTGTCACGGATTACACTAGACGGATACCAGGAACGGGGAGACATAGAATATATCCAAAACAAGAGTCTTTAATAAATCAAAACAGGCAAGAAACATACAGGCTGGGAACACACACTCGACAGACAGGATATGACGTATAATACTCGACAGGAAACACAGGGCAGAACACACTATAAATACACAACATAACTAGATAATTAAACACACACAGCTGGACAAGAATTAACTAATAATCACAGGAACAGGAAACTAACCAAATATGGGCATACAATAGGAAGGGGAACACAAGACACACAAGACAATCCTGACATTACGTCCCCCTCTGAAGGCGCGTCCTCGCGCCATATACCATCCAATGGGTGGGGGGGGGCGCTCTGGAGGCCTCCAGGAACAGGAACACAAACACAGGACAGATGGCCTCCAGGGCGGCGCACATGGCGGGTCAGGGAGTTCAGGAGGCCATGGCGGTTCAGGGAGTTCAGGAGGCCATGGCGGTGCAGGGAGCTCAGGAGGCCATGGCGGTGCAGGGAGTTCAGGAGGCCATGGCGGTGCAGGGAGTTCAGGAGGCCATGGCGGTGCAGGGAGCTCAGGAGGCCATGGCAGTGCAGGGAGTTCAGGAGGTCATGGCAGTGCAGGGAGCTCAGGAGACCATAGCGGTGCAGCCTTCGCAGCCGTGGCCCCAGCCCCAGCCACTACGACACTAGCCATACATACTTGGAGGAACTTACGGGGCTTAACTGGAGGTCAGGGACCCTCTCTGGGCTGAACTGGGGATTAGGAGCCCTCTCTTCTGGGCTGAACTGGGGATCAGGAGCCCTCTCTGGGCTGAACTGGGGATCAGGAGCCCTCTCTGGGCTGGATTTGGGAACTGGAGCCTCCCCTGGGCTCGACTCGGGAACTGGAGTGTGTATGTATATATATATATATATATATATATATATATATATATATATATATATATATATATATATATATATATATATATATATTTTTTTTTTTTTTTTTTTTTTTATTATTTTTTTTTTTTTTGATTAGTAATATGCATTGCTAAGAACTTCATTTGGACAACTTTAAAGGTGATTTTCTCAAGATTATTTATTCAGCTTTCAGATGATGTATAAAATCTCAATTTCAAAAAATTTACCCTTATGACTGGTTTTGTGGTCCAGGGTCACATATTACAAATTATCATTATTTTACTGAAACTGTTAGTGATGTTTTATTTAATGCATGTTTGAATAAATCTGTAATGAAATCAAGTTTTTTTTTTTACAGCCACCATTTAAGTGTTTGTATTCAGACAACTGATTGGTGTAGAAACCTAATTACTGTACACAATTTAAATATAAGTTTCTATAAAACTGTTATGTGCATATTTAAATGTATACAGCTCCATTTTTATGCTTTTTAAATTTGAAATAAATGTAAATAATTGATTATTCAAAAGTTTATTTTGGGTTTTAGTTTTCAACTAAATGAAAACTTTAATTTTGGTAAATATTAGTTTCAGTAACAGACCTGATTGTATGACTCGTGCTGTATTAGTTTTGTGAGAGAATCAGACTGAACTGAAAATCATCAAGCTGTATTTTCATGCATATGTATTTAAAGGTTTATTTCGATCAGTTATGGAACATGAGAAACATAATTGATCTCTGAAAACACAAAAATTTAAAAATGTGATTGAGATTTCAGAGTTTGGCTGAGAGGAGGATTATGAGTGAAAAACTCAAGAGTGTTGTGTGATGGTCATCTGCAGACATTAATGCATCATATTAATGCTGAGAGAGTCTGGTCTGATCTACACAAGTGTGTGTGTGTGTGTCTGTGTGTGTGTGTCTGTCTCTCTGTGTGTGTGTGTGTGTGTGTGTGTCTATCTGTCTGTCTCTGTGTGTGTGTGTCTGTCTCTCTGTGTGTGTGTGTGTGTGTGTGTCTATCTGTCTGTCTCTGTGTGTGTGTGTCTGTCTCTCTGTGTGTGTGTGTGTGTGTGTGTCTATCTGTCTGTCTCTGTGTGTGTGTGTCTGTCTCTCTGTGTGTGTGTGTGTGTGTCTGTCTGTCTGTCTCTGTGTGTGTGCGCGCGCGTTTTTGTGACAAACGAGGACATAAATTTGTATAATGACATGGGTATGACAGGTGTTACAAGGAGAAGGTGACTTATGAGGACATTACCCCATGTCCCCATTTTTCAAAATGCTTATAAATCATAGAGTGAGTTTTTTTGAGAAAGTAAAAATGCAGAACGTTTCCTGTAAGGTGTAAGTTTAGGTGTAGGGTAATAGCATATACGGTTTGTGTGTGTGTGTGTGTGAGGTATTATACACACATCTCTTCCACACGTTATACAGTGCTGTGTTTGTGAAGGTGTCTGTCTGCGCAGCTGTCTCACACACTCAGACACACACAGCAGCTGCGGCCTCATGAGAGCAGCACACCCTCATTTCTGTGTGTTTGGATCATCCCTGAACGTGATTTGATTGATGTGTTTATTCATTTGACCCACATGTAGCGTATGCATGTTGCTGTGTGTGTGTACTGTATTCCCAGTGTACAGTGATACCAGTAACAGTAAAATTCCCTGCAAGTATAATACCAGTAAATTTGGACCTTGTAGGGACTTACGCCTATGGAGAGTCCCCGTAAACCACAAATTCAAGTAAGTGTGTGTGTGTGTGTGTGTGTGTGTGTGTGTGTGTGTGTGTGTGTGGCGTAGTCTGTATTCAGTGGAGTGTGTCGCCCTCTTGTGGCCTCTCTGTGGAAATAAGACCAGTTTGCAGATTCTATATGTACAGTAAGTAAATATATTAATTTTCATATGTTTGTAAGTTTTAATCATCTTGTGTAGAATGGTGTATGGCTCTGCTGCAGGGAAAAGCTGAGCAGTTTTTTTGTAATTGTTTCTGTCAGAATGTGCTGCTCGTGTCTGTGTCTCATATTCTGTCAGCTCATTTGACCGGTGTAATATGTGACTGTTAATGAGAATAGAGAAACTCGTCAGATGTTGTCAGGTATAAATGAATGGTGATGTGATGTAAATGGACAGTATGAGCTGATACACACAGATCAGCCTGACAGCAGCTCTAATCACAGCGGACATTAAATCAGGAGTTTCACAACTTCAAAACTAGTTCTCTGTCAGAAGTGCATGTGCTGCAGATAGTCGGAGCAGCATTTCTTTATTTTAATTAGACTTTATTTAGAGACCCAGCTAGCGTAACTGTAAAAGTGAGAATGAATTGTTTTTGTACGATGTTTGATGTTTGACAGCTGTACAGTGTGATCTGCAGAATTCTACTGTAAGTGTAATGTCTTATGGAAATAAACATGAATGTTAATCTGCTAAGCACTACATAATGATTGATAGTGTACAGTCATATATTAATGTCATTACAAAGCTTAAAAACAGTTCAATTACTAGCAGCTCCACAAATATATAGAATAAAAATATATTATAAAGCTTTCATAACATGATGAGTGCAAATTTACTTTAGTTTGGTCACAACATACAGGATGCTGAAGTAGAAAATGTTGATTTTTTTTTCTTGACATGAATTTGCCAAGCTAAAGTTATGATTTCTTTCCCCAAATACTTGTTTGTGTGTGTGTGTGTATATATATATATATATATATATATATATATATATATATATATATATATATAAATAAAACACTACTATTTTATATGAATATTAACAAAAGACATTGACCTCAAAAAGTATTTCTACACTTAAATATTACAATTGTATAACTATTTGCATAAAATAAAAAAATAAATGGTTTTTATTTTAAAGAAGCACCATTTTGAATTACTAAATTTCACAAAAGGTTTTAAAATATGAAACAATAAAAATATTTCAATATATATAATATAGTTTGTGTACTGTATGTAATAACTACTGTCGTGTTATTGGGATTTTAGTCATCAGCAATTTTTATAAATATCTATCCATGCCTTTCCCAACCCGATTGTCGTATAATACCGCAGCTATTATGAATGTGTTATAATAATAATAATAATAATAATAATAATAATAATAAAAGTGATCGATTTATTTCATGCTGCACATTATTTTGAAATAAAAGGTCACTTCCGGTTTCTGCGTCGCTTGTTGTTTGTGTCCGAACAGAGCGGTGTCGACTCTCAAAGATTCATTCGGTTCGCTCGATGAATTCAACGGACGCGCGCCTGTTCAAAACAAACGCACGAATGAATCGATTCTCTGTCGGAAATGACTCCCAGCAGCAACTTCATCTTGTGTAGTTCAGTTTGGAAAAGAAGAAACGGGGCACGAAGGAAGTAGTGTAATCCGGTTTAACGGCTAAAAGTGTGTTCGCGCGACATTGCAGCGCAGATGTGTGCGATCTGAGGCGATCTTTGAGGCGATCAGTCAAATCAATGCTCAGCCCGCACTGAAGCAGGCCCAGATCCAGCTCAGAGCTTCACCCGCGCTGCTGTACGATGTCTCTGGAGGAGTATGAGCGGCATTACGCCTCTCTGAACTCCGAGTCTGGATGTGAATCAGTCAGCGGCAGATCTTCAACATCTGCAGCTTTCAGCGGAGAAGAGGAGAGACTGCATTACATTCCCATCCGAGTGCTGGGGAAGGGCTCTTTCGGAGAAGCGACTCTGTACAGACGCACTGAGGTGAGCTGCAGCACATATTACAGCTCTTACTCTCATTATATATTAATATCAGCAGCAGCAATTAACAGCAGGGCCTACGTCACTGTCCACCGTCAGAGGATCGGCGCTCTGCTCTGATTGGTGGGTTGGGCGTTCAGCCACGCCCACTGATAATGAGCAGTCCTGCTGTTCATCTTCATTAAGGCTTGGACAGAGCTGATGACTGACAGAAACCTAACCTCAGGAGTCAGGTGTGCAAAGAGTTTAATCTGGATTTGGAAATCCCGTGTTTTGCTATCCCGGATCGGGTGACCCATCTTACTTTTGTGCCGGCTTTTCAAAGCAAAATTGGTTTGGATCACCCTGATCCAGATACACACTTTTTCAGATTTCCAATTTTTGGATTACTAGTGCTCTACGGGGCCCCTAAAGGGACACGCTGATGGAGAAAAATGAGATTCTAGTTTTGCATTGCATTTACACAAATAACTGCTTCTGACTGGACCATCTCTGATGATTGTGCCAATACAGCTTACAATCAGTGATTAAAAAACAAAACAAAAAACAACAACTTTAAATGTAATATTTTTGTTTGATATTGACAGCTGTTTGGGGAAACATTACATGTTACAGATGTTGTATTTTTTTGGGCCAGTTTTAAAGTTTTATTACATTTTTGTTCCTGAAATCCACCCTTCTGCTGGGACCAGAATAATCCTTTTTGTTTTTTTCTTTGTTTTTGGATCAAAAGTATCCAAATCTTACCAAAACATTTTGAACAACACAAACTGAGGATTTAATCTTCAGGATTTAACCAAGATTGGATTTTGTGATCTAATCCGAATTCAGAATCCTTTCTTTCTTTTGAACAATTTTCAAGATTTGATCCAATCCGATGGTCAAAATCCGATCAGAATACTTTTGAACATCTGGCCCCTGGGCTGTGTATCCTGATGTTGTAAATGTCAGTATAAGCGGTTCCTGTTGTCTTTTTCAAAATGATGCATTCTGAGGGTGTTATTATGGAAGATTATTTCTGCCAAAGAATAGAAAATTCTAAAAAGCAATTGCAATTTTTTTAAAATAAAACTCATATTTCTGAATTTTTTCTCACAATTCTGAGATTATATTTCGCTGTTCAGATTTCTCGCAATTGCCGGAAAAAATATCGGAATTGCAAAATGTTAACTCGCAATTGCAAGAAAAAAATAAGGCTTGTTTCTATCACAATAAAAAACTAAAAATCACACTTTTTTATTGCAATTCACAGAGAAAAAAAATAACTCAGAATTTCAAGATATAAACTAAAGTCAATCTTGTTTCAACTATAAAAATATAAAAGTAGTAATTGTGACTTTTTGTTTTACAATTCAGACTTTTTTTTTTCTTCCGCAAGTCTGAGTTTATTTCACACACTTCAGATTTTTTTTCTCTCAATTCTGAGAAGAAAAGTTGGAACTGTAAGATCTAAACATGTAGTTGCAAGGAAAAAGTCAAGCTTGTTTCAACCACAATAAAACATAAATAAATTAATAAAAACTGAAAAAAAAAATTGCGACTTTTATCTCTCAATTCTATTTTTTCTCTCAATTCTGAGTTTTATACATTCATCAGGGGAATTGTGAGGAAAAAAGTCTGAATTGAAAAATAAACTTACAATTGTGAGGAAAAAAAGAACGGAATAAAAGAGAAAAATGGAATAAAAAAAATTTAAAATGATAATTGGGACGTTTTATCTCACAATTCAGACATTTCAGACAAATTCAGATTTTTTTTTTTTTAAAGAATTGCGGGGGGGGGGGATTGATATGAAGTTGCAGTTATCTTTTTTTATTTTTTGTTCCATGGTAGAAAAAGTCTTCCATATATGTACACATTTGTGCACATGCTGCAATAGAAAACAATATACCACATTTTACACAAGTGTATTTTAAAGTGTGCCAAATAAGGAAAAATACATTTGTTTTCCTCAATGGCTTTGGCTCAGTTTTTGAAACAGTCGTAACGTCCTCTGAACTCTTATTGCAATTCTCACAACTGTTTTATGGGACGTCACACTGTGATTCATGAAACGGCAGCTCATTTTGACATCTCAAACACGTGCACAGGTTTAGCTGATCGAGCTGGTTTTGGTGGATTGTGTGCAGGATAACTCTCTGGTGGTGTGGAAGGAGATCGATCTGAACTGTCTGTCAGACAAGAAGCGCAGAGATGTGATGAACGAGATCAGCATTCTGTCCATCCTGCAGCACAACAACATCATTGCATACTTTAACCACTTCATGGACAAGAACACACTGCTGATCGAGCTGGAGTACTGCAACGGTACCCCACACACACACACACACACACACACACACACACACACACAGACACAGACAGACAGACAGAGACAGACACCAGATGTGCCGTGTGTTTGAACAGCAGTCTGAATGTGTTTGTGCAGGTGGAAACCTCTACGACAAGATCAACCAGCAGAAGGGCGTGCTCTTCAAGGAGGAGGTGAGTTCTGGAGAAGCGTGTTCACAGCGTCTCACACAGGGCTTGTGCAAGGTAATTAGGGCCAGTTTTACTAAACAGGGCAAATTAGCATGAGAGCGCAATTCCAAAACAGCGTAGAAATTTCAGAAAGAAGACAGAAAGAGCTTTATTGCCAAGTATGTTTGTACATACAAGGAATTTGTTTTAATGTCACAAGTACACAGAGACAACAACTAAAACAACACACAGATAATAACAAATAAGAAGGTTTATATAATGCACATATGCATATGTAACAATACAGAAAAAATAGGAAAAAAGAAAAATATATATTATAAGTAAAAAAATATATATTTTTATCCAAAGCAACTTACAATTGGGGGATACATAAAGCGATTCTTCTTAAAGAGGCAAACAGACAGAGGAAGTGCTCGTAATAAGTTTCAGACATTGTTCAAATAAGTACAAGCTAGAAAGGAAAGGAATAAATAAAGAGAAAGACAATCTCTTTCTAAATTTCTTTTTCTCTTTCTATTTTTTATTTATTTTTTAATTTAGGATGAAGTCAAGTAGTGTCGAAAGAGATGAGTTTTCAGCTGTAGCTTAAAAATTGTCAGGGATTCAGCACTCCGGATTAGGGTGGGTAGACACAAGGCGTCACTCACTAGCAGATCTCAGACTTCTGGAGAGAATGTAGATTCGTAATAGTGAGTGGAAGTAGGAGGGTGCTGAGCCTGTGACTGTTCTTTAGGCAAGCATCGGTGTCTTGAACTTGATGCGAGCTGCAACTGGTAGCCAGTGCAGGGAGATAAAGAGAGGTGTAACATGGGTTCTTTTGGACTCATTGAAAACCAGTCGTGCCGCTGCATTCTGAATCATTTGTAGAGGTTTGATTGTGCTTGATGGAAGTCCAGCCAGAAGAGCATTGCTAGAAGTACTAGAGATAAAATAGTATAGGAATATAATAAAAATAAGATGTAGATGTAGGGTGGTAACTAGGGGTGTAACGATACACCAGTGGCACGGTTCGGTTCGGTTCACGGTTTTGGAGCCACGGTTCGGTTCGGTCCGGTTCGGTTTGCTGTGTGGGTAGGGTTCATGTCATCTTACCAGCAATGTTAAGGAACAATAGATTCACTTAACTCAATAATAACAACAACAATATCTTGACTTAACTTTTTCTTTATTAGCTTTGGCTTCACATTTTTAGTGCAGTCAGCATACCTGAGTAAACAAAAATGAAATAAATACCTCCAATGTAGACTAGTCAGAATAAAACATTTCCTGTTTTTGAGGCTTCTTACGTGTGCCGCTTATATCAATGTTGGGGTGATGTCTCCGGAGATGCGCTTGCATATTAGGGTGCTTTCACACCTGGCCCGTTGTTTCGGAACCTGGCTCGTTTCCCCCTTAGCTCGGTTCGTTTGGGCATATGTGAACACGGCAATCGCGCTCGAATCCGCGCGAAAACAATCGGTCCGAGATCGCCTGAATGAGGTGGTCTCGGCTCGATTGAAAACGAACTCTGGAGCGGTTCGGTTGTAGTGAGAAAGCAATCCAATCCAACGGACCAGTCAATATCACACTGTAATTCCGTAAGTTCCGTGAAAAGCAGTGGATGAGCACGTCTTTGCCATTCAAAATCAAAGCGCGTCTTTTCATTTTATAATGCTGTCTTATTGCTCTTCGTAGTAGGTGCATTTTAACAATGTTTTCCCGATGAATCCTGGACTCCTGCTCAGTATGATAAAATTAATAAATATATCGACAGCTACAAAAAAACAAAAACAAAACAACAACCAAAAAAAAACAACAATAAGCCCTCAAAGCTGTTGTCGTTCCATTCTGATGTGTGTGTGTGTGAGAGAGAGAGTTTGTTTGCCTCTCTTTCCAAATTAATCATGTTTATTGTTATTCCAGCTTCGTGGAACTTTGACCAATGAGAGGACAGTTTACTGGCACGTGACTTGTATTAACTATTTTGGTCTGTTTAGAAACTTTGCCTTGTGAAAGCGAACTGCACTAAGAATAAAAAGCAACATTGTAATAATTTTAATCAGTGTTTCGGAACAAAGCAATCGATCTACAGGTGTGAAAACACCCTTAAATGTGTCCGGGGGATCTGCAATTTCAGTACTATTCGAAGCAGCCATCCTGCATATACTAGCAACCGAGTGTGACACTCACTCCCAAGTCACGTGAAATGACATGCACTTGGAAAACAGTAACTTTAGAATATAATATTTAGAACAAAATTTAAAAAGCTCTTATTAGTCGATACTAATACAATTTAATCAAATGTAAGCAAAGAAAAATTAGTTTAAATTAATAGTTAGTTAGAGATAAGTGCCATTAACCTCAACAATGGGCAGCAAGGGGCGTGAGAGTACCGCGGTACGCCACGAGAGTACCGCGATTTGTATAGTGGGTGGTGTATCGCGATCTTTCGGTTCGGTTTGTGATATTGTTACATCCCTAGTGGTAACAAATAAATATGAGGTCATAGCACATATTTTTATTGCACAATGGGGAGAACATTTAACTGTTCATGAGGTAGATTGCCTGGGGGAAAAACTGTTCTTGTGCCTGGCTGTCCTCGTATTTGGTGCTCTGTAGTTTCTGCAGGTGATTTACTAACAACTTGCAAATGAAAGAACACAGACACAACATCTCATTTACATATCAACCAACGCAATATACGCAAATTAGCATATTCGTAAGTAAAGAAATAAAGAAGCCACAGTACACTGAAAAGAACCGGAGGCCAAAAAAATGAAGGTTTGCCTTCGGTATTGGCCCACACTGGCCAATACCGATTAATCAACCGATAGCTTTTAAAAACAGTACTGAACCATACTTTGTAAAATAATAAAAAATATTAACATTAATTATGTTGATTATTAAATTTAGTTCATAGTTATGTTAACAGAAGAAATGTAAAAATGTATTAGTAATAGTAAATGTTGAAATTAACAAACTCTATCAAGGAACAATACTTCTACAGCTTTCAGTAATATTAATGTTACAAATGGACTCTTATTGTAAAGTGTTACCATTTCATTTCAACAGTCAGATGACCATCTTTAAATATCTACACAAAGGCCATAGCACCAAAATGACATACATATGGATACTGTATGTATACTTTCACACTTTATTTGCTTCTGTTTTAGAACACTTGATGATTATATAATCAAAATAACAATACGGCAGTCACACACTGGGCAAAAGTGCAGTGCTGCGTCTTCCAAAACTCACAGGGATCACAAACACATCAGACGCACCGTGGTCAATGCAAGCGGTGTTCCAAAACAGTTTATTTAATCACTAAATGGACATAAGTTTACTTCAAAAATGAACAATGTGGCATAAATGAGTTTGAAGTTCGGTGTTGGGGAAAAAAATGGAAAGAGAAAGCGCGATCTATATTATAACTCTCTATATGAAGCATACACTTTATTAGAGCCACAGAAAGACAATCGTTTTGCTGAAAAATGCACAATACACAATTTTACAGCCTAGGGTAAAGCCATTATGTTAATTAAAGGGTTACTCCACCCCAAAATAAAAAAAAAATGGTCATTAATCACTTACCCCCATGTCGTTCCAAACCCATAAAAGCTGGACGCAATTAGTGCAATTAGTGTCAGCTGTGCCACACAAATACGTCTTCTGCGCTTTGATTTGAACGAAAACAGCGTATCCTTGTGGCGCGGCTGACACAGAACAGCATACGCTATTTGCGTCCAGTGGATATTCTCCGAAATAGTGCTACGCTGACGCAGAGGAGACGAATTGTTGAATAAAATCGTTATTTTTATTTTATTTGCTTACAAAAAGTGTTCTCGTCGCTTCATAACAGTCATATTGAACCACTGATGGCAGATGGACTATTTTGACGATACTTTTCTGGGCCTTGACAGTGCTATTTACTTGGCAGTCAATGGGACAGTCACAAGCCTCCCAGTTTTCATCCAAAATATCTTAAATTGTGTTCCGAAGACGAATGAAGCTTTTACGGGTTTGGAACGACATGGGGGTAAGTGATTAATGACAATTTTCATTTTGGGATGGAGTAACCCTTTAACAGCAATTTGGGACAAATATAATGTAATTTAATGGAAAACTGTGTAATTGGCGCTCTGTGGCATGGAAAGAATTTCTGTCGGCTGCATTTAAATCCACGTCTGAAGTTTCCCGCTCTGTGCAGCGCACGTCAAAACAAACAGCACGAGGTGTCAGTGATTTCTTCTCTAGAGGCTGCTCTCGTACTGTATAATGACAGCGGACACTTCTCAGCTGCTCCAGCAACGGACGCAACCCGGAAAACAACCCAGAAACTATTTTTGCCGATAGTTCCAGCAATCAACTATCCGATTAATTGCAAAACCGATACATCGGTCGACCTCTAATATTTATGAAAAGGTACTTGAAAAGTACAAAAAGGCAGTATATATGAAATGACGGCTAATTTTTGTGTTCGATTAAAAACAATCTTTTCATGCAAAATTAACAATGCAACGCGTCTGATATAAATATAGAGCCATTTCACCTGGCCAGGGCCCTAGACTCATTCTTCCCACTGGTCGCACTTGTGCGACTAACTTTCTCAGTTGGTCGCACGAGCACATCATTTGGTTGCAATTTTTTATTTATTTATGTATTTTTTTTTTGATACAACATTTGATTAATCAATGCATGCTGATGAACTTTTATCATAGTTTATAGTTATATGGTAACGAAAGTGTTCAACATTCAACCTGTTCTTTTTCATCAGTATTATTTGTGATTTAAATTTTGTGAACAGGAATTCCTTTTTTTGCTTTCACTTTCAAATTTGTGATTTTGGTGTCACGCTTTACAAGAAAAGATAATTGTCTGTTTTGCTTATATCTATACACCTTTCACTTTTTAAGACTAAAACAAAAGATGGATTCATTGTTATTCTTAATTAAAAAACACAACAACAATAAAACAGTACGTTACAATGACAAACTAGCTTACATAACATTTATTAACAAAAACAAATAAGATGAGGCATGGCATAGGACACATCACATGCTGTATTATATACGAGTAATAAATTACAGAATGTTTAGCAAACACTGAGGAATCAAATAATAATAATATTAAAAAATTAAGGAAAGCCTCCATAGCGTAACGTGAGGTAAACAGCAAAGATAACAAGTTTTCAAAACGAAAACAAAAAGAAAAGTACAACTAAACTGTCTGTCGCTGACAGGACTTGCATGTTTTTTTTTCTACAAGAATACCAACATGTTCACCTTCTCTGGTTTAAGAAGCGGTCTTTTACTTTAGCTTGAAAACCAAATCCTCCGTTGCGCTCCGTCCACGGCGCGCACCTTCACGCTCGTGCTGACGCTGCGAGTATAAACCAGGCTCTACACCTGAAGCGCTCACGCTGAAAGCGCCTCTCTTCAAATGATTAGTGAAATCTGACTCCTGCTACAATGTGGCATGGCTCTGCAGCACGCTGTATGAAGCAGACGCTTTGGAGCAGCGCAGACCATGCACTCGCACACGTGCGACCACGTCAAATTTTTACTCGCACACTCTCAAAAAATGGTCACAGTCTAGAGCCCTGCTGGCTTTCAGGAGCGCGCAAGATCTCGCAATGTTAAATGTGACGATACTCCTTGAGGTGAAAATCGGTCTCGCTATGTCAGAATAAAGTTGAGTTTGTGGTAAAACCTTTGATAGTGCTTGCATTGTTCGATCTTTTATTGCGTGTGCTGTTTGTTTGGGTTTCCCATCACGTGCATTTAGGAATGCATATAAAGTCTGACGCGCTTTGTGTTGTTTTATTTCAAAATAAAAGTTCAAACCCTCACTCTGAGTTTGCATGTGGCCAGATTTTAAGATTAAATGGATTTAAATGTCATTGAATCACGCAGTAAAGTGAAACATCGCCAGGCCATTGGCGCCCTCTGCAGGTATGTGTTATAAAACATAATGTACTTAAGTTGGTTATGTTCATATTATGTATAGGCATATTACATTATGTATATTAACAGTGTTGTTAAATAAAACCATGTGATTACTTGGTTTTGAGACTTTATTTGACCCAATTATTATTCCCTCATCATTAGTTTATATATCAGTATAGTCATACTAAAGCCTGTTTTTTTCTCTTAGGTCTATTTTTATTATAATAAATATCAGATTATTCAGCTGTCAAAATAATCTGATGATTACCTGATTACCAAAATAATCATTAGTTACGGCCCTAGATTAGTTAAAGCATTTCAAAATACAACTGCATTGTTTTACTTTGTGTGCTTAAAAGACAAATATTTTGTCATTAGAAATTTCTTAAAAATAGTATTCAAATATTGTCTCGTTCTAGTGAACCAAGTATCTGTATTTTGTCTCATCTTGTGAGCTAAGTGTATTCTCACACATTGTCTATGAGCGTGGTATAGCTCATAATTTTCCAAGTGTATGATATAGCTTTCATTCCTCAGGTCAATCATATATTCATGAAAAAAAAATCAGTTTGAATAAGGAAAGCAATAACTTTGCCATAGTATCCTTTCAAATGTTCAAGTTGCCACAGTCATTACATGCTTTGCATGTGCTGCACCGTTTTGTTTTATTAGTTTATTTATTAGAACTGAAAGATAATAACGATATTGTTTGACAAGTGAGATCTCTGGTTTTAGTCCTTGAAAACCAAAAGGAAGTCCTGGAATTCCATTTTGCAGTTTCTGTAGGATCCCTGCTCACAGCTGCGGCTCTGTCGTTCCCAGGTGGTCGTGTGGTACTTATATCAGATCGCCGCTGCCGTCGCTCACATCCATAAAGCCGGCGTCCTGCACAGGTAAAGAGAGAATCACAGAAACTCTGCTTTCTCAGCTGATTATGAATAAAGCAGCGCAGTTGCTGTGAGTGGTGTGTGTTTGGTTTGAAGGGACATCAAAACGCTGAACATCTTCCTCACCAAAACCAACCTGATCAAGCTGGGCGACTATGGCTTGGCCAAGAAGCTGGACTCCGAGTATTCAATGGCTGAAACTGTAAGTGTGGCACAGTCATGCAGGTTTATCAGTATTTAAAGGATTTCTGCGCTCATATCATCATGAGGTTTCAGGATGAATTCTGTGTGAAGGATAATGTCATCATCGCTCATAATCACAAAATAAATCCAGGATGAAGCACAGACTCTTTATCACCCTGAAGAACTCTTATTTTATTATAATGAACATCTGTCTGAACATCAGCCTGCTTATTACACTTATTTATCAAATAAATTATAAAATGGACATGAAATATTTCTTGCAGTTGTTAAAGTTTCCCAAACTTGGGTTAAAAAGCTAAAAATGAATTCTCATAAAGACATTACAATTTTAAATATAAAAATACTATTTTTAAATTGTATTTATTTTTATTTTAGTTAATTAATTAATTGATTTATTATATTGTTTTATTGTTAGGGCTTCCCATACTGGGATTAAAAAGCTAAAAATGATTCCTAAAAATATTAAAATTGCACATAATAAGATAAATAAAAATGATTTACAATATTTATTTATTTGTTTGTTTAGGGCACCCCAAACTGGGATTAAAAAGCTAAAATAAATCAAATCATAGAAATATTTAATTGTTAAATATGAAAATGAATTAAAAAAATATTTATTTGTTTGTTTGGGCTTCTCAAACTGGTGTTAAAAAGCTAAAAATAAATTAAGTCGCAATTTTAAATTAAAATAAATCAGTAGTCATATATATATATATATATATATATATACACAAAAAACTTTTATTTTGGATGTGATTAATCGTGATTAATCGTTTGACAACACAAGTTTATATATAAAATATATTTATATATAATATAAATATATAAATCTATATACATGTAAATATTTTCAAAATATATACTGTATGTGTGTGCATTTATATATACGTAACAAATAAACACAGTACACATACATATAGTATGTAAACAAAAACTTATTTTGGATGCGATTAATTGTTTGACAGCACATATATATATATATAGTCTTAAGATCTAAGACTTTTTCTACGTACACAAAAGGACTATTTCTCTCAAATATTGTTCACAAATCTGTCTAAATCTGTGTTAGTGAGCACTTCTGCTTTGCCGAGATACTCCATCCACCTCACAGGTGTGGCATATCAAGATGCTGATCAGACAGCATGATTATTGCACAGGTGTGTCTTAGGCTGGCCACAATAAAAGGCCACTCTAAAATGTGCAGTTTTATCAGACAGCACAATGCCACAGATGTCGCAAGTTTTGAGGGAGCGTGCAATTGGCATGCTGACTGCAGGAATGTCCACCAGAGCTGTTGCCCGTGAATTGAATGTTCATTTCTCTACCATAAGCCGTCTCCAAAGGCGTTTCAGAGAATTTGGCAGTACATCCAACCGGCCTCACAACCGCAGACCACGTGTAACCACAGCAGCCCAGGACCTCCACATCCAGCATCTTCACCTCCAAGATCATCTGAGACCAGCCACCCGGACAGCTGCTGCAACAATCGGTTTGCATAACCAAAGAATTTCTGCACAAACTGTCAGAAACTGTCTCAGGGACGCTCATCTGCATGCTTGTCGTTCTCATCAGGGTCTCGACCTGACTGCAGTTTGTCGTCTTAACCGACTTGAGTGGGCAAATGCTCACATTCGATGGCATCTGGCACTTTGGAGAGGTGTTCTCTTCACGGATGAATCCCGGTTTTCACTGTACAGGGCAGATGGCAGACAGCGTGTATGGCGTCGTGTGGGTGAGCGGTTTGCTGATGTCAACGTTGTGGATCGAGTGGAGAAGTGCTCACTAACACAGATTTAGACGGATTTGTGAACAATATTTGAGAGAAATAGGCCTTTTGTGTACATAGAAAAAGTCTTAGATCTTTGAGTTCAGCTCATGAAAAATGGGGGCAAAAACAAAAGTGTCGCGTTTATAATTTTGTTCAGTGTGTGTGTGTGTGTGTGTATATATATATATATATATATATATATATATATATATATATATATATATATATATATATATATAAATATAAATATAAATTTTTTTTTTTTTTTTTTTTTTTTTTTTTATGTTTCTGCATTGTGCATTTATGCATTCTGCATAAATCTCCATTATGTGTATTTTGTTGGATTGTCTTCATTGCAGTCACATATATATTAACTTCTGCCTCGCTTGACTTGGACTGTCACTCATTGGTCTTGTGCCTCTCGTTGAGCTGATGTGTTTTGTTCTGCAGTGTGTCGGTACGCCGTACTACATGTCTCCTGAACTGTGTCAGGGAGTGAAGTACAACTTTAAATCAGACATCTGGGCCATGGGCTGTGTCTTATTTGAGATGCTGACCCTAACCAGGACCTTTGATGCCACGGTAAGCAGCTCTTCATCTCAAACATTCACAAACACTCCTTCATTAGACTGAGATCTGCTCAGTGGTGTGTGATGATGATGATGATGATGATGATGATGATGATGTGTTTCCCAGAATCCTCTGAACCTGTGTGTGAAGATCGTCCAGGGCAACTGGACCATGGAGATCAACTCGGACGTTTATACGCCTGACCTCATCAAGCTGGTGTACGAGTGTTTAGATCAGGTAACGCTGTGTTACGGCTCACTGTGCCTGTCAGTCATATCTGTATTCACATCATAATGATGCTGGTGTGTGTCGATGATCAAGGACCCTGAGAAAAGGCCGACGGCGGAGCAGATTCTAGAGCAGCCCGTCATCTCTCGTGTGAGAGCGTGAGTGAACCCTCCAATCAAAAGACTGAAATAAGACAATTCAGATTTAATTTTTATTTTTATTTTTATTTTAATTCTTTATTTTTATGTATTTAAAGCTGCAGTCCATAACTTTTTTTTTTTTTGTTTGAAATTATCCAAAATCAATTTTTGAGCAAGTGCATAACCAGACAGTGTTCAAAACTATCGCCTCACTTTAGCTCAATTCACAACGGTTAGCTTATAATAATGTTTTCTGATTTGAGTGGTACTGGTAGGAATTCATAGGAAATTCGAGCATGGCACTGCGTCATTACGTCACGTCTGTAAACATAAAGAAGTTTTCCCGGCTAGTAGTTATATCGCACGTGAGGATCCTGCAGGTGGTGGATCATTTATACCCTTTTCTCACAGCAGCTGGAATAATTAAATTCATCATTTTGATGGCGGATTGTAATCCAGAAATTATTATGTGTTTATGAAACACAAGTGACTGAAATTAGATTATACTCCAGTTTTAAATGTGCATCTGATTACTGATAGCCTGGGATTACACAAGAGAACCAGTTCGAAGGAAGAATAATTTGCTTTTTGGGTTACAGGGTTTCCGCAGGGTCTTAAAAAGTCTTAAAAAGCCTTAAATTTAGTTGTATCAAATTTAAGGCCTTAAAAAGTCTTAAATTGTACAAGAAAGTCTTAATTATGATTTCAAGAGGTCTTAAATTTGGAGACGGAAAGACCAGAATTGCGATATGGCTGAATGTGAGGATTAAACTTCAAAAGGCTATAATTTGATTAAATAAACATGAGCGCTGCACGTTCAAAGTCCGGTGCTGAGCTGCTTTGTGTTCTGTCTTTACCGGAAAACTCTTATATTTCAGCCAAACGCGACACCTGCTGACAGAGAATGAATCAGTTAACATAGCTTAAACTAGTGTGCGTGCGATTCAGTCTATTAAAATACATTTAGACTGATCACATCATTTAAGATATGGGGGCAGAAAATGTATAGCCTATATTTATATAATTTCATATAGTTAATATCACACGAAGAGTGCCATTTTTTTCTCCAAAAATCAGCATGATTACAAATGTGATATTGATTTTATGCAACAGTTCAATAAACAAGAAGTTAATTTTAAGAGACTTACGTTTTAGACACCATATTGGCTGTTTTTGCTCTATTTCTACAACAAAAATAATTCCAAACACAGCCACAGCACTGTTTTGCGTCTCTGAGCAGCATGCCGTGTTTCGTTCCTGAATGAATCAAACGTTTAAATGATTCGGTTCAGTCGCAATGACTCACTTATTAACGCTGACTTACTGCCACCTATTGGCCGTTTTAATTTCACATTTAAAGTATATTCATATTTTTAAAATAATTTCAAACATCCGTTTTCAACGTTTTATGTTTCAAATATCAAAACATCATTTATGCATTTGTAACTGTGCAGGTTATCATTCTATGTCCCTCTGAGCTGCATTAAAGAGTGTGTAAATACATCTAAATGCCACTTCAGATGCATTGCAAACATACATTTTGTTGATACTGATTTCATTTGCTTGGTAACAGCCCAAATGCAAGAATTTGACTTAAAAGATTATGCACACTTTTAGAAAAAATGGCTTAAAGGTAAAAATGCCCATAAAACTTGTTGGAAAAGACTCATTTCTATCACTGCTGTGAACTGACCACACAGAATATGAAGAATATCAAAAAAATTCAGGAGTCAGCTGTCCATGGTAATCTTTAAGATACCGGCACAATAACACACTCAGCAAAATATCGTCTAATTATCGTTATCGATAAAATCCCAGAAAATATAGAGATATCATTTTTTGCCAATTTCGCACACCCCTAATTCATGTTATTTAATTTATATAATAATTTATTGATGATAATTGTTGAAATCAATATTATTAATACTTTTGACTTATCCATTTTCTTAAAAATGGTGTAAAGGCTGAAATGTAAAGTTTATCATTTTACAAAACTTTTTGTTTTTGTGAAAACTTGTATCTGAATTGTAAATTATGCTTTTTACAGTCATTTTACAGTTTAATATGTTACTATAGACATTGCCCTACCCCGCTCATATGGTATTAGTTTTATTTGTGCAGGTCTTAAAAAAGGTCTTAAAAAGTCTTAAATTTGAGCTTAAAAATCCTGCAGAAACCCTGGGTTAATATTAACAATTTGTATAACAAAAATAATTTGCACGGTTTGATGTGATATGAGCTAATTAACTGATCGTTAGATTTAAAAACCATTGGTAGCGTGGTTTATTGTAATGTTGTTTTTTTTTTTCCTCAGTTGGTCAGAACAAAAGTGGCAGACTTGTTTCTTATGACAATATCTGGTGAAAATTCTTATTTGGATCATATATTTCAAGACATAGGCAAGAATTTGTGATGCTTAAGTACAGCATCCACACCGGTGCAGTGACTGACCTCCACACATACTCCTCAAAACATTAGATTCATGCCGCAGCACAACCCACGTAATGAAGATAATTGCTCAAATAACTGCAATTGCAGGTTTCAAACAGAGATGGAGACAAAGAGGCAAAATATACGGACTGCAGCTTTAAATTTAGTTTCTTTATTTTAATTGTATTAATTTCTTTGTTGTTTTTATTTCTTTAATAATTTTATTTTATTATTTGTTAATAGTATTATTTATTCCTATAACTGTTTTAATTTAATTTTATTTAATTTTATCTTATTTAATTTTATTTTTTTTTGTTTGTTTTATGCATTTTAATTTTATTTCAATTGTATTTATTTATTTAAATTATTTCTTTATATTATCCTTTGTATTTATTATATGAATTTATTTACTTATTTACTTATTTAAATTGTATTTTATTTTATTCAATTTTCTTTATTTATTTTTATATTATTTATATACTATAACTGTTTTAATTTTATTTAATTTGATCTTATTTAATTTAACTTAATTTGTTTGTTTTATGCATTTGTTTTCTTTATTTCAATTGTATTTATTTATAATAAATATTTATATTATTTATATTTATTTATAATAAATATTTATATTATCTTTTGTATTTATCATATGATGATTTATTATTATTATTATTATTATTATTATTATTATTATTATTATTATTATTTTAATTTGTATAGTATATATAGTATTATTGTTGGTTTATATGAATTTAATTATTTAATTTATTTATTTATTTAACTTTTAATTGTATTTTATTTTATTCAATTTTCTTTTTATTTTTTATTTTGGTGCCTAAATGACACCCTTCTGCTTGAGTTTGGCTGCAGCGATGATGTTGTAGTGACTGTCGATCGTGTGTGTGTGTGTGTGTGTGTGTGTTTAGAGAGCTGGAGGAGAGGGTGGCGGCGCTTAATTCAGCCATCAAGAAACCCAAGTAGGTGTCCTGTGTTTCCCAGCAGAGCGTGAGTGTTTGTGGAGTTGCTGTCTGCTGTTAATGTTTTAATGGTTAATGGTTTGGTGGTTTGAGGTTGAGCACGGTGACGGAGACGCCGGTGGCGGTGGTGACGACGCGCTCCAGGGAGGTGTATTTCTGGGGTGGAGGAAAGTTCACTCCTCAGAAGCTGGACATGTTTAAGGGCGGCAGCATCGCTCAGCACGTCTGCGCCGGAGAAACACACTTCGCTGTGGTGACCGTCGAGAAGGAGCTGTACACCTGGGCCGTAAGTGCGCTTTATATCACACTCCACACTCAGATCTGTAGTCATATTGCAAAAAGATCAAAAATATAACATAACTAAAGATTAATTGAATCCATGTACTGCAGTTTGAGTCTAGAAAATTATGGAGAGTTTTAATCTTTTTTTTTTTTTTTTTTGTGGTCTGTTGTTTGTTTATTTATTTATTTATTTATTTATTTATTTTTTACTATGCCGCTTATTAGTAAGTGAAAAATATCTTTGAGTCAATTTTATTATAGTAAATAGGGTTGGGCGATGCCTACAAAAAAAAAATAAAAATCAGCGATGGACTGGCATTGTCTATCGGCCCAACACTAATAGTAAACAAAACAAACAAAAATTAATCATTACTTGAAATAAAATAAACATAAAATGAAAAGCTAGTTGCCATTTCTCATTTTAATTTAGTTTAAACTTGATGTGCTAAAATAAGTAAAACTGAAATAATAATAATAATAATAATAATAATAATAATAATAAAAACAATATAGCCATATTTAAAGACATTTAGTTTCTTTGTGTAAATTATTAATTTCTTTATTTGAATTATTTTTATTTTATTAATTTATATTAATTTTAATGTGTTTGTTGTTTGTATTTATTAAATTTTTTTTTATTTTTTTTTTTGTTTAGTCTAATAATTTGGTTTAATGATTTTTTTCTTCATTTATATTTAGTTTTATGCATTTAAATTGTATTCCATTATTTCCATTTTTATTCCATTTTATTCATTATACTAAAATAACACTGGTTTGAGTCCAAGCTGGACCATGCCCTGATCATGTTCATTCAAAATAAAGGCACACAAATATAAAAAAAAAATATATATAAATAAAAAGCATTGCAGAATAAAGTAAAAATTAAACTGATTTAAATTTGCTTTTCTTAGCAAAGCTAAGAAACAGATAGTTAGTTACCTTGTTAGTTTCCAGGCAGAGCTGAACAGATGCTGCTGTGTGTTTCTGCAGAGCGTTCAGGGAGGAGCGAAGATGGTGGGTCAGCTGGGTCACGGCGACCAGGCCTCGTACCGACAGCCGCGGAGAGTGGAGCGTCTGCAGGGCAAAGCCATCCGACAGGTGTCCTGCGGCGCCGACTTCACCGCCTGCGTCACCGGTGAGCAGACCACACACTCTCTAGAACCACAGAGCCCGTCTTCAAATAAATGCTGTTCTTTTGAACTTTCTGTTCATCTGTGAATCCTGAAAAATAAAATGCATCACAGTTTCCACAAAAAATATGAAGCAGCAACTACAGTGGAGGCCAAACTGATTAGAACACTAGTATTTTCAGCAGCTAAAATGGTTTTAAGTCAGTTATTTCTATCTTTTGCTGTAGTGTGTCAGTAGGAAATATCAGTTTACATTTCCAAACATTCATTTAGCCATTAATTGTAATAATCCAGTGAGATTTTAGTTTGATTCCACACAGAGATCTGATCTGATCATCATCAGTCTGTCTGGAATGACATGAAGAAACAGAACAAACTGAGACAGACTAAATCCAGAAGAACTGTGTCTCCAAGACACTTCAAGCAACCTACCTGCAAAGCTACAGTACTGTTAAAAGTTTTAGGCACTTGTGTAAAAATGCTGTAAAATGAGGATGCTGTCAAAAATAATGCTATAAATATATTTTCTTTATCAATTAACCTCTATGAACTAAATGAAATCATCATTTGTTGTGAGCATCCTTTGTGTTTAAAGCAGCCTTTGCTCTCGGTGCACTTGAGCAGAGTTTCTCAGGAGCTTTGCAGGTAGGTTTCTTGAAGCATCAGTTCTTCTGGATTTAGTCTGTCTCAGTTTGTTCTGTTTCTTCATGTCATTCCAGACAGACTGATGATGATCAGATCAGATCTCAAAAATCTCACTGGATTATTACAATTAATGGCTAAATCAATGTTTGGAAATGTAAACTGATATTTCCTACTGACACACTACAGCAAAAGATAGAAATAACTGACTTAAAACATTTTAGCTGCTGAAAATACTAGTGTTCTAATCATTTGTCCACCACTGTATTTAACTTTATTATTAACAATTGAGTATCAATGATAACTGGGCACCAAATCAGCTAAACGTATAAAATAAAAGAAAAGAAATAGAAAACAATGTATAATAGAAATCTGTTATTTTAAATTGTAATAATACTTCACAATCTTACTATTTTTATTTTCATTTTTGATTAAATAAATGCAGCCTTGTAGAGTGTGTGAGCCATATCTTTATATCTTTTTGGTGTTTATTTTGATGTAAGCATTTAATTAAATCTGCATTGTTAATATTTTCCATTTAACAAATATTTAGGCTGATTAATACTTTTTCAAAAACGTTTAAAAATCTTACCCACCCCAAACTTTTAAAGGCTCATTAATATCTAAATGTGACCCTGGACCACAAAACCAGTCCTGAGTGTAAATTTTTTGAAACTGAGATTTATACGTCATCTGAAAGCTGAATAAATAATCTTTCCATTGATGTATGGTTTGTTAGGATAGGACAATATTTGGTTGAGATACAACTATTTGAAAATCTGGAATCTGAGGGTGCAAAAAAATCAAAATATTGAGAAAATAGCCTTTAAAGTTGTCCAAATGAAGTTCTTAGCAATGCATATTACTAATCAAAAATTAAGTTTTATATATTTAAGGTAGGAAATTTACAAAATATCTTAATGGAACATGATCTTAATTTCCTAATGATTTTTGGCATAAAAGAAAAATGGATAATTTTGACCCATACAATGTATTGTTGGCTATTGCTACAAATATACCTGTGCTACTTATGACTGCTTTTGTGCTCCAGGGTCACAGATATCATCAAGTCAAATGTGAAGTCAAATGATTAGTGGAGCATGTGTGTTTGTGTGTTTTGCGGTTCCTCCGGCAGACGAGGATCAGATGTACATGTTCGGCTCTGATTATTACGGCTGTGTGGGAGTGGAGAGTGAGCTGGGCATGGAGGTGCTGGAGCCGGTTCTGCTGGAGTTCTTCCAGGAGCGTCCGGTCAGACAGGTGTCCTGCGGGGACAATCACGTGGTGGCGCTGACCCGCTCCGGGGACATCTACTCCTGGGGCTGCGGAGAGCACGGTGAGCACAGTCACATGACCGCAGGCACTTCCTGTCAGAGATTCAGTGCGTCCCAAATCGCGTACTTATACACTTTTCTATGACGTTTTGTAGTATAAATAGTGCAAGTAGTGTGTTCACACTGAAAATTCCAAAAATAAAAAGTACACTTTAAATATCTGGATGATGCACTTAAATAACTGAAAAAATGAAGTGTGGAATGTTGGACACTTCGTGCACTCAACTGTTGCAGCTTTAATGACGTAGTGAACGGGGAGGGGCTATCGTACGATTATGGATAACAAAATAACTGTGTTTTTTTTTATTAACATTTTGCAAGTAACATCTGAATTTAGAAAACAATGACAGTCGACATTTGGACAATGACAATTGGATTTAACATTGAGAAAGAACAAACAACCTGTTGCGAGGGAGTATTAACAAAGTAAACATAAAAAATAAATAAAATATAAATAATTAAAAAATTTAAATATACAATAATAATAATAATAAAAAAACAAAATACTTTTACTTCTCATATTGACTCAAGTGGTGGTGATAGAAAAACCTAATCTAAACATTGTATCTCTGTTGACAGATGATTCAATCATCTTATGAGATCGTCTTACTATCCACCTTATTTTTCCCGTAAGAGCGGCCGTGGCATTTGTAAATTTAATGTGTCTGGCTTCCGGTCTCATCCGCTTCCAGCTATTTTTACCTGTACAAAACAGCTTGTTTTGCTGCTTGATACTGCAAACTGGTGTATCTTACCATATTATTGTAATGTATTATCTTAATTATGAACACATTCCACTTTGCACTGCACTTTGTTATTCTCCTCTTTATTTCCCTACAGCGGCTAATGAACTGGAAGTCTCGCACATTCACAGAAAACGGCTTACTTCTGCATTTAAAAATAAGGTGGATTGGGAGATGAGAGGGTCTGTATTACTTACTTTTGGAGAAAGCGTAACGGCTAACTTGGATAACGTGTGTCTTAATAACCAATCACATTACAGCCTTGACGTCACTGAATTTCAGTCAGAGTTGTGCGACACTCAGTCTCTGTTTACGGATGCCATAGGAATGAATGAGACGCGCTGTAAACTGAATCCCACCTGTTGCAAAAAATCAGTGACTTCTCTTACAAAACAGCTATATAAACTCTAAAAATAATTCAATCCAAATGTATTGTTTGGTGTAAAACATGTTGAAGATTTGCCGATAGGCTGTTGATTCATTAAATGATGAGCCATTTCCTCTAAAAAGCTGTTTATTCAGCGTAGTGAAGCCTCTCCTCCATTGACATCCATTCAAAAAAACGGCTTCTGGTCTCCTTTCCCACGTACTGCCAGACCAGAAGCGTTAGCTTTAGCCAACACATTTTTGGCTAAAGGTGTTAGGTTTGGCTTCTAGTGGCTTTGGCTGAGTCTGCTTTCGGTCCGCAGGTCGCCTCGGGCTGGACTGTGAAGACGATTTCTCCTCTCCAATGCAGGTGAGAGACGCTTCATTCTTCATAGGACTCATATTTTCCAATGTCATAGGGAGTGAAATAACTTATGAAAGTTCGCTTTTATTTGTTTAGCTTTTAGTTAGCTTTTGGTATCATTTTCGTTAAATTTTTTTATAATTTTAAACCGCATTTTACACACTCTTTTATAAATATTATGTATGCAGCTTTAATGAGCTGGTAACACTTTCCAGTAAGGCTATGTAATGCCTTAACCAACATTAAAAATGAGCAGTACAGTTGTTACTGTCACGGCTAGTCGAAGATGAAGACGATGATGAATGAAATTCAAACAGGGTTTATTAAAGAACACAATTATACTCAGAGTAGCGCAACAGTGTGGTAGAACACAATCAAGACCAGACAACTAATGCTGGGTACACACTAAAAGATTTTTAAAATCTTATAAGATCTTCAAAATGTGAGGGACCACAAACATGAGGACAAGAAATCCTAGATTTAACCGTTTTGCTCCTATAGTGTGTGGTGTCCTCAGGGTTCCCCCCACGCATCAGGATTTCTGATCGTAAATATTCAACATGTTGAATATTTACAATTCGCGATTGGGGCGCCTCTGACGTACTTCCGAGCAGATTCAGTCCTCACACCACAGGAAGATCTGATAAGATAATCTTTAGAACCACCAAGATAATCGGGACATTACCTAGGATTGTCAGAAGGGGAGAAATCGGCCCAAAATCAGCTCATTTATCTTGTGGCGTGTACCCAGCATAAAGTGAGCTTGCATAGAAACTTAAAGGGGTGGTTGATTGCGATTTCACATTTTTAAAGTTAGTTAGTGTGTAATGTTGCTGTTTGAGCATAAACAATATCTGCAAAGTTGCGGCGCTGAAAGTTCAATGCAAATCGAAATATCGTCTTTTAAAATTAATGCCTACAAAAACAGCTCGTAGGGACTACAACGAGTTACTTCCCAGGTCCGTTATGTCACGAACCCAGATAAATCCCGCCCCTGGGAACATGCAACGAAGGAGGTGGAGCCATGCTGCGCTGCTGTAGAGAAGAGGAAGAGAAAACTAGGGGTGCACGTAAAAATCTATTCATATATGAATTGAGATTCTGTCTTCTAACGATTCTAATGGATTCACAAGTTTCAAAATCAATGTTCTAAAACAGCGGTTCTTAATACTGTTCCTCGCGTCCCCTGCTCTGCATCTCTCTCTCTCATTCTGATCAACAGCTCCAATTATACACTTATTTTGACACAGCTATGAGAAGCGTTAAACATGGACACGCGTGTGGTTGCTGTGCTGTATTAAAGCTTTAATTAGGATAAAATCGTATTTTAAAAACTAACAGAAGCAGTAGCATTTACAAATAACAGCGTATCTAAAAGTATGAGACAACAACAAACAAACATACCATTAAAAGCCATGCTTGCACAGGTTCTGCGCGATCCTCTTCACTGATATTCTCTGCGTCTCAATCGGGCTCAAATTGATAAGCAATATTGACGACGCCACTGTTTACAATACAACCGGAGCACATGCCGCTGAGGTGAGGGGCGGGACGTTCAGACGCACAGTAGAGCCGGTTTAGCCAATCACAACACACTGCCAGCTAACCAATCAGAGCCCATCACCTATTTCTGAGGGAGGGGCTTCATAAAACCAGGAAATCATCGGAGCGTTTATCAGAGAAGGGACAGAGCGGTGTAGAATAAAGGTAAATTATGTGAAAAATAATGCGTTTTTTTAAGAAACAAAGCATGAACACGTTAGATTGCACACCATAAACGCAATCAAGCCTGGAAAAAAACAGTCAACCACCCCTTTAAATACAGACCAAACAAATGAAATAATGATTAACACCTGAGCTGATTAAATTAATTACCCTGACAACTAAAGAGTGGTGGGAAAACTGAACAAAGGAAACCATGTGACTGAAGATAACTAATAGAAGTCCATGAAAACCAAACTAATAATCCATGATGAAAATAACTAAAAGCCTGTGACAGTTACAGTATTTATGCATCTTTGTTAACATTAGTTAATGAAAATACAGCTGTTCGCTGTTAGCTCATGTCAGCTCAAGTCCATTAAATAATATTAACAGAAACAACTTTTGATTTGAATAATTATTAGTAAATGTTGAAATTAACATTAAGATTAATAAATGCTTTAAGTGTTTTTCATTGTTAGTTAACTAATGGAGTAACTAATGTAGGGATTTGTCACAGACAGGACCATTAACATTATACTGGTTAAGAAAAAAAAGTGATTAAAATGGTAATATATAATAAGTTTATAAGTTGACAAATTACAGCATATAAAATTTACACTTTTAAATTTACACTACTGGCAAAAAAATCTGTAATGATTAAGATTTTTTAATATTTCTGAAAGAAGATTCTTTGATAAATAGAAAGTTCAAAAGAACAGCATTTATTTGAAATAGAAATCTACTGTAACATTATTTATTTTTGTTATTTTTTTATTTAAATTAATTAATTAATGTTAATTAATCAGAAATGTTTCTTAAGCAGCAAATCAGCATATTAGAATGATTTCTGAAGGATCATGTGACACTGAAGACTGGAGTAATGATGCTGAAAATTCAGCTTTGATCACAGAAATAAATTACAGTTTAACAGATATTCACTTAGAAAACAGCTGTTTTATACTGTAATAATACTTCACAATATTTATGTATGATTGATCAAATAAAAGCAACCTTAGTGAGCAGAAGAGACTTCTTTCAAAAACATTTTCAAAAATCTTAGTAGTGTGACCGGTATTGTGGAACTCAAAAAGTCCATAGAAATATCATGCATGTGGTTGATTAATTTTCATGTTTTAAAGATAAACTACTTTTATTAAAATACCATGAGTTATGTGCTTGTTGATATACATTGTTTTTAATTAAATTATGATTTTTGCTCAAACTGACTGGTCAGTTGTACAGTTCAGGATTATTAAACTGAAATATTTGCCATCAGAATCCAGTGTCCCACAGAGCTCTCTAATAGATTTTGCCATCAGCTCCTGACGGCACAGATCATTGAGCAGTTGTGTGTGTGTGTGTGTGTGTGTGTGTGTGTGTCTCGTTCTCATCTGCAGGTGGAAGTCCCTAAGGGTGCCGTCATTGACTCTGTGTACTGCGGCAGCGACGGCACCTTCTTCCTCACCGAGTTTGGAAAGGTCTTAGCCTGCGGGAGCAACGAGCTCAACAAGCTGGGTCTGAATCAAGGCATCACTGGAATCAAAAACCACCCGGGGGAAGTATGTACTACGACAAGCATACTCATGAACTCATGTACCGCAGTATTTAGCAGCTCCCGTTCGAACCCTAGTAACCTAGTAAGATTGAACTGTCAGTTTGGGCTGTTGAGCGATTACACTGTTTAATCAAGCTAATTGCATGACGTGCCGATTCATTAGTCTAATTAATCACACATTAATTACCACCCCCAAAAGATATTTTAAAGTCATTGTGTGAGATGAGAAAAACAGTGAATAGACACAGAACAGAAAAGTAGTTTTTTATAATGAAATATTTTGATTCACCCATCAAATGGGTATTATTTTTTTAAATTAATATTGAAATATGAAATGATTTTTTTAAAAATGAATCTGCACTCTCAAAATGAAACTAAAAATGCTAGTAGGTGGCGGCAAGTCACTGTCTCATTGAGTGAGTCATTGAATCGTTGACTCAACCGATTCACTCAAATGGCTGATTCATTCAGAGATGAAGCAAGTGGCCGTCTTTATGAATTCACTGAATCATTGACTCACTCGATTCATTCAAAACCATGGATTCATTCAGTAACGAATCACCGCCGTGTTGATCAGAGACACTCAACAGTTCTGCTGTGGCTTTGATTGGAACAATTTTCGTTTGCGAAATTAAGCAAAACAGACCGTATTGACTAGGGCTGCGATGCAGAATCGATTCGTGGATGGATTCTGAGATCTTCCGAATGCATCGCGATTCTCTCTGGAATCGATTCTGAACTTAGATTTTAACAGCAGATGGTGCTCTACTATAGTTTTTATCCGCACACTCGCTGAAGAACGCTTGTGCGTTCGGTTGAGTCTGTAATTTCACCTCGGCTCGGAATGCTTTTATGATGCCAGATTAATGTAAACACAGCCCACTGTGAACACCCTTGTAATTCGCTTTAACTTTTTAGAATGTTATGACTGATTATTTTAAGTTTGAGTGTGTGTAAGGTAAAGGTCTATGCGGGACTGTTTTTTAAATTCCCGCTCCTACAAGGTTATATTCCGCACCCACCCACTCCCACGATATATTCACTTTTTGTTCATCCACTGTCCGCTTAGAATAATTTTCTTCCCGACCCGACTTTTCCCGCTAAATTTAGATCTCGTTTCCAGAATCTCATATTTAAATTTCCGCTACTAAGAGAGAGACAACAAATAAAAGTGTAGTCTGCACAAAACTGTATTTGTAATTTTATTCGTCTTGTCAAGACACAAAATTCGTTTAACATTTTGCTGTCAACAGTAGGAAAAAAGTGTAACAGAGAAAATAACAATGTAGGTTGTACAAAAATTGTAGCTATTTATTTGTATTCGTATTTTCAAGATACAATTCGTTTAACATTTTGCTGCATGTCAACACAATAGGAAAAAGTGTTGCAGAGAAAAAAATTTAAGTTGTACAAAAATTCTAGCCTATTTGTTATTTTTATTCATCTTTTCAAGATACAAAATTTGTTTAACATTTTGCAGTTAACACAGTAGGAAAACTGTTGCAGAGAAAAATAAATAAATAAAAACCACATCTGTCATTTAAAATTATAGGCTAAGCAAAATATGAACAAAACCAAGTTGAATGTCCTTCGAGGACAGCGCATCCACACTTTGCTCCATCCTTATTCTGCTCTGTCACTCATCGACCACCTGCCTGTTCTGTCTGAGGGCCGTATATTCACCACCGGTACAGCCTGCTCTGAGGACTGTTATGCACATGCTGCGCGCAGACCCTGCAAATAAAATGCAAGCAGCGGTTCAGGCGTGCAGTGCGTGCATAACAGTCCTGAGTGCAGGCTGTACTGGTGCTCGATAAGAATGAGTAGGCTAAAGCGCAGATATGCTGTTCTGAAAGGACGTCGGGAACGGGATATTGTTAGACCACCCACTCACGTTTAAATTACACCAAGAGTTACCGACCGCTACTGCCTTTTATTCGGAAATTTAATCCTGCGTCGTAAGAAATCTGGTCGGGTCTCACGGGAGAGACGCGGGAATCCAGACCTCTAGTGTAAGGATTTGGAAACGAGCAGAGTACGGCTGTTTCTGAAGCATGCAGCGCCATCTGCTGTTCAAAACTAAGCTCAGAATCGACTCAAGAAAGAATCGCCGTGCATTTGGAAAATCTCAGAATTGATGCTGAATCATTTCTTAATTCGTGATGCATCGATTTATTTTCCCAGCACTAATATTGACAGTACCACTTCTTAAATGTACACAATATTAACTTCATGTTTATTGAACTGTTGTAACAAATAATCACATTTGCAATTGTGCTGATATTGGGGAAAACAGCACTCTTGCTGATGTGATATTGCTATATCATATATAAATATGAGGGCGTTTTTGCTCTCGTATCTTAAACTTTAGGGTCCTATCACTGTGTTAAATCAGTAGCTGTACTGTCATTACACTGACTGATGTTGTGCAGGGTTATCAGGGGATCCCATACACCACCACCCTCACACTGGTCAAGCAGCTCTCGCGCTTCAAGATCCAGTTCATCTCTCCGGGAAAGACCCACACCGCCGCTATAGACGGTACGTTTCATCTTGCCTCACGCCGCTGCGTTTACTGCTGATGTTCTGATGATTGAGGCTCATGGTGTGTGAATGATTGTGCAGAGCGCGGCCGTCTGATGACCTTTGGCTGTAATAAATTTGGGCAGCTGGGAGTGAAGGACTTCAAGAAGCACCAGGGTGTTCAGATCCTCGTGGGGGCCTTCGGAGGGAAGGTGGTCACCAAGGTGTCTTGTGGAGACGGTTTCACTATCGCTGCCACCGAGGGTGAGTGCAGGAGCTCAAAAACATGCTTGCGCATGAGTTTGTGTTTCTCGGGACCTTAAAACCTCTTGATTTCAAGGCTTCTGTTGAAAATCAGTTTTGTAGGCAAATCACAATTATCCTTGCATACTAATTTCTTTACAGTCTAAATGAATGAGTTGTAGCAGATAGAGAAGGGGACGCATCATCCAGAGTGCTATTTTAGTATTATGTACTATTGTAGTTTTTATTAATTTTTTGCATTAGCTTTTATTTGTGTATTTTCAGTTTTCATACTAATTTTTGTGAATTTTATAGTAATTTTATGTGCTTTGCAGTGTGACACACTAAACTTAAAATTAATATTTACTGATATTAATAAATGCTTTAGAAGCATTTTTCATTGTTAGTTGATGTTAATGAGGCTATCAGCACTGACTTGAATTAGCTTTTTTATTTATTTTCAGTTTTCACTTTAATTTTTGGAAAATAGTGAAAATTACGGTTACTGCGTAATATTAATTAACCATACTATATGGTTAGGGTTTGTATTAGGGTTACTTGCATGTAATTATGCATAATTAATTGTTATTATAATAGTAAGTACATGTAACATTTGTAACAAGGACACCTTAAAATAAAGTGCTACCAAAATGTTTTATTAGATTTGTTTTTTTAAATGTTACCATTTAGGTTATTACAAGAGTAAATAAAGAATTGGATATTTCAATAAGTTTTGTATAGTATTTTCTTTACTCTTTACCTCAAAACGCTATGTCTAAAAAGGGTAATATTTGATGTATTTGAGGTCTGAGATGTGGGAATGATGAATAGAGAGGGCAAACATTTTGAATTTTAGTTCAGCATTGCCGTTTAATCAGCCAATATTGTCTGAAATAGACTGCATAGCACTTCATCTTTTATAACATGGGATTTTGACCAAATATATTCAATCTTGATTTTTGTAAACTGTTTACATTAGTCATTTAGTCATTTAGCAGACGCTTTTATCCAACGCAACTTGCAAATGAGGACAATGGAAGCAATCAAAATCAACAAAAGAGCAATGATATGCAAGTGCTATAACAAGTCTCAGTTACATTAACACAGTACGTTTTTTTTAAATTATATAATAAATAAAAAGAAAACAGACAGAATATAAAAAGAATAGAGCAAGCTAGTGTTATAGGTGTATTTTTTTTTTTTGCTTTTGTTAATTGTATAATAAATAAAAAGGAAACAAATAGGTAAAATACAAAAAAGATTAGAAAAGCTAGTTAGTTTTTTTTTTTTTCTTCTTTTAAGAAAACAAGCAGTCAGTAAATGAATAGAGTGCAAGTCTAAAATTGACAAGTTTTTTTTTTTGTTTGTTTGTTTTGTTTTTTGTGAAAAATTACAGGTTTGGACCTGTTAAAGTAACTACAAATTAGCATGTATAGCAAATATCTCTAAAAGAAATTATGTGTGGATCATGCCCCTGATCAGCGCAATGTTTCTCACCTTTTTTCCCTCTTACCTGTTTGCATCTCTGTTATAAGTATCTAAATATATGAATATGAAAGGCTGGCTGGAGTACTGTGATGTCTGTAACGGCCGGTGTGCTGTGTTTTCCTCAGATAATCAGATCTTCGCATGGGGGAACGCAGGGAACGGGCGTCTGGGGATGCCCGCTGATAAAGGCTTCGGCTCCGAGGTCTGTCCCGCTCTTCCTCGGCCCATCTTCGGCTCCCTGCACCACGTGCCTGATCTGTCCTGCCGGGGCTGGCACACCATCCTCATCATGGGTCAGTAGCGCACCAGTCAATGAGACAGGAATTAAACCACAAGTGTGCTGATTTTCAACCAGCTTTGTATTGTTATGTCAGTAGTATTTGTAAATGAACGATGTGAACTCACTCTTTCTCTGTTTCCTGCACGTTAATTCGACAGAAAAAGTCCACCAGATATCACAAAACACACCGTTTTGTGTCATCCGGTGGGTTTTTGACAGCTCCAGGGCTTGTTTCAAAACTACAGATCGAACTTCCACTTTTTTGTATCCCAGTCGGATCGAGCCCAGTGCATTATGGGTGTTGAAGTTTCTCTCTTTTTTTGGCGAAAGGAATCATCACTACCCCTTCTCTCTGTTTTGTGTTGTCCTGTAGCTCATTTCTACTACATAGACAGCCAAGTTTTAACTGCTAATCTTGTCTTGCCAGCAGTTGATTATCTATTTAAATGAGTATGTAAATATTTGTAAAGTTTAAATTTCTGTTCACAGAAAAAGTCCTGAACTCCAAAACGATCCGTTCAAACAGCAGCGGACTGTCTATTGCAAGTGGTAAGATTAAATTTTGGTTGTTTTTCATTTATTCATGTGTAGGAACCAGTGTTATTTTAGTATAATTGAGATACTGTTGTAGTTTTTATTATTTTAAGTAAGTTTTTTTTTTTTTTTTTATTATTATTTTTATGTTTACTTCTGTCATTTTAGTTAAAGTTTTAGTAATATTTTTAGTAATAATATTTTTTTAATATTGTTGCGTGCTTTTGTAAATTTTATTATTTTTTCAATTTCGTGTGCATGAGTGTGTGTGCTTGTGCATGTGTGTGCGCAAGTGCGTGAGTGTGTGCGTGTGTGCTTGTGTGTGCGTGAGCGCGTGTGCGTGCGTGCATGTGCGTGAGTGTGCGTGTGCTTGCGTGAGAGTGCGTGCGTGTGCTTGTGCATGAGTGTGAGTGTGAGTGCGTGTGTGTGTGCTTGTGCGTGTGTTTGTGTGTGCATGTGTGCGTGAGTGTGTGTGTGTGCGTGCGTGCGTGCGTGTGTGTGTGAGTGACTAAATGTCTCCACAAGGATAGTAAAACCTTAATTTTTTAACATTGTGGGGAGTGGCCTGCGGTCCCCACGAGGGGGAAAAAAATGATTAAAAATAGTAAATGATGTTTTTATCTGAAAGTGTAAGAATGCAAACAGGTTTTCTGTAAGGGGTAGGTTTAGGGTTAGGGGATAGAAAATATCATTTGGTCAGTATAGAAGTAATAGAAGTCTATGGAAAGTCCCCACAATTCACAGAAACAAACGTGTGTGTGTGTGCGCGTGTGTTAATGCCGCGCAGGTCAGTGCTCCACGTCCTCTGTGGATCTGGAGACGGATTCGGCCACAGACTCTGAGCTGCGTGAGGGGATGCTGGGAGGAACCGTGGAGGCCGATATGGACGACAGAGGTCTGGGGACGCCCATCTTCTCCATGGACAGCAAGACCAACGAGAGCTCCTGCCCCTCATGGCTGCGGAAGGTGAACACAGATTTAACACCCATCATCCTTCTGGGACTCTTAACGAGATCCTTATTCATCCTTACAAAAAATATCACCTGAAGTCAGAGCAGAAAGTCTTCAATTTGCAGTGCACATTAGCAACTATTGCAGTCATGTCAAGCGCAAACTGAGTTAACGTGCTTTTTTAGGCATTAAATAATGGTGCAAACACCAGTAAACTAACTGCCACAAACCTTAGCAAATCACGTTGTGTGATTCATGTAAATGCTCTCCTCACATAAATCATTCGTCTGGAAGTGAAACTTATAAATATGGAGTTACATCAGCGTTTTCAGCCCTATTGTTTCACTTTGTGTCTTTAGTAAATCCTGACGGTAGTCTTCAATGCCAAAAGAGGGTTTGCGCTGGTGCAAAATGTTAGTAAATCTGGCTCATCAATGTCATTTTGTATCTCCAGAAAATGTATCCTGATTTAAGAATTCTTAGATATTTGTACGAGAAAACAAGATGAAAATACTTAAGAACATCAGTTTTTTGCTGAGAACATATGACGTGTTGTGTTCCCCTCAGTTTTTAACTTGACCCTCTGGGCCTCTTCATTTTTGGGTCATACTCAGTACTTCATGGTCAAAAGTGACCAAAGCCTTGAAATGTAACTCCTTTTTTTTTCCCCCAGGAAAATCAGTCTAATAAATTATTGTTCTTTTTTTTTTTTTTTTTTTTGTATTAATTAGTAATATGGGATAATACCATCTAGTCCTAAAATGTAACTGTGTGTGTTCACAGTCACCAAGTGTCATCTCATTCTGCTGAAGCCAAATATTTTTACATTTCAAAATGTAACTTTTTCTTTTTTTTTTTTTTGTTTTTTTTATCAAAAGTGACCAAAGAAACCCAGAGGGTTAAATTCCCTTTACTTGGTCTTAAAAAGGTTTTAATAAAACCCTACAGCCAAACTCGAGTGTGTTTTCCAGCAGCTCTTTCTAGGTTAGGGTGATAATTGTCACTGGTTTCATGATTCGATTCAATTACGATTATCATGTAAATGATTCGATTCAATTCTATATCACAATGCATCACGATTATTTAAAATTTACTTTGTGTATTTTTATTAAATTATATAAGCAGGCTACTTTTTAAAATAATTACAAATTAATAATAAATCAAAAAAATTGTTAAGAATTTAATCATCTAAATATAGCTTCAAAACATACAAGCAAATATAAAGTAATAAAGGGGGAAAAGACAATTACAAATGAGAAACAAGAAGTACTTTCAGTATCTGAGAGTGCTTTAAGTATCCGAAAGGTTCAACAGACAATCATGGGTTTTTCTTTTTTCCTCAGCATTATTGCTGTTTGATTATTACTGATGAGATCATAGACAGTGGCAGCTTTAAAGGGATCCCTGGGTATTAAGACTTGTATGGCTTAATATAACGTAAATGATGTCTCTTACTGAAACGTAGTAAAAGACCCATTAAAGATTTGTTATTTAAAAAAATCACATAATTTTATACATATTTTGGGACTAGTGTTTCTTGTCTCAGCCATTTGTAAGCTCTTTCAGTAGCTGTGGTCTACTAAAAGACTCAAAGGCATCAGGGCTAAAGTAGAGAGAAAAAAGAAGCAGGTCTTTAGGAAGTTTTATTCGTCTACAGGCATCTTCCCATTCTTCTTATCGCTAGGAAAGCAGTGAATTTTTACGTTGCTTCTCTTGTTGCCCTTCGACTGACAATTACAACCAAAAGCCACACGATGTGGTATCGTATCAGTATTTTATTTTCTGAGTTGTGTAACAATAAATAAACAACACACTGTCAAGCAATGCACACACATCGCACAGCACATATTCTGTCCAGTGAAGCTCGCCACGATTCTCTCTAGCGCGCACACATGGTTTTTTCCTGCACTAAGCTTAGTTTTTCCAAAATGTGCCCAGATCTCGGTTTTAAAAATAGAGGGTGCATTTTTTAATTCTCATGTATGCAAATGACGTCAGTAAGCTATAATCGATTATGGTCTATTACTGCATCGATGCAGAATCGTCCGCATCGCGATGCAATGATTAATTTCAACACCCCTAGCTCTTTCTGTGTGACTGCAGGAGCTGCTGGATGCTGAGTTCATCCCGATGCCGGATGATTCGCAGGACTCCATCGACCCGCTGACGAAGCCCTACACCGAGAGCGCCACGCTGCCGTACGAGGAGCTGGACCAGCTCAAAGCCACCGCCGCCGCCGCCGGAAAGAGCCTTATGGTACGCAGATCGCATTCTAACCCTAACGGGGGGCGGAGTTTCCTCATGAGTGGGTGTGGCCTCCCTCATGACCCGTGTGTTGTGTTTGTTTTGCAGCCGGCTGCATGCGTGGATTACGAGCGGATGAACGGCGTGGAGACGGGACGCTCCGAGCAGAGCTGCTGCGGCGCGAGCATCGAGCTGGCAAACGTACGCTTCACACATCTGACACACAGCTAAACACTACACTGCTTTAGCACAGGTCTGAAACAAGATTATTCTCATAAACGAAAACTAAGACGAAAACGATTGACATAGATGCAAACTCCTCACCTTTCATTGATAACTCACTTTTTTCAGATCAAAATAGATCACCTATGAGATGGGGGGGGGTTCATTTCTTTTTGAACCTTGCCTTATACACAGAGGCATTGTCATGTTAGAATAGAAAAGGGTCCTGTCCAAACTGTTGCTTTAAAATTAGAAGCACACAATTCCCTAGAATATCATTATATGCTTAAACATTAAGATTTGAACTCATGGAAATTACTAAAGTAGTCAAAAATTATTATTTATTTTTTTGTACTATTGGCCATTTATGGGTGCCTATGCACTGTAATTCAATTGCTTATCTGTAGTTTGTTGTAGATTGGAGAAACTGGCACCAGTATAGGCATAATGCCATTTTTTAGGTACAGTTTCTAAAGGTATTTATTTATCTGCCTCTCTCTATTATGCATATCCAGTTTTATTACATCTAATCCCATTTCACTAGATTTTTAGATTTTAGAAGGGTTTTCAAACTGTGGGTCGCAGAGTGGAACAAGGTGGGTCACTCAAAGTCACTTGGCTGTCGCTAAATTTGCATTTCAATAACACACACACACACACATACTCACACACAGTTCAGTCTAGGGCTGCACGATATACCAACATTAATTATGAATTGCAATATTGCTTAGAGTGATTTTCGAATCGCGAAGGCCGCGATTTAAAACATGCGTTGTGTGTTTTGAAGTGCGGGCACGCACTAGTTGTAACAACAGCGAGGGTCTCAGAGCGACGGTTCACTATTAAGAGGCCCAGTTTGCATTAGGCTATTAATGAGAGGAAACTCACTCACTCCATATAAAGAGTAAGTTATTTTCATTCCTTCATAAGCATTTGGCTGCCTCACAATAAAGAAATGGTCTGTAAAAAGCATTTCACTTGTACAGGGTGATCGGGGCACAAACGTGGGGTTAATTATAACACTACATGATTTAAACATTTCCACACACTAGCATAACAAAATTTAGAAAATTTCCTATTATTTCCTTGCTATATCATCACTAGGCTAGAGAAAAATGTGCCTAAGTTAAAAAATATTTTGAAGATATCGCTTAACATTTATTTAATCATTGTATAAGTACATTTCTGGCGGAAATAAATTTGTTATTTTGGTTTGTTTAGGCCTATTTAAAATGAGACACATCTGTTTATTATTTTTACAATTATTTCACAATTATTTTAATCTCCAAACTGTTTTAGATAATTCTGCTTCGCTTCTTTTGCTTTGCTAAAATAAAAAAAAAAATGTTGGGTTGTGCTCCGTTCTCCCCTACACACACGGACGGATCATATGAGCATTTTCTGTGCTAAACCTCCGTGATGAACACTCTCAGCACGGATTATATTTCACCGGAGTGAGCTTGAATTTTTATGGACATATTTCATATACTCATCTGCAAATGAAGAAATTAAAACATAAATATTATTAGTGAAAATTTACAGTTGTACTATAAAACAAAATGGTTATTTTTCTTAAATCCTTAATTTCTGCCATATTAAACTTTTAATTGAGATTAAGTTTACCGTAATGTCAATTGTTTTTTGATCTCAAATATTTTGGTGGGTCTTGAAATAGACTATACTTGTTTAAGTGGGTCATGGAATGGAAAAGTTTGAGTCTTAAACCGCTCATCATGAAATATTATATAAGACTGGTCTTGCTTCAAAGCAAACTAAGCAGTCCCCCCCCCACCCCTTGTATTTTTATTTATTTATTTATTTATTTTTTCCTGTGTAATTTACCCATTTATACCAATTATTTTCTTCTACCTTTTACCATAAAACATTTGAATTGCTAATTTTCTTACAACTGATATTATGATTATTATCTATAATGTGTCTACTTTATCTAGATATTTTTTGCTTCTCATCCAATTCTTATTCATTTTGTATTAAGTAAAAGCCACTGCCAGATTCAGATGAGGGTTGAAAAGTCAATTCTAGGGAAGTCTGGGTGCTGTTGTCTACAGCTTGAGCTTGTAGAATTATAATATGCATTAAGCATGTGATGATCATCCGATATCTTTTCATATTTTTGCTTCTCTGACAAAAGAATGTGAGCTCCTTGCTTATCTCTTTTTGAGTTGTCATCAGTTTGCACTTCATCTTTTGTCATTGGTCTTTTCTCATCACTTTCTCTCTAACTGTTCACGTTTCCTTCTGTTTCTCTTTCCTTTTTTCCATTTGTTGACCCACATCTGCTCCCAAGTATTTTCATCATCTCATTAGCTGTCCCATCAATCATTCCATCTTCACCAGGGTGACTCTTTGCGAGTCGTTGCAATGCTCTTTCCCTCGTTGGCAAGGGAGGGTCGTTACTAGCACGCCCTTCATCCCTCACTTCATGCTGTGTGGGGTTGTTGAAGCTGGTTGGCGTATTTTAAGGTGAGAGATGTGGACCCAGATGTCCCTCTGCAACCATTTTGCAGGTCAATGCAAGACTCTTCCTTGAGACCATAACTGCACACTCACTGGTTCTTAATGGTGGAGCAGACCATTCCCTGGCCTTGATAGAACTGCTGTCACCTGGAAATGGAAACCTTTAGAGTTTTTATTAGTGATATCAAGCATGCTCATTTGCTCATCTGCCCAGTCGTCCTTCTTGGTGTGACCTGTGGAAATTTCATGTGGGTTGAGGACTGTCCTGGCCCCTTTTATGAGCTCTTACAAATCCAGTTCTGTCAATACAATGAGTATAGGGCTAATACCCATTTTCTATAATGTAATAAAGAATTTGGTTTTACTCAGTTATCTGCATCCTTATTATTTTTCAATTCATTTCAGATTTATTCTTAACAATTTGCTAATTCAGTTATCTCTTTGTTTTATAACCTGAGTTCCACTATATCACTAGATAATTTCCTAGGCCTATCTTGTTCAGTAGCATTGGCCTTTTGACCTGGAAAACACTTAACAGTCTGAAAGACACTATTTTATCCTTTTGACACAGAATCAGCTCCATCATGATATGCTGAAAAGAAAGTTAGATGTGGGGTGGACAGAGCAAGCTTGCGTGCTTTGCCTTCCCATGTAATGCGCTGCGCAAGTGTGGCACTGTTGTTCTTTCTGCCAAAACAATAACCTAGGTACTGACCAGGAAACTTAACCAAATTCATCCATGGTCATTATTTTACTGGGCATTATTTGCCCTGTGGGCCCACATATTAAAATTTCCATGCAGCTGTTTTGGCAAAATTGGTTTTTGCCTCCGTGTCTCGTCAGACACCTTCTTTCCCTCCATACAACACCATCATTCATACCTTTTCACACCCTTTCACACCCCCCCTTTTGGCCAAACCTATTTTCTTCTGTGAGACCTCAGCAGATTGTGAACTGGATGATTTTAGCTGTGGAATGTTACAGATTCTGAATAGGAATCTGTAACATTCCTCCCCCCCATTAGATTCTACTGAGCGTAGACCTGGTAGCATTCCACATAGTTTCTGAATGTCATATGCATCTGGACAATGTCAGTCACCATAAAGTTTAATTTAACACCACAGTATAAACATCTATCTTTTTTTTTTGTTTGTTTGTTTGTTTGTTTTTTTCCTGACAAAAATCTAGTAGAATAATTGGTTTAGAATAATTGGCTTAGGCATTTTGCAATTGAGAGAGCCAATTGTAATTTCTCAAATGTCACTTGTTTGTCTAATTTAAAGTTTAGTCAAATACTTTTTGTTACTGCTTATGAGCTACTTTGAGAAGAGGATTGGATATCTCTGCATAATCTAGGATCCATGGCCATCAACATTTCCATCTTTTTATCCCCAGTAATGACAGCATACAGTATGTGATTTAATGATTTTGGAACTTTGTAGGTATTTTTTCTAATTATTTTATTCAATCTAGCCCTAGAAAATTACCATTAAACAAAATGGAGTGACCAGTATTTCTATTTTATCAGCCATATTTTTCCTATTAGACATCTTGTCTGCCCCTTTTCCCCCAAAGATTTCAGCATTGTTGTCAATAATTCAGTTGTGCATTTCCACCTAGTTGGTTAATGAAATAGCCCTCTCTATGCCAAATCCAGCTCCATTTTTATTTGAATGGTGAGTCAAGCACCCGATTTTGTCTGTTAAAATTCCTTTTTTTCTTTAAGACATAAGGCTGGACTGGTATCTATTAAAAAGCAGATTGAGAATGTTAGTTATAACACAGAATTCAAAGAACTGCTGTGAGACCAGTGGATAATCAAGATTAATACAGTTAATAAAATAATTAACAAAATTTGAAGCAGTCTCTATAGTGAGTGATCATTAAATATGCAGCACTTGTGCACACAAAGGGAAGGGATGGAAGTGCTTCTGTTTAGATCATATGCCTGTTGAAGCTGTTTGGCTGTTGCACTGGGTCGTCAGTCTGTGATGGCACTCAAAGACCTGATGTTGTGGTGTATGGTCTCCGTTGATTCTCTGCCTCTCCTCAGTGTGGCTTTTGATTGATACTGCCAGAGTTTTGCATTTCAGGATGTTCTCTTCACCCTCAGGAAAAGTCTCAAGTGAAAGATTCACCTTTTCCTGCTTTAAGTCTGCCTTTCTCCACGCTGAAGTGTTCACTCCTCTTTCAGGAGGGGCGTTGCAAGTCCATCAACCCCTCCCTCTTCTTCTCTCTGCAGCTGTGTCTTTGCTTCTTTGCTGCATTTTTGAAACAGACTTCAGTTCATTGCTTCCCATTGTCAAGGCACTGATCCAGAAGCCATCTGAAATTTTAACACTCAAAGACCACATTAATCAAATTGAACTTTTGTAAACTCTGACCAAATTGTGTCTGAGCAATCAGCTCTTCATCTAATTTTCACTTTTCAACCATCTCTTTCAATGGTCCCTTAATAAAAAAGGTCTCATCTGGTTAAAAACAGCAGTTCCCTCATTCTATTTTAGTAAAGCAAGTTCTTCATTGCAGAAAAACAGCAAGCAGTTTTTTCTTTGCAAAAAGAAAGCAGCCGTAATCTACCTTTTATTATATAAGTATACTACAATAAAACAAAAGAATCTTTCATTCTACAATAGCATGACATGCGTATGGTAAAACTAAAGACTTCAATCTTAATTTTTCTTCTATAATTGCATACATAGTTCAGAATAATTTAGTATTTTATTTTATTATTTAATAAACATGTTCCATTATTATTGAAAAATGCCCGATAGCTTTTGAATTAAAATTTCAATGAACTTGGTCACCCAATCTTGCTCTCATTCAACATTTCACTACACAAGTTATCTTTAGTTAACTCAAACTCAAATCTTTTGAAACTCTGTGATGTTCACTTTCACACTGTCTCCCAGGGATAACAAGATACAAATTTTAAACGTCTTCAGATATAAGATGTAAAGTTTTAAGCATGCGCATTATTTTTATTCATCTATTAAGACGTCATTATAATAATAAATGTATATCTTATTTTAATTAATCTATTATTATTTCAATAATCTGCAAAGTCCATATCTTGGAACATTTTTATTTATATATTTATTTTTTAATAACACTCATTCTTTGTCTCTTTTTTAGATAGGGCTTCATACACTCATTCACTCTTCTCCAGCGAAACACCAGCCGCGCCCGTCTCTACGAACCGATCACGCTCAAGTGACGGTCCAAGAGGGGTGTGCACCCTTTGTCTCACCAGATATTGTGTTTATCATAATCACAAATACACTCAACACAGAAACAGACACACAGCCTACATTTACACATTAACTTTACACTGCACTCTTCCTGAGTGACCTGTCTGTCAGTTATACTCGCTCTTTCACTGAAAATCTTCCTCAATACAGTGAAAAAGCTGTACTCTCCAGGATTTTTGCCTACCCGTGCAGACCTCTGAGAACAGAGCGGTATCCGTAGGACTTTGCACGCTTCCTTATACTTTATCTGCTTCACGTTTATTGCTGTCCTTCAAGGGCCACTCAACAATAAACACAGGCCATTGCATGCAGTGTATATCTGCTTAACGTTTACGTCATCTATCAAAGCCCACTTGACAGTAAACACAGATTTTTGCATGCACAATCTGCCCTCATTTACTGCTATCCATCTAAGGCCCTCTTAACAGTAAAACAGATCTGTGCATTCAATTATTTCTTCTGGAATCAAAACCCTTTTTTCTTTTTGTCCTATATAGTTCTTTAAAATTTGGAGGAGCATTTTCAAGTGTTCTTACCACCATGGGCAAACTTTGGCCAACAACACAAACCATTTATATAAGCAAAAACTGCCTACCTTTTTAGTGGCCACTTAATTTGTGTTGCTCGTCAAAGTCCACCCAACGTGGTCTTTCACCCTCTGCTCCTTTCCAGTCCCTGTTTGGGCACCAATTTGTGGTGACTCCTGCCACCGCTGTGAGGAATCATTCTCAAAGTCTTGGAGTTTTGATGCCAGAAGATAAGACTTTATTATATGTGATAATGAAGCCTGAGAGACCCTGCAGAGAATCTCCCAAGTCCGCGTCTGCATACTCTATTTATACCATTTTTTCCTTTAAGGTGTGTTCCATACATTTCCTACATTATTGTTTATCTTCTTTTGGCTGTGCCTCCATCTGCTTCCTGGAGCAGATAATAGGCCTCAACTTACGTTACGTGAAAGGAGGAGACCCTATCATGTCAAAACAAGATGTGCAGCTTTATCTTAAACCATACGTCAGCACATTCCATTCTTCTGCAGGCCTCTACTCACACAGGCAGATACAATTTTATAATAGTAAAATAACTTGATATATAAAAGGCTATATTCACATTGATTACACTTGATTAATTTATATTTTGATTAATAATACTCTTCGTCATTCATTAGAAGGGGGTGACCCAATACTTTTGGCAATATAGTGTACATACTAAATAGAAAGGAAGTAGTAATTTTTGGACACAGAGATTGTTTTCATCTGTCACGTGTATGCCAGTATCAAATTTTCATGTTGTGATTAATTGCTAATGCTTTTATCATTGTATACGGTATTACATTTTCATTCACATTTACTCTTAGTCATTTAGCAGATGCTTTTATCCAAACGACTTACAAATGAGGACAATGGAAGCAATCAAAATCCACAGAAGAGCAATGATATGCAAGTGCTATAACAAGTATCGGTTAGCTTAACTCAGTTATTAAAGAAAACAAGTAGTTAGTAAATGAATCGAGTGCAAGTCTAAAAGGTGTTTTTTTTTTTTTTTTTTTTTTTTTTTTAAAGAATAGAAATAGAATAGAAAGTGTTAGAGTTAGAGGGTCAAATAAAGATGGATGGACCTGACCCGCTCGACAAAATACAATAGAACCCATTATAATAAGTGATGTTGCAGCGTGACGCAACACGACAAATCCTGACAGTAAACTGCTGCTGCGTTGTGTTTATGACGTATTGACACAAAGATCAAATGATTTTCAACGGTCTCTTTGTTGTCAGCATAGTTTGTCAGTAACGTAGCAGATTGAAAAGTGAGTATCTTTCTGCAGTTCAATAGACGGCAGTGCAGTGGTGGCTCGAGTTTGTTTTAAGGTGATTTAACGCTACATTGTCTCCTAGATGGAGAGACTCAATGCTAAAGTAAATAAACAACGTCCCCATATTTTACTTTTTCTATGAGCTTATCATACTCGTTTGCTACATTAGTAAGGCCCTGTATTAGTAGAGGCCCTGTATTAGAATCGCGGAATCTAGTTATAAAAACAGAATTTACTGTATAATGCGGAATTTCATGGAATTCGTCATATTTTTGATGAATAAATAAAAAACTGGTCAGTACACTTAAATCAAATCACGATATAGACTAGTGTCTATGAATATTAAACTGCAAAAAGACTATTTAAATATGAATCCTCGTGTTCTGTGTGTTCATTTGATTACCAGAAAATACACAACACAGAATTTGTGAAAAAAAAAATATTATTCATTATTATTATTTATTCGTTTTAGATGTTTACATTTGGAAAAGCTGTGTGTCCTACATAAACCTGCCCCTGTTGGTTTGGCAGTAGCTTGCTTGCCCTTCACAGTTACCTTGTTTATTTTCTTAATTCAAGTTATACATGTTTTGTTCTATTTGTGTTTTAAAGTTATTTATAATAAGTGAAGTCAGCTTTACTGTTAAGTGCACTGATGTCAGACTCATTTTGAATAATAAAGTTTATTGTTAAATTGTTAAATACACTGCCTCCATAACCTAAAAAGCAGAATAAGGGTACAACTGAGTATAAAAATATCAAATAAATACTTTGTTGAGGTCACAAATGTTTAAAATGTTTAGATTTTCTTATTCAAGTCTATTTATAGCCATGCTTCAGTCAACAGAACTACAGTTTTTAAAATGTTTGTATTAAAAAGCTTGCATTTATGAATGTGAAATTTGGTTTAAAAATGTAAGTGAATTAATTTGGGGAAAAAAAAGTTATTTCCCATAGAAGTACTCTTTTCCCATGAGAGAGAGGCGAAATGTAAATGTATTGTTACATTTTGACTTCTTTTTTTTTTTTTTTTTTTTTTTTTTTTACCACAATATGTGAAAGTCAAGGAGTATGATAGTTTGCCTGACATTTCTGAATGTAATGATGAAGTTGTGTTTTATTTTACAGCTCCGAGAAACAGTGAACCAACAGGAAGCCCAAATTCAGCTCTTACAGAAACAGGTGAGTTAAATCTGTCTGAGCACTATTAGACTGACAACAATAAGATGTGAGATGTGCTCATGACTTTAACACATCTCATAGCATAACAGCAATGGTTTAGACAAAAATGAAAATCTTCTGAAAATGTGTTCACCCTCAGGCCATCTGAGATGTAGACGAGTTTGTTTCTTCATCAGATTCTGAGAAATGTCACTGCATCACTGTCTCACCAATGGATCTGAATGGGTGCCGTCAGAATGAGAGTCCAAACAGCTGATAAAAACATCACAATAATCCACAAGTAATCCACACCACTCCAGTCCATCAGTTAACATCTGGAGAAGATAAAAGCTGAAACAAATCCAGCATTTTTAACTAAAATATGAGTCTATAATCCAGTGAAATCAGGAGAGAAATCTGCACAGATCAAACAGTGTTTACAAGCCAAAACAGCTCTAAAAAATATGTGGCTGGATTTTGATGTGAGAGACGACAGGAGATGCACTTTTTATGGATTATGTATTTTAGTTAAAAACATCTTAATGCTGGATTTGTTTCAGCTTTTGTCTTCTCCAGATGTTAACTGATGGACTGGAGTGCTGTGGATTACTTGTGTATAATTGTGATGTTTTTATCAGCTGTTTGGAATCTCATTCTGACGGCACCCATTCACTGCAGAGACTCCATTGCTGAGACACTGATGCAGTGACACATTTCTACAAACCTGATGAAGAAACAAACTCATCCTAATCTTGGATAAAACTATTTTTCACATTTGGCTAAACTATCGCTCAAAGGGTTGATTAGATAAGTGTTGTGTTGGTAATGAACAACTGAAGGAGGGATCTGGAAGTGTGTCATTAGCGGTTTAATATTCCACTAATCTGAATGTGTTTTCCCAAGCCAACTAGACATGACTGGTTTGTATGTAAATGTTTGTCAGTTCAATGATCAGCTGAAGGAGAACGAGAGATTGTGGAGAGCCATTCAGAGCCTCAGAGCAGATGCTGGACTTCAAGACGTCAGTCAGAACCACCGCTCTGCCCTTCAGGAGTGAGAGATCGAGTTATTACTGCTTACAGTGAGTGTGTTCAGTGCTAAATCCAGACAGATTGAGGGGGTTTCGCCACAATCAGTAGTGCCTTGTTTTCATAACCAAAGACTGTACGAGTTCTCATGCTGCTAATGTCAAGCCAAAGCGCTCCGGATCTTTTAGTGCTGTGTGTACGGACATAAACAGAGTGTTTTATCTGGGAACAACATTGAATAATGTCAGTTTAATCATGAGACAATCCCTCCAAAATGAATGTAAGAAAAGTGTCATAAACAGTTCACTTCAGTCCTCATGGGTTTAACGCTTTCATATTTAACATTCAGCACAATATTGTTTTACATGTTTTCAGATGCTCTTTTATAATGAGATGAAATTGTTAAGCTGAAAGTGCCTCTATATTAGTTTGTCTTCAGTGCATCAGTGTTAATGTCATTTGTACAGTGTTTTGCATGTTATTCTCACAGGTTTTTATCTTTCCTATGCAAGCAGGTCTAATGCAACTGATGTGTTTCAATCAAAGATTCTTATAAACACTTTAAAGCTATGAATGTGAAGCCAAAGCACAGTTTGTTTGCGTCACGGGATATTGCTGTTCTCTGCTCTTCATATGCATGCTAATGTCCACGTGTTGAGTTTTGCAGTAATTTCACATTTATTTTGTGCATACACATCATGTCAAAACTACTGAATAGCTTGTATTTTCATTTCTTTAGCATTCTTGTCTCTTTTATGTACAGTATATTGCCAAATATTGGAGAACAACACCAAGTTTATGCAAATCTGTGGAGCAAAGGTAAAACGCAGTACTTACACACAGTTGTGACTGAAAGTGGGTCTCTGAGACTCATTTCTGTCCTTTGATCAGAGAAAACTGCAGAAACTGCATTCTGCCGCTGGATTGCATTGACATTTGCATGTTTTTAAAGCAAGTGCAACCAAAGATGTTTTTGTTGTTTCTGTGTGTTTTATTTAGTTTGTTTTTATATTTTCATTTGTTTCTCTCCAATTTCTGTACTCTGAAACTGTGTCATATAATTGAGACTTGCTTTTGATGTGTTTTATGCTTCATACACCCATATCAGACACTGGCTGATGCACATTTTTTAATTAAAAAAGGTGAGGCAAAATGTCACACTGATGTTGGGGTAATTTTTGATGTTATTTTATGTTGTTATTTATAATTCTTTATTTGCAATGTTGGCCAAATCGTGTGTGTGTGTGTGTGTTTAATAATTCTTCCATTTGCTATTTTGTAAAAAGCCACTAGAGTCAGTCTCACCGGGATTGAAATTTGAAATTATTTTGTTTGCAGTGGTTTTTCTCTAAAACTGATGCATTTGTGTGTGTTCTATGAAAACCTACCAATAGTTATTTAGTTGAGTATGCCCTGCCTACAATTAACCATAAATATTTTAATGCATTCATTTTCTGTAACATCCCAGTAAAAACAAATTGAAGATGTTTTTGCGAAGCACTAATCTGATCATTGTGCGCATGCGCTCCACACCAGGGATTAGGGAGAGTCGACCACGTCTTCATCGCCGGAGAATCTGAATCATTTTAGCCAATCGGTTCGTTCGGACGGTTCGTTTCAATGAACTGATTCACGACCGAGTCATCGCTCAAAAGCGTTCCAAAGTTTCCGCATGGAATTTTACTTTCATTTCTGTCATAAAATCGTTGTTTACATTGTTTGTTCATTATTAGGTCATATAGCTGCGCCAAATGTTGTTAGCAAACTATTATTATTATTATTAACAGCAGTATGAACTTAAAAACAATCCCAAAAAAGTTTCCGCGTGCAATTATACTTTCTATTTTACATATCGTTTAACACTTTTTGTAAATTATTAGACGTTATATAGCTGCGTCAAGTATTGTACTAAACGTTATTATTAATAGCTTGACATCAATAATAATTAACAACGGATTAAATTAATGTTATTTCTTAACTCTGTTACTTTCAAGTATTATAATATTGGTCCAATCTCAGCTGTACCCTGATAAATACAAATGCATAGAGTCCGGTGTTCAACAAACGCTTCGCGAATCGGTTCGACCGGATCTTTTAAAGGATTCTGTTCATAAGAACGAGTCATTGATGAATCGGGCATCACAATCAGCGTCGTATAACGGGATCCGTGATCCGGCAGGGCGATGGCTCGGACCCTACACCGAAACAAAATAAAGCTGGACACGGAAAACCACTGCACTGCATTGTACCGTGTTTAATTACATTACCGACAGCGAGCGCGCGGGGCACGGCGGTCTGGTGACGTCAGAGGAGCGGCGGTCCTCTCATTGTCTGTAATGCAGCTCGTTTTCATCACATATACCTGCATTTAAACGCGTCCACGTGACTTTTGTGTTCTCCGTGGTCGTGTGTTACATTTAAATCCTTAATCTAAGATCAAATGCTGTTTGTTTCTCATCTAACACGCTGGTTTGTGTATAAATCAGTCTGGTGTTGTGATCAGATGATTCCTAACCTGTGACTTTATAACTGGATTCCTGCGCTCATAAACAACAGTTTTGTATTGTATTTGAATTGCATACTGTCAGAACTAGTATGCTGGTTGATATATGTTGACAGAGTTGTGGCTGGGGGTCAGATTGTGTCCAGACACCCCAGCCATCCCGCCAGGGGCCGTAGCTCTGCTGGACCCAGAGGTCAGAAGGGGCCCAGAGGTTTCTAGGGGCCCACAGCAATTTCTTAATCGTGCTTTTAAGAAGGTCCCAGAATTGCTATCTCCGGCCGTCCATGCCGGTGTCCTGCTGCGGGACCGTCCTTCACGGCTCCTCTCCGAGGAGGATCACCCAGAAGAAGCCGGGAATCAGGACTTGTTTGAGTCAGCCGTGCTCTTCTGTCGGGCTGAGAATGCTGCGGACTGCTTTGAGTCTGGAGGAGCGAGACGAGGAGCAGGAGGATGAAGGAGAAGATCTGCGGGATGGAGGGATCCCGTTCATTATTAATAGAGGGGGTCTGCCCATAAATGAGGAGACCTGGGAGCAGATGTGGCGGCACGTCGCCCGCATCCACCCGGATGGAGAAGCGGTGTCCAGGAGGATACGGGGAACCGGAGACCTCCCCAAGGTAGAGCTTTCACAATGTGCCAAAACAGCCAGTGGATGTTCTGATGGGCCTTTCCCAGGTTAAAAAAAAGTACACTTCCATAATGTACTTTAAGGGATAGTTCACCCCAAAATGAAAATTCTGTCATTAATTACTCACCCTCATGTCGTTCCAAACCAATAAGACCTTCGTTCATCTTCAGAACACAAATTAAGATATTTTTGATTAAATCTGAGAGCTATCTTACCCTCCATAGACAGCAACGCAACTGAAACGTAGTAAATACATCGGTAAAACAGATCCATGTGACATCAGTGGCTCAGCTTCAGTTTTGCGTCTCTACAAGAATACTTTTTTTGCGCAAAGAAAACAAAAATAATTTATTCAACAATTCTTCTCCCCTGAGTTACATCTTCCGGCATTTTGGAGAGTACCCAAGAACGTATTTGACGTAATCAGCATTATTTAAAATATGCGCATGAACGTATAATCTGCGTAATAAGCGTTGTTTACGATTAGGGGAAAGCATGCGTATGTATTGTGATACTCTCTAAAATGGTGGAAGACGTAACTCACTGGAGAAGAATGGTTGAGTAAATTGTTATTTTTATATTTATATATGTATATGTATATGTGTATATATATATATATATATATATATATATATATATATATTATGTTCTTTGCGCAAAAAAAGTATTCTCGTAGTGTCGCAAATCTGAAGTTGAACCACTGATGTCACATGGACTGTTTTACCGATGTATTTACTACTTTTCTGGACCTGGGAACATTTCAGTTGCATTGCTGTCTATGGAGGGTCAGATAGCTCTCCGATTTAATCAAAAATATCTTAATTTGTGTTCTGAAGATGAACGAAGGTCTTACGGGTTTGGAACGACATGAGGGTGAGTAATTAATGACAGAATTTTCATTTTGGGGTGAACTATCCCTTTAAAGGGCTCTATTTTCACGCACTAATTTTGTACTTAACATACTAAAAATGATTCTTTAGTACTTATTAAGATAAACTTAAGAACATCTAAGTGTACTCAACTGTGCTATTTTGAGTCACCATGAATATGAACTAAAATGTGTTACTATGTATTTAAAAAATGTATTTAGTTCACCACTTGTAGAACCCATCTTTCATACACTAGTACAAGTGTACTACAAGTGGTGACTAAATACATTTTTTAAACACAGAGGTAGTATGTTAAAAGCCTAAAAGCACATTTTAGTGTTTATCATGGTGTCCCAAATTAGCACAGTTGACATGTTCTTAAGTACTAAAGAATCATTTTTAGTATACCAAGTACAAAATTAGTGCGCAAAAATAGAGCACTTTAAGTACATTATGGAAGTGTACTTTTTATTTAACCTGGGTATTAATGAAGAAAATAGATCTTGAGGTCTTGGGAAAAGTTACTTTTAAATTAATGCATTACAATATTGCGTTACTCCCTAAAAAGTATCTAATTACGTTACTTAGTTGCTTTTTATGGAAAGTAACGTGTTACATTACTTTTGAGTTACTTTTTAAATCTGGGCAGGGCTTGCGTGTTTTTTATTATAAAAAGTTCTTCTTTTACAAATGTAAAAACCCTTTCACAACAAAAGTGAAATGAATACGCCAGGCACAAAAGCCTGAGACCATATTGAAAAATGTGGAAAAAGTTGTTGAAATATTTCAGACAAAGGATACGATCAGGTACAAAACAAATACAAAGACATTCATGATTCATGATTCTATTTGAAATCGTGTGATGATTGAAACAAACGGAAACATTTTCACTAGCGGTCTCAGAGTCGGTTTATAATACAGCACTGCAGCGATTGTGTTTTCATATGCAGTCCTGTAAATTCATATCACCCTGGTTCCGTCCACAAAAACCCAGCTGGATTTTTCTGTTGGCTTTTGGATTATTGCAGAAAGTAAGCTCTGTGTCCAACAAAAGTTTGTTCATCATCATAATCTTCATGAATACGCACAACCTTTATGAATTTTGAAGCCTAAATACAAGTAAATGTCCAGGACTAATGTTATATTCAAGACTAATGTCCTGACAACTTCTTATCCTATTTAGACACTTGTTAGCCACCTCAATGGGGTTTAACTGATGTAGTTAATGTTTTAGAATAATACATGAAAATATCTTGAGCTTATGTTCATCACAGACCTTATATTAGACATTTAACCCAAAACCCATTCAAAAAACCAATCAACTTAAGGACGATGGAACCAGAAGTGCTAAAATTAGAACTCATTTCCGGGTTTTGGCCTATAAAAATACATCAACCGTGTAGCACTCTGTTAGTGGTATCAGTAATATCCCAGCGGTTTGTACACTGCTTTCCATCTGGCTTTATTTCTTTAATTCGTCCCTTGTGGACTGATCAGATCAGATGCATCTAATCAATATCCTGTGAGTTCATCTGAACCCAGATCCAGACCGCACTGTCACCGTTACTGCTCAGCTGATGTGGGGTTCAATGGCTGATATATATATTAAATAAAAATTCCTTTATTGGCATTTTTGGATCCATGAAACACCTTTAACATCCATGGAATCTTTCCATTGCACAAAAAGTTCTTTAGACTTTTAAATGTTCTTCACACTAAGAAAAAAAATGGTTCTTTTAAGAACTGTACACTGAAAGGTTCTTTGGGGGACTAAAAATAGTTCTTCTGTGGCATCACTGTGAAAAACAGCTTTTGAAACCTATATTTTCTATTACTATCCTTTTACACTGAATCAAGGACTGATCAGCTAGGACTATATATCATGGTCTGTCATTAATTAAAATGAGCGTGATGTCATTGTCCAGCTGTTAACTCTTTTTTTTAACCCTGTAGATTCCAGTACCAAGTGTGCCTACATTCCAGCCCAACAGCAGTATTCCCCAGCGCCTGGAAGCCATACAGAGATACATCAGGGACTTACAGTATCCTTTCACACTCGTCTTTCAGGAGGGACATCGATATGCTGAAGTTGCTCCTCATGCCACAGTTTACAGTCACTTTATGTCCCTCAATCAGCCGTTTTCATATTGTTACTGTATGCTGTATGAACTTTATAACATGTCTGTAAATAGTTCACTACTGCAGTATTACACTGATCCAGACTCTATCACGCATGCTGGTCAGGAATCAGTCAGCATGGGCTGATGCTGTAGATAAATTTATTTAAAGAAATAGTTCACCCAAAAAAATCATGTACTTAAAAGTGGATGGTGGTTTTTATCCTACCAAACTCCAAAAAGAACAAAGAAAAAAAAAATCATTGATCTAAAAACATAAAATATAACTTATATTTCAAGTTTTTGAAGTCATGATTTTGGAATTAAACTGCTGGTTTTGTCTGGCCAGAGGATAACGTCACACTATTTCCTTGTTTAATACAGTAAAGCGGCTTTGACACAATCTGCATTGTAAAAAGTGCTATGGTGATTTGACTTAATGATAGTTTTGTGTGATTAACTGACTGAAATTTAATCCTGTAAACATGACATTTTTTAATAGAATAGTTTATTGATCATTCCTCCACTGAGGAACAGTGGAAGTAAAGCTTCTGGAAACAAACATTCCTCAAAAGATGCTGATGATCAGATTTGAGACGCACTGATTTTTCTAAAACATGATTGATGGAGAATCAAGTAAAGCTGAGCTGCTTCAGTCCAGTAAGTGTTCATCTGGAAATATGACTACAGTTATTCTGACGTTTATTTGATCAAAATCAGACAAGATTTGGCAGCAGAAAGACATATGGTTTTAGTGAACAGAGACTTTGGGTTTGGCGATTGTTGTCCATTACATTTTATCAGTGATTTCAGCTCATTGTTATGTTGTAGGCAGATGGAATTTAGGCCACAAGAGTTCAGTGTTTTTTTTTTGTTTTTTTTTTACATTGATGATGATGATGATGACAGCTGAAATGAGCAAATTTCAAGAACAATGAAACGTGTGTGCTGCTGGTTTGGCCCAATGTATGTCACAACTATTTGTTACATGACATTTTGTAACATACTGTAAAGGTTTCTCTGTATATATATTCAGAATAATTCTCATGATATTTTTCACTCATAATAGGTTACTGTCTGTAAACTTTGATGTATTGCTTGTCTTTATATAATGCATTGTTTGTCTCCGGATAGTGTTCCATGCTTAACATTGTCTGTCAGATACAATCACACTGGAACACAGTTTTTTGAGATCAAGAAGAGCAGACCGCTCACAGCGTAAGACCCGTCCACACATCTGTCTCCTCTCTTAAAGCTTTATCCTTTAATTAAAAGCAAAGTCATGCTGCTAGCTTACTATTTCCAGTACTTTTGATTATTATTAATATACCTTATTGGGAGAATATTTTTTTCAGAATACTTTTCATTAATTTTTAATTTTTCATCTTTTAAAAATATTTCAGGCTCACTTGCATACAGCCTCATTTTGCATTATTACCTACAATGTGTTTTTCAGATTGATGGACATTGCCAAGGAAATGACAAGAGAATCTCTACCAATTAAATGTTTGGAAGCCGTTATCCTCGGAATGTATCCTTCACTTGAGCTGGATTGAAAATATTAAGAATTTTATCTTTTTTTTTTTTTTTTTTTTTTTTTTACCTTTGTGCATATGAAAAGAGTAATATTTGAACTCATACGAGTTGTGTTTGTGGTTGGTTCAGTCTAGCTTTGAACTTCTCCATCGTTCAGTAACAGCTGCTTCAGATGTGACATTCAAAAACAATCTGGACTGAAAGTGCTGCTTAAACTGTTCAGATCAGACTGAAATTATCAAAAGATATTTTGGATTTGGTAGAAGCTTTTGCTGCAGCATTTTGAACCAGTTGATCTTGTTTGTTACTGCAGGACATCCAGCAAGTAATGCATTGCAGTTATCTAGTCTTGCTGTTTTTTTGTTTGTTTGTTTTTTCATTCGGACAATAATGTTTATGTTTTACACGTTTATATGTTTTATCATACAAAATACACTCCACTAACTTATATACAAAGTATGTAGTAAATATAGAGCTGTCATAAGCTTAACAATGGAAACAAATTGGTTGTTTCCCATTAAAGTTTTTTCATAAAATGAAAACAACAGAGGACCTAATACAGAGCCTTGTGGCACTCCATACTTAATTTGTGTTAGTTTTGACAGTTCATCTTTCACAAAAAGTGGTAGCAATCAGACAAACATCTTAATGCTTGTTCACAAATGTTAATATAATACTCTAATCTGTCCAAGAGAATGGCATGATCTTTGGCGTCAAAGGCAGCGATTGAATGGTACTAGAAGTGAGATGCAACCTCAATCAGGTGATAAAATCAACTTGTAACTCTGACAAGTTCAGCCTTTGTGCTGTGGCTAAATTCTGATCTAAACTCAAAATTTCTGGCATAAATGGAGGATTTGGGATGGGTCTATAATTAACTTATGTTACTGGATGATCAAAATAAGTTCAGAATCCAGTTTAGTCTTTCAGTAATCTTCTAAACATTTTAGTGATAGAAAGAAGGATGTAGGCAACAAGAGGATTTCTTGGGTGTCCTGGAGATGTCCAGAATTAAGGGCTTACACAGATTTGTAAAGATTATTGCCTGCTGGGTCCAGAAAAGTGCTCTGTCAGCAGTGTTGGGCACATTACTTAAAGTAATTAGTTATAGTTACTAGTTACTTCTCACAAATAGTAACTGAGTTAGTAACTGAGTTACATCATTATAAAAGTAACTAATTACCAGGGAAAGTAACTATTGCGTTGCTTTAAAAAAGTTCAAATATGTTGAATGACTCGGATGCCCCCAATATTAAATATGTTAAATGAATGAAATGGACACTAAATAGAATAAATTATTATTATAAAACATTGTACACTAATCTACACTATTTAAATATTTCTGTGGGACAATGTGAGAGACACCTATCAAATTCAATATATTATTGTAAATATTATCAACCAATTATATATATAAAGCTTATGTTTTTTTTGTTTTTTTTATATATCTGACACTTAGCATTAGTCAGTTAAGCATTATAATATGATATTATGATAATTTAGCATTATATGATGATAGAACTTTAGTAATTAGAATAACCATGTATGAATGCATACAGGTGCATCTCAATAAATTAGAATGTCGTGGAAAAGTTCATTTATTTCAGTAATTCAACTGTGAAACCCGTGTATTAAATAAATTCAATGCACACAGACTGAAGTAGTTTAAGTCTTTTAATTCTTTTAATTGTGATGATTTTGGCTCACATTTAACAAAAACCTACCAATTCACTATCTCAACAAATTAGAATATGGTGACATGCCAATCAGATAATCAACTCAAAACACCTGCAAAGGTTTCCTGAGCCTTCAAAATGGTCTCTCAGTTTGGTTCACTAGGCTACACAATCATGGAGAAGACTGCTGATCTGACAGTTGTCCAGAAGACAATCATTGACACCCTTCACCCTTCACCAACATTCATTGCCAAAGAAGCTGGCTGTTCACGGAGTGCTGTATCCAAGCATGTTAACAGAAAGTTGAGTGGAAGGAAAAAGTGTGGAAGAAAAAGATGCACAACCAACCGAGAGAACAGCAACCTTATGAGAATTAAGCAAAATCAATTCAGGAATTTGGGTGAACTTCACAAGGAATGGACTGAGGCTGTGGTCAAGGCATCAAGAGCCACCACACACAGACGTGTCAAGGAATTTGGCTACAGTTGTCGTATTCCTCTTGTTAAGCCACTCCTGAACCACAGACAACGTCAGAGGCGTCTTACCTGGGCTAAGGAGAAGAAGAACTGGACTGTTGCCCAGTGGTCCAAAGTCCTCTTTTCAGATGAGAGCAAGTTTTGTATTTCATTTGGAAACCAAGGTCCTAGAGTCTGGAGGAAGGGTGGAGAAGCTCATAGCCCAAGTTGCTTGAATTCCAGTGTTAAGTTTCCACAGTCTGTGATGATTTGGGGTGTAATGTCATGTGCTGGTGTTGGTCCATTGTGTTTTTTGAAAACCAAAGTCACTGCACCCGTTTACTAAGAAATTTTGGAGCACTTCATGCTTCCTTCTGCTGACCATATTTTTAAAGATGCTGATTTCATTTTCTAGCAGGATTTGGCACCTGCCCACACTGCCAAAAGCACCAAAAGTTGGTTAAATGACCATGGTGTTGGTGTGCTTGACTGGCCAGCAAACTCACCAGACCTGAACCCCATAGAGAATCTATGGGGTATTGTCAAGAGGAAAATGAGAAACGAGACCAAAAAATGCAGATGAGCTGAAGGCCACTGTCAAAGAAACCTGGGCCTCCATACCACCTCAGCAGTGCCACAAACTGATCACCTCCATGCCACGCCGAATTGAGGCAGTAATTAAAGCAAAAGGAGCTCCTACCAAGTATTTAGTACGTATACAGTAAATGAACATACTTTCCAGAAGGCCAACAATTCGCTAAAAATGTTTTTTTTGTTTTTTGTTTTTTTTTGGTCTTATGAGGTATTCTAATTTGTTGAGATAGTGAATTGGTGGGTTTTTGTTAAATGTGAGCCAAAATCATCACGATTAAAAGAACCAAAGACTTAAACTATTTCAGTCTGTGTGCATTGAATTTATTTAATACACGAGTTTCACAAAAGTTTCACAATTTGAGTTGAATTACTGAAATAAATCAACTTTTCCACGATTCTAATTTATTGGGATGCACCTGTATTTGTCATTTTGGCTGAACATAGGACTGGTGGTAGTGCTTAAAGGGCATATTCCAGGTTAGAGACTCCAGTGAGTCGATGTATAGAAAAATAGTGTAGGAACTACATTTTCTTTAAAATATACTTTAAAATACGCTATTAAGGCTTCTGGAGTCATTTTTGTGAGAGAATTTTACTTCCGCATCTGAAAACCGCCAAAACCAGAAGTGACGTAACGAGAGGGAGAGCGGTCCATTTTAACCATAGGAAAACAATGGATCGCAATGACAGTTCGGACGCTGAGGAGATTTTAAATGCTTATTTACACTCGTATGATGGACCACAGATCAAATTATGAGCCTGCTATGCGGACAAGAGAGCAGGGACAGGACAGGATTAGACAGAACAACGGTCAGAGGAGACAAACTGAGTTGATGTGAGGAGAATAGGGCTGGTGTCTTGGTGAGAGACCAGTGTCAGCTTACAGATATACACACGTTAGCTATTGTAATCAGGCAATAGCAAAGCTAGTATTGGTCATCTATGAGTATTGATACTTACCAGTAACAGAAACTAATCAGCGTTGATCAGGCGCGTCCCGCTCGTTAATATCCGACACTAATGTTACGTGATATAGCGGTTTCTCATCACCGCAGGAGAGAGAGAGAGAGATAAACACGTTTTTGTTTCATTAACTGTTTGTGTGGTAAATGTGAGGCCATGGTCACAGCTGAGGAAAGTCAGTGCTGCAGGGAGTTAGGTGCAGGGTGTCTTGGTGGAGAATGTGACCCCCACACTTGATGTGCAGTGTCTGACTCTGCACCCAGGCTTTGAGGCTTGCTGTCTGAACCCATATGCGCTACAGATAGCCTATATGCACTTCAGACGAGCATAGACCTCTCCAGGCCAGCAGACATGAGTGTGTTTAGGGCCTTTATTACTCTGAGCTTAATACCTGTATGTATAAATACACAATAAATTTAAAGATTTGAATATTAAAACCATCTGAATAATTTTGTTTTTTCAATTACAAGTTGCCTATATTTAAGTAGGTCACAACTACCTGTAAGTCACACTTTTTGATGCCATTGGTATAAGACAATCAATATTGACAGCATACAGACAAGTTGTCCGCTGGGCCTATGGTGTTCTGGGCAGCCCTTACCTGCATGTGTTGTGTCAGCCATTAGAAGACAGTTTCCAGAGGAAGGAGGACTTTATAAAGGTTTTGAATGGCCCCATTTTGGTAACAATAAATAAAAAATAATCACAATCACAAACTGTCTTACTGTATAAAAACTTGTTTATGAAGTTTACATCAGATATATATCAAACAGATCTGCATTTATGGTTAATTCAATTCAGTTTTATTTATACAGAACTAAATCATAAATATTTCATAGCACTGTTAACACAAAACACAACATTGCAATTGTTAATTAATAAATTATATATACATATACACACACACACACACACATATATATATATATATATATATATATATATATGTGTGTGTGTGTGTGTGTGTGTGTGTATATATATATATATATATATATATATATATATATATATATATATATATATATATATATATATACATTACTTGCACTGTCTCCTAAAGCCTTATAAACACACCACATGACAAAAAAAAAAAAAAAAAAAAATTCCCAATTAGCTGTGCAAACAATGTCACTAAGCTGTCGCGAAACTTGATGGATAATATTAGCAAACTGAGGTTAACTTACCAGTTATGCCTTCTCATATGGTAACGTTTTTACACGGTTTTTAAAAATATAATGTTATTGCTAATGCTTACAAGCTAGCTGCGGTGCTTTACAACAACTTATATACATCTCGTTGTGTCTCATTATTTAAATAATTATGTTCACTGATTTGGTAGTTAGCAAATGTTAAAAATCAAGACTTACGGTGCACAGTTGACATTTTTGAGGAGCAGCATCTCTGAAGGACCCGTGAGCATCATGTCTGACCGGGACCCGCTGAAGCTGCTGAGTGCACTGAAGGAACCGCACCAGCTTGAGTCTCACTCGCTTCTTGCATCGGCATCCCATGTTGAACTGCATCATATCGCCGGGATGATAATCCTCCGGTGTAAGTGATCGCTAAATTACATACCACCGCATTGTTTGAAGCATTAGTGAAGTCCCGTCTCTTCAGCTGCACAAACGCACCGCGGCCCAAAAGATACCGTCCTATTTCTTGTTAGGAAACCTGTGGACCCGATGTCCTGACAGGCTGGAATGTGTGCAACCTCCGTACTTACTTACTTACTTATGCCTACTGCCCCTCCTGGGGCATAGGCAGCCGACAAGGGTCCTCCAAGCATCTCTGTCCTGTGCCAGTCTCTCCAGTTGTCCCCAGGTGTAGCCTGCCTTCTTGCAGTCCGCATCCAGGTCGCGGCGCCAGGTGTTCCTTGGCCTGCCTTGCTTCCTTTTGCCTTGGGGGTTCCATGTGAGGGCTTGTCTAGTGGTGTTGGAGGGCGGCTTTCGCAGGGTGTAGCCAATCCATCTCCAGCATCTCTGGAGTATTGTTTCGTCTAATGGCTGTTGTCCTGTTCTTTGCCAAAGTTCTTGGTTTGCTGATGGTTTCTGGCCAGTGGATGCGGAGGATCCGTCGCAGGCAGTTGTTAATGAACGTCTGGGTCTTTTTGGTTGCCACTATGGTCCTCCAGGTTTCAGCTCCGTACAGCAGAACAGGCTTCACAATGGAGTTGAAGAGGTGGATCTTGGTCTTGATGGATATATTTACAGACTTCCAGATGTTCCTTAGCTGATTGAAGGCTGCTCTTGCTTTGCTTATTCTGACTTTCACGTCAACATCTGTGCCTCCTTGTTTGTCGATGATACTGCCAAGGTAAGTGAAGTTATCCACTTCTTCCAGCGCTTCTCCTTCAAGGCTGATGGGTGCTCCGTTGTCGTTGCCGTTAACTCGTAAGGTCTTAGTTTTCCCTCTATTGATGTTCAGGCCTATCCGTGCTGAGTTCTCCGCAACTGCTGTGGTCTTATCTTGCATTTGCTGGTGGGTGTGGGAAAGCAACACCAGGTTGTCGGCAAAATCCAGGTCGTCCAGCTGTTTCCACAGCGTCCACTGTATCCCGTTCCGCCGCTCTGATGTTGAAGTCTTCATCACCCAGTCAATTGCCAACAGGAACAGGATCGGGGACAGCAAGCATCCTTGTCTCACCCCTGTTCTCACTTGAAAGGCGTTCGTGAGGTGCTGGCCATGGACTACTTTGCAGGTCATTCCTTCATACGAGTTCTTGATGATGTTGGTGATCTTCTCCGGGACTCCGTGGTGTCTCAGCAGCTTCCACAGGTTTCCTCTGTCCACGCTGTCAAACGCCTTCTCATAGTCGATGAAGTTTACGTAGAGGGATGAGTTCAATTCTAAGGACTGCTCCAGGATGATTCTCAGCGTGACGATTTGGTCTGTGCAAGATCACTCCTTCCGAAAGCCAGCCTGCTGATCGCGCAACCGTGTGTCTACTGCGTCTTTTATTCTGTTGAGAATAATTCTATTAAAAACCTTGCTGGGGATGGATAGCAGCGTTATCCCTCCGTAGTTGTTACATTTGGTAAGGTCTCCTTTCTTTGGTAGCTTAATGAGGTAACCTTCTTTCATTCCATTGGAATCTGTCCTTCCTCCCATATCTTCTTGAAGAGTGGGTAGAATAAATTCACCGCATTTTCCACATCTGCTTTCAGAGCTTCTGCTGGAATGTTGTCTGGCCCTGCCGCCTTTCCGCTCTTCAGTTGTTTAATGGCCTCACGTATCTCCTCCTTCGTGGGTTCGCTGCCATCTATGGGTAGGTCGTTGTCTGCAGGAGGTATTTCTGGCGGGTTCTGGGGGGGTGGTCTATTCAGCAACTCTTCAAAGTGTTCCATCCACCTTCTTCTTTGTCTCTCTTCTCCCATGATGCTGTTCCCCTGTTTGTCCTTCACGGGTCTCTCTGGTCTGCCAGACTTTCCGGACAGCTTCCTCGTGATGTTGTACAGGTCTTTCATGTTGCCTTGTTGAGTTGCTTCCTCTGCCTCATCTGCCAGTAAGTCAATGTAGTCTTTCTTGTCTGCCTTTATACTTTGTTTGGCACACTTGTTGGCCTCTCTGTATGCCTCCTGTGCCTTGGTCTTCCCTGCTCTTGTGCGGCTGTTGTTGAGGGCTGCTTTCTTCTCTTTCCTTGCCTGGAACTTTGTCAGGGATTCTGCTGATATCCATTCCTTGTGGTTGTGTTTTCTGGGGCCCAGCACTTCCCGGCAGGCTATGGTCACTGCTTCCTTTACTGCTTTCCATCTCTCGTTGATGGTTTCTTCTTCAAGCAAATCCTGCAAAGCTTGGTACTTATTACTGAGAGTGAGTTTAAACTCTTCGCACTTAGTCGATTCTTTGAGAAGTGTGGTGTTGTATTTCTGGCATTGTCCTGTTACTCCTGTTCAAGTTTTCTTCAATTTGAGCTTCAGCCGGGCCACGACGAGGTGATGGTCTGAAGCGACGTCTGCTCCTTTCCTGGCACACACATCTTGCAGGGATCTCCTGAACTTGCGTGTGATGCACACATGGTCTATCTGATTTTCAGTAGACCGGTCCAGTGATACCCATGTCGCTTTGTGTATTTTTCGATGGGGGAAGATGCTGCCGCTGATGACCAGGTTGCTTGTGGCGCATAGGTTAGTGAATCTCTCTCCGTTGTCATTCATCTCTCCCAACCCTTGTTGCCCCATGACCTCCTCATAGCCTGTGTTTTCGCTGCCAATCTTTGCGTTGAGGTCTCCCATGAGAATGGTGATGTTTCTTTCAGGCAGTCTCTGTAGAACCGCTTGAAGTTGGTTGTAGAAGTCCTCTTTCGTCTCTTCTGCACTGTCGTTGGTAGGGGAGTAGCATTGTACTACGTTCATGTTGATCCTCCTTTCCCTGGTCTTAAAGGATGCTGTGATGATACGTGGTCTGTGGGCCTCCCTTCCGATGAGTCCACTTTGAGCTGTCTTGGAGAGCATGAAGGCCACTCCATGCATGTGTGGTGCTCCATCTTCCTCTTGTCCTGAATACAGCACCAGCTCTCCTGTAGAAAATCTAATCTGTCCTGAGCCGTTCCATCTGGTCTCGCTGATCCCCAGTATGGACAGTCTGTAGTTTCTCATTTCTGCCGCCACCTGCGCTGCTTTCCCTGTGTCGTACATTGTCCTCACATTCCATGTCCCGATTCTGGTGCTGGTCCTGGTGGAAAGGATAGTAATCGGCGAAGTAGCTTCCAGGCGCTGCTGGCTTTCACCACTCCGCGTCACTCTTCCTCCTGCTGGAGGTCCATCTTATGCCAAGGCCGAGATATCTTGTTTTCTTCTTGTTGGCGTTTCTGAAGCATTCCGGATTTTTACGGGGAGGGGGTCGCTATCCCCTCGCCCAACCCTCCTCCTTTCTCAACCGGGCTTGGGACCGTCTGTGGCGGAGTTGTGCAACCTCCACAAACACAATAATTTACCATGACGATGATCAATTGAAATAATAATTCAATTGGGGGGGGGGTAATACTGATAAGATAACAAAACTTCTATGAATTCTACTTACAATATAAAACGTACTAAGGATTAATGAGCTGCTGGATTCATGAATATTAATCACGTAGTCTGCGTTCGCTCGAATTGATTTGCTGAAATCAAAACAGGGATGATAATAGGTGAGCGCCAGCCAATGAGATTGTCGTTTGCGCATTAGTTCCGCCTACTTCCAGAAAAGCACCTCTGGAGTGCGCGAGTACCAAATGGCTTAAAAAGACGTGAAAATAATAAATTTTTGTGAAGATGCAACAATGACCGATTAGGCAATGGACAATTCTGTCAACTGTAACGAAACGCGTGCTAAAGTCTTGTATCGCTGTGTGCAGCTCTAGATGTGCCGATTTGAAGAGAAGGTCAAGAAGAGGAGATGCAGTACAGCTGAATCACTCGCGCTGTTTTCAAATGACTGATTTGATCTGATGGTTTGTGTGGATTTATTTACTCATCTAACCTATACGCTATATTGAATAAATGTTTTGCAGTTGCTAATTTCCCTCATTTTAAATTGAAAGCTGCAGGAATGAGTAATGCGATATATGAGCAATCCCGCACCGAAATGTGCATCCATTCAGATAAACTGAAAAATAAAATGATGATAATATTATTAGAAATTATCATAACGCCGCATTTTATTGTCAGTAACGGTAACGGCGTTGTAACGGGGGAAACAGTAATTCATTTGATTACTCGTTACTTAAAAAAATAACCCCGTTAGTAACATTCTGAGATGATATTTAGATCGTTCTTAAATATGAAAACAATGTAGCTTAAGATGTTGATTAATTTGGAATTGGACATTGATGGCAGGCTTTTTTTTATTTTTAAAGCTTTTTTTATTTTATTTTTTATTTTTTAAATTAAACATATGGATAAATCTTTCACATTGACATCTATACCATGCATTTAGAAAGTAGATTTTCATTTCATGCTGACTTTAACACTTCCCCTGTACTTGCTGATAATGTGCACAGCTGTCTGTTGAATATATTACCATTGACTCCCTTAACACAGCTGACCCTTCAGTTACCTCACCAACAGCATGCCGACCGTCGAGCGGTTTCCTCTCAGCTTTAAAACGCAGTTCTCAGGGAGTCATTTTCGTCACATTGTGCTTGGAGTCCATTGCGGCGGCCGCTTCGGTGCTCTGGGCATCAGCCGCCGTGAGGACCTGATGTACAAACCGCTGGAGTACAAAACACTCACGGACCTCCTTCAAGAGTTCCAGGTGGCCTATCGGAGATACTGGCACACACTGTGCAAGGTCAAGATCGGTCATTACGTGTCACACGACCCACACAGCGTGGAGCAGATTGAGTGGAAGCATTCGGTGCTGGATGTGGACAAGCTGTCCAAAGAAGAGCTGAGGAAAGAGTTGGAGAGACACACTCGGGATATGAGGTTGAAGGTACGGATGATACGCCTATGGTTAAATCATAATACTGCTGACAGTATCAAATTGTGTGTTCTTTGCTGCTCAGAAACAAAGGTGCTATCAGTGATTTTATAAGGAATAGCTCACAGAAAATTTGCCTGACCGGTATCAGAGAAATTTTTTGCATAAATGACATGTTTTCAGCAAATGTAAAGGTGAAGCGTGTGCTACGCCAAATGGAATTGCAAAAAGTATTATTTACAAACAGGTTTCCCAAACACTTTTATCGCCCTTCTCTAGGTTGTGTTGCCAGTTAATTCCTTAAAAACTGATAATTTGTGACTTGACCAGCCTTACGTGTTGAGATGGAAAAACGGTAACAAATTTTACAAGCAAGGTGATACTATGCTGTTTAGGTTTTTAAATCTGAGACTGTTGTTAGACATGATAACTAAATTCAGTGACGTGATAATTGGCCCTCACTGATGAAGTGTAGATCTAAAAGACTATCTTTGAATAATTTCTGAAAACAAGTACCTCTGTCTTACCTTTATTTAGTAGTAAAAAGTTCTGTGACATCCACAGATTAATGATGTCTGTGAACTCCAGCAGGTTTGCAATAGATTTCTGTCATGACAACTCTCGGAGGGATTGGCATGGTAATGTACATGACAATGTTAATGTATTTGGTCTTGGCGGAATAGATCTGCTACACTGTGGCAGAGCAAGTACCGAGACTTGTTGCTGCCAATACATCCACAACATGCTGCTGTGAGCATGTAAGAAATACTGCTGCTGCACATATAACATACGTGAAATAACCCCCATATAGCATACATGAATCACCTCTGAGCAGATCTATACAGGTGGAGCTGGGGAAGGTGGAGGTTCTCTGAAGCATGCTGCGAACTGCTACAACAAGCACTAGTCATATATTTGAATGTTAAGCAGAGAGCTCATTGGCTACCGATACAGGAGAGAACCAGTCAGCTGTGCCATGTGATGATGATGTCTTTAGGTCAGATTGAGTTAGAACTATCAGACTGTGCCATCTAGAGTTTCAAGCCAGAACTCTGTATTTGTGGAAATCTGGCACAAGTGAAAGAGAGTTTCCTGTCATCTGCCTAATTGATAAATCAAACATGTTTTCAAACTGCCACAGTATTTAAAATAACACCTGGAATTAGTGTCATGTTGTTTAAAGCTTTTAGATAAGACTTGTCATCCAGCATTTAAAATACATTTTGGGTAAATGCAAAATGGACCTAATACAGAGCCCTGCGGCATTCCATACTGTTCCTCTTGTAAAAAGTGGCAGGCGATCATACAAACATCTTAATGCTTGTCCACAAATGCAAATGTAATTATCTAATCTGTCAAAGAGAATGGCATGATCTTTGGTGTCAAGGGAAGCGCTAAAATCAAGTAGTACTAGACGAGAGATGAAAATAAAACACTTATTTAGTGATATCTGCCAGGTAGCATGAACATTTTACGCTAATGGTTAATTTGGTGCTAATCTACCTCCTTCCAAACACAACCAGGACATCCCACTGCCATTTTGTTTGTACCCACATTTTCATGTGCTTTTCTGGGTACTGGGATCCTCTTTGATCATTTTTATTTGCATAATTTTTTCATAAAAGCCTCTTTGAAAAATGCCACCATGAGTCATTTAACATTTACATTTATTCATTTGGGAGATGCTTTTGTCCAAAGTGATTTGCATTGCATTTAAAACACTTATTATTTTAGAAAAATCAGTAAGTCTCAAATCTGATCATCAGGATCTTTTGAGGAACATTTGTTTCCAGAAGATTTACTTTCACTTGATCTTCCTAAGCCTCCAAAACATCTCACATCTTCTGAGGAACGTTTATTTCTTCTTATGTTTGGATCATTTCAATCACATCTTTCTAAATCATATTATTGGAGATATAGTATGACCACTGATATTTAGATCATTTTATGTCAGTATCTGCTCTACTGTTATAAAGATCTCATTGATTTACATTACAAGCATCAAATTTCCATCTTAATTTACTAAATTGCATATTTATGCTCAATTTGATTCTATAAATAAAAGTAAGTTGTTTTTTTTCCTCCATATTCTCATTATGTCAGACTATATGACCCATAAAAGCCTGATGGATCAAATGTGATCAAAAGGGTACTCAAAAACAAACAAGCAAAAAAACAACATCAAGTCAAGTCACTATTATCTGTATAGCGCTTTTAACAATGCAAATTGTGTCAGTGAATAAACATGGATTTTTATATATATATATATATATATATATATATATATATATATATATATATATAATATATAATTTTTATTTTTTTTTTTTGTCTAAATTTCCAATAAACTGTTCCATTTCAAATAATTAAGATTATTTCATATATCTTATGTTAATAATCACACCACATGCATTGTGTTTAGTGGTTGACTAAGCTCTGTGTTTCAGATTGGTAAAGCTGCTCCTCCATCACCGTCTAAAGACAGAAAGAAGGACATGGGATCTCCTCTGAGGAACCCAGGCAGCCCGATGCGCAAGAACAGCCAAAGCGACAGACGGTACTTACAGTACAGATCATTCACAACACTGATACAATTACAACACAACATCTGACCAACAGGTGGTGCTGTTTTCACAGGTCGTCAGTGGAGAAGCGATCCGGGCCGGCGGGGCCTACAGCTGATGTGAACGGATACCAGATCAGGGTCTGAGAGATTCACCATACAAAGACTGAAACACAGCCGTGAGAGGATGAAGATGTGTGTTCACTTGAAGAAGTATCGTGCTACACAGAGAATGTGTTCACTTATAAGGGTAGACATGAACACCTCCTCTAATCATTCATTTAGTAGAATAGCCACATTATGAACAATGCATCATATTTATATTCATTTCAATACTATGCCTCAGCTGTTCATTGTGCTGTGAGCAACTTTTCATATTTAATCTGTAAATACAGTGCAAGTTAACCTTTAACTCTACTAGACACTGATGTAGACTAGGGGATAGCCTGTAGTCCATTTATTGGTGCCTTTGATCAGTTTTTGGACTGCAATAATGATTTTCTGGCTCAATATTTTTGCCTTGTTTTCCTGTATAGTCTTAACATTTCTAAATCATTCAAGATACTTTTTCTTTAGAAGCAAAATGACTTGATTTTGAGTCTTGTTTTCTGAAAAACAAGAAAAAAATATCTGTCACTGTAGTCAAATGTGTAGTTTTCTTGTTTTGAGCCTCTAGTAAATATATCTTGATTGAAGAATGTTTAGATCATTTTAATGGAAAACAGAACAAAAAAAGAAAATTTTCATTCTCTTAATCTAGCTTTCCCTTTGAATGCAGTTTATTTTTCTGAGCATGCTGGCAAATATTTGTTCTTGTTTTAAACAAACTCACTTCATTTTGATGCATTTTTCAGAAAACAAGACTCAGTGTCATTTAGTTTCTAGAGTACATATATCTTGATATATGAATGTTTAGATATTTGCACTGGAAAACAAGACAAAAATATAGAAGAAAATCTTTTTTTTTTTTTTTTTTTTGCAGTGTTGTTATAACATCTATAATAATACGAGCAGTTCATCCTCCCCAACATGCTTTTTGCCCTTAGCGACACTTACAGTATTGAACTTTTCTTCAGTCATCAGGTTTCACCAGTTTCTGATCTGAACTACAATAGAGCAAATATTTGGCTTTGAAAGAGCAAAAGCTCTTGTGTTTGACTCTAACTGGTGAATCTGTCTGGTGTTTCTGATGGCTTCAGTACTGATCATGATATTAATGGACATGTATGTTGCAGATCAGAATATACAGGGTTCAGTAGTTATGAATGCAGCCCTGGCCCCTGTTAGTTTTTAGTTTTTAGATATGTTTTAATTCTTGAAAGATTGGATGCTCAATTACACGCGTCCCAAGTTTTTAAAGTCAACATGAAATTGACTTTAATTCATGTTCCTGCTGTTAACAAAAAATAATTCATCAGTGCATAACATGCTACAGAAATAAATGTTTTGTCTTCATTATCTTTCATCAAAATATAACTTGCTTCTCCTCTGAAGTCACTTTCTCATCTTGATCAACCAACTGTCATGCACCGATTAATTTTCCTGTTGAATACCTCATAAGGTGTTGTGAGCATCATTTCATGTTGACTTTAGGAGTAGCGTGATGTAGACGTGCTGTTTGAGTAACAGTCTGTTTCATTAGCAGATGTTCTCCTACAGCAGACACATAAGAGTAAAATGCACAAACACACACACACTTACACACTAAAGCCAAACGTGCTTGTTGTGAGAGACTATGAAGTGCACTAGTGTGATTCCGATGTGTGCAGAAGACACTAATGCTGGTGCTGTTAAATGTTCTTCATTAGAACTGCATCCTGCCACATGATTAACCAACTGTGTGTGATTAACAGAAGTTAATTTTTCACTTTGATGTCATGGCACTGAATGTCATTTAAACAATCACTGGTTCTTTTGTGACACTTGAAACTGAAATGTACAATAAATTGCCTATAATTTGTTTTTGTCAAATGAGAGATACGTTGTTTCCGTCATGTGACATCTTACTCATGATACTAAAGATTGAAGTGCTAGAACATACAAAATATTATAAGTATATATTATATAATCACAAAAATAGTAAACGACAAATAGTTAGAATAGCAAAACAATGTAAAAGTGAGATTAAAGTGTTATAATGTAAAACATTATTATGCCTTTCTTTTCTAACATATGCATCAATGTTACATTTTTAAATGTAATGAATACATGCAATTAGAAAACAATATTACCACTTTACAAAAAGGTTCCATTAGTTAATGCTTTAACATTAACAATGAGCCATATATTTAAAGCTGCAGTCCATAACTTTTTTTGGTTAAAAATGATCTGAAATCAATATTTGAGCAAGTACATAACCAGCCAGTGTTCAAAACTATCACCTTACTTTAGCCCGATTCACAACAGTTAGCTTATAATGATGTTTTCTAATTTGAGTGGTAAGGGTAGGTTTTCACGGGAAATTCGAGCATGGCACTGCATCATTACGTCACGTCTGTAAACATAAAGAAGTTTTCCCGGCTAGTAGGCTATGGCATGTGAGGATCCTGCAGGTGACGGATCGTTTAGTCTTTTCTCACAGCAGCTCGAATAATTAAATGTATCATTTTGATGGCAGATTGTAATCCAGAAAGGATTGTGTGTTTATAAAACACATGTGAACGAAATTAAATTATATTCCAGTTTTAAATGTGCTTCTGATTACAGATAGCCTGAGTTTACACAAGATTTGTATTTTAAAGAAAACCAATTTGAAGGGAGCATAATTTGCTTTTTAAGTAAAAAGAATTTCTTACTATGAAATTTGAATGGCATGACAATTAGGTTAGACTGTACAGAAACTGAAATCTACATGTTAATACACACTATACTCATAGTCACGCAATGCCGATGTTGTTAACATTAATAATTTGAGAATAAAGTATAACAATAATAATAATTTGCACGATTTGATGTGATATGAGCTAACCGATCTTTAGATTTAATCACCATTGGCAGCGCAATTTATTGTAATGCTTTTTTCCTCAGTTGGTCAGAACAAACGTGGCAGACTTGTTACTTGTTCAGATGACAATATACGGTGAAAATTCTTATTTGGGTCATATATTCCAAGACGTAGGCAGTAAACATCCACACCGGTGCGGTGACTGACTGCTACACATTCACCACAAAACTTTAGATTCATCCCCACTGCATCCGCCATGCCAGAGCACATCCCACGCAATCAAGATAACTCCAAGTAACTGCAATTCCAGGTTTTCAAACAGAGATGGCGACAAAGAAGCAAAACTTACGGACTGCAGCTTTAAGTATTTAGTAATCTTTGTTAACGTTTGTAAATAAAAATACAGCTGTTCATTCATACGGTTCAGGTTCATTAAATAATATTAAGAGATACAACTTTTGATTTTAATATTACAATTTGAAGATTAAGAAATGCTTCAGATGCTTTTTTTTTTTTTTTAGTTCATGTTAAGTAATGTAGTTACCTAATGTTAACAAATAGAATCTTATTGTAAAGTTTTACCAGTTATTAAATTACTGAATTTGATTATAAATATATTTTGCCCTCATATCGTGAATTTTGGGGGCATTTTAATTCATTTTGGTGGTGTTTTTGCTCCAGCTGAGCTTTACTTGCATTGAGGATGAACATGGTTTTAGCTGTGAATTACTTTGGCCTTCTGCAAACCTCCTTTCACTGAGATTGAAGAAAAAGCAATTGTTTTCAATTTTCTCATTAATGTACTGTAAAGTTTTTCAATAGAATGAGCACACCACATATGATGTGGATGTACAAACCCCTCATCCATTTTCAAGAGAACACATTCAGATTCGTTAAAATGAATGACTGTCATTAGATGTCCATAATAGTGTGTGTATCTGAACTTCAATAATAGCATCATGTGGCTGTGGAGACGCTGGCTGTCATCTTCATTTTCTTCTTCTTGTGTGTTCAATCAGCAAAAACGTCAGCAATACATGTAGTTATTTATTTAGCTCCATTCAAAATATAAATTCAAAACCAAAAGAAAAGAAACTGAAAACTAATAAATGCATGTAACTGCATTCTGATTACATTATCTTGAACATGTCAACCATAAACGGTGCATGGTATTTCCTCGCATCAAACGTCACGCAAGGAGAATATTTCAGAATATTAGCAAACACTCGTTCTGTTACTGAACAGAAAACAAAATATTCACCTGACCAAAAATTTTTTTTTTCTTTCACAATCCAATTGTAAGGCAATGAAAATGATAAAGACCATCAATCCTTACGTTTGTCAAATGCTAGGGTCAGACAGGAGGAAGCTGAAGCTTGACGATCAGACTGAGATGATCCAAGGGAAACGTTTCATTAGGAAGTCCTCGCAGAGACCAGAGATCAGCCTCCGACAGCAGAGACAAGCGACCCAGCAGCTTCAATCTGCCAGCGCTCTCTGTCAACACAACACAGCAGGACATTACTCAAACACAACAGCTTACTCAACCTTCAGACTACAGGTGCATCTCAATAAATTAGAATGTCGTGGAAAAGTTCATTTATTTCAGTAATTCAACTCAAATTGTGAAACTTGTGTATTAAATAAATTCAATGCACACAGACTGAAGTAGTTTAAGTCTTTGGTTCTTTTAATTATGATGATTTTGGCTCGCATTTAACAAAAACCCACCAATTCACTATCTCAACAAATTAGAATATGGTGACATGCCAATCAGCTAATCAACTCAAAACACCTGCAAAGTTTCCTGAGCCTTCAAAATGGTCTCTCAGTTTGGTTCACTAGGCTACACAATCATGGGGAAGACTGCTGATCTGACAGTTGTCCAGAAGACAATCATTGACACCCTTCACAAGGAGGGTAAGCCACAAACATTCATTGCCAAAGAAGCTGGCTGTTCACAGAGTGCTGTATCCAAGCATGTTAACAGAAAGTTGAGTGGAAGGGAAAAGTGTGGAAGAAAAAGATGCACAACCAACCGAGAGAACCGCAGCCTTATGAGGATTGTCAAGCAAAATCGATTCAAGAATTTGGGTGAACTTCACAAGGAATGGACTGAGGCTGGGGTCAAGGCATCAAGAGCCACCACACACAGACGTGTCAAGGAATTTGGCTACAGTTGTCGTATTCCTCTTGTTAAGCCACTCCTGAACCACAGACAACGTCAGAGGCGTCTTACCTGGGCTAAGGAGAAGAAGAACTGGACTGTTGCCCAGTGGTCCAAAGTCCTCTTTTCAGATGAGAACAAGTTTTGTATTTCATTTGGAAACCAAGGTCCTAGAGTCTGGAGGAAGGGTGGAGAAGCTCATAGCCCAAGTTGCTTGAAGTCCAGTGTTAAGTTTCCACAGTCTGTGATGATTTGGGGTGCAATGTCATCTGCTGGTGTTGGTCCATTGTGTTTTTTGAAAACCAAAGTCACTGCCCCCGTTTACCAAGAAATTTTAGATATAGTGTGATACAGTGAGAATATAGAGGAAAAACAGCTCAACTGAGCAAAAATGTGCAATTTGTTGCAGATTCTGATATTTAAAATGATGCTTGTAATGTAAATCAATGAGATCTTTATAACAGTGCAGCAGATACTGACATAAAATGATCTAAATATCAGCAGTCACTCTATATCTCCAATAATATGCCTCAGTAAGAGATTGAAATGATCCAAACATATAATGCAATGCAATCCAATGCTGATTGAGAGATGAAGAAATAAACGCTCCTCAGAAGATGTGAGATGAAGATCATTCCTCCACTGTGACACATTCAATTGTTTTTTTTTTGTTGTTTTTCGGCTTTCATGTCGATTTTAGTTCGTTTAAGTAATTTTGTGTTTTGCTGTTTGTTAATGTCTACATTGCTTTTATTCATTTGTATTTCAGTTTTAGTTATTTTAGAACAAGTTAAACTAATGGAAACTAAGAAATGTTGCTGCCTTAACTAGCTGGAATAAAATGTGTCTTTTTTTTTATATATTTTATTTCAAGTACCAAAATAGTTTTTATGATTTAAGTTTTAGTTCACTATAACTCTGGTTTGATTTTACAATCAAAATGAGACAGACCAAAATCAGCATTTTAAGGGACTCTGCAGATATTTGCTGATTATCTGATGTGAGCTGCACTGCAAAAAATGCTTTTCTTTCTTGTCTTGTTTCCAGCCAAAATATCTAAAAAAAATTTAAGTAAAAATTGTCTTGTTCTCAGAAAAAAAAAAAAAAAAAAAAAAATGTCAAAATTAAGTGAGTTTTTGCTTAGAACAAGCAAAATAATCTGCCAATGAGGTAAGCAAAATAATCTTGTTTTCTGTTTGAAATAAGATTATATTCCTTACCCCATTGGCAGATTATTATATAAACACTGGCAGCTCAGAGCATCACCTTCAGCTGAAGCAGAGCCGGTGGAGCAGAAGATGTAGTTGACCATCGCTCCTCCCTCTGAGTTCAGAGAGCTGACCACAGCCGTCCGCGTCTCGGGCTAGACAGAACTGTAAACTGACCTCAGGCTCAGTGCGTGATGCAATGTGTGTCCAAACCTGCCCAACACCAGCAGATTTCATGTGAGGAACCTCATCAGGAATCTCACACCAGCCTCTTCAGTTTCTCCACAAACATTTCACACAATAAGGAGTTCTGAGCTGTGAAGCAAACCAACCAGCTACCAGATGATAAAAAAAAAAAAAAACGCTTGATGAAGTATTTGAAATTAGTGATGTAACGGTATGAAAATTTCTTATGATTATAGCAACCAAAATGATCACGGTTATCAGTATCATCACGGTATTATTAAAATGTGCTGGAAATGTTTAAAAAGTAGACACACAAATTGTTTCACCAAGATTTATATTTAAAATCAACAAACAACAAATGAAATGACTTTGTTTGCATAATCACTAAAACAATAACATTACCAATGATGTCCAGAATTTAAATGACAACAGTTTATCTAATAGCATGTTCAAATATTTAATGTAATGTTCAAATAAAGCTTTGAAAAGGTTTCATAAAAAGGTAATCCTCACATTTCAGCCTTTAAATTAAGAAAAGGGTTAAGTCAAAAATGATAATTGATTAATAAATGGTTATTATTATGGAACAGCAGAATTACAGCTGTTTCCTGTAATCTCCATGGACTAAGCAGCATTGCGATTAAAACACTACTTTATTAGGTATTACATGGAGCGAAGTGGAAAACAAAATGCCATTGAATCTTTTCTGGAGACAGTCAGAAGCTTCAGAGGTAAATTCATATAATTAATTCATTCATATATTCATTTGTATAATTCCCTTAGCACTCTTTTAAAACCTCCCAGCTTTTCCTCCATGTTTTCACACAAAACGAAACTACTCTGTGTGCTCTGCTGTTACTTAAAACTCTGCTTTATGCTGGACAGTATTTATTTATCCTGAGTTGTTCAAATCATGGTAATTGAATACGGTTATAATGATAATTGAAATATGAAATGGTAATACTAACCGTGGGGAATTTTATCATGATTTATTGTCAAACCGGTAATCATTACATCCCTATTTAAAATAATAAAAGGCAAAGCTACAAGAGTATTTACTTCCCCTGAGGCGCTATGCACTGCGTAACTGAATCAAAAATATGTACAAAACAAAACTACTTACTATAGACTTTGATTAGATGTAAAAAAAATAAATAAATAAATAAATCTATATATTTTATAGTTTATTAGAAATATGTACATAATCGAGTTAAACAGTTGAGTTTTACCATTTTCGAATCCATTCAGCCAATCTCCGGGTCTGGCGGTAGAACTTTTAGCTGCAGCTTAGCATAGATCATTGAATCTGATTAGACCGTTAGAGTTTGACCAAATGACCAAAGAGTTTAGATATTTTTCCTATTTAAAACTTGACACTTCTGTAGTTACATCGTGTACTAAGACTGAAGGAAAATGAAAAGTTGCAATTTTCTAGGCCGATATGGCTAGGAACTATACTCTCATTCCGGCGTAATAATCAAGGAACTTTGCTGCCGTACCATGGGTGCAGCAGGCGCAATGATATTACGCAGCGTCTCTCACAAATGTCTCCATGGTTGCAAGGCATGCTCCCTATGCAAGCAGCGCTGCGTAATATCATTGCGCCTGCTGCACCCATGGTACGGCAGCAAAGTTCCTTGATTATATATCGCAACTTTTCATTTTCCGTCAGTCTTAGTACACGATGTAACTACAGAAGAGTCAAGTTTTAAATAGGAAAAATATGTAAACTCTTTGGTAATTTTTGAGCGAGATGCTAACGGTCTAATCAGATTCAATGATCTATGCTAAGCTGCAGCTAAAAGTGCTACCGCCAGACCCGGAGATCGGCTGAATGGATTCAAAAACGGTAAAACTCAACTGTTTAACTCTGGAGGAGTTGGAAAATGAGCCTATTTTCAAAAATAGTGGAGTGTTCCTTTAAGGGAAAAGCCAGTTCCCTATCAGTCAGTCACGTTCGAAGTTACGTCAGAGTGTCTGATGCAATTGGGATCTCGCTCGAGAGCCCAATCCCCTTCGAGTGTTAACAAAACAAGCCAATGACAGTTGGCGTGCGTGCTTTGCATTGCGCACCCCCGCCCCCCAGGGCGGGTATAAAAGGAGAGCGCGTGCAGACGCACATCAGCTTTTCGCTTCGGAGCCGAGCCTTTCAGTCCGAATCTCCGAGAGTGTCTACAGACAGCTACAGTGTTGGTGTTACGGTGCGTCAGCAGGGGTTGCTGTCCAGTGCTTCTGCTTCTCTTCTGACGGCATGCTAAAGCTCTTCATTCTGCGGTCATGCTGCGACCTCTCCTGGGCGTTTCAGCACTTTTTCTAAAAGAGCAAATCTAAAAGAGCAATCTAAAAGAGCTACACAAGCGATGCGGCGTCTTTTTAAAGATGGCCTTCCGCTCATGTGTTTCTGGATGTGGTCACTTCCTGGCTCCGTCTGACGGTCACAAACGCTGTGTCTCGTGCTTGGGCTATCAGCACGCCAAAGCAGCACTCGTGGATGAGTCATGTTCTCATTGCGGGAATATGACCATCGCGATGTTGCGATCCAGATACCTCCTCATCAAACAAGGGGGTGTCCCCCTTGCCATGCCCCGTTCTAGTTCCTCCGTCTCTCAGCAGTGGAGGACTACTTCAGATTGTGGTCAGGGTGATCTGAGGATAAGAATGAGAGCTTCCCCCTCTGTGGGCCTCTCACTCCTCTAGCACTTCGCGCCCTCTGGTGTTCTCGGATGAGGTGGCTGAGTCCCCGGACAGGGCAGGGCCCAGTATCTCGTTCAAAGCGCCAGCAGGTGACAGGATGTCGAATGTTGCATCGGGGGACGAGCTAGGCTCTGGAGATGATGATTCGGCTGCGCTGCCTCCGTCAGGAAGAGTGGCGTTGCCCGAGGCAGATCCTGAGCTGAACACTATGCTTTCCCAGGCCGCCGAAAGCGTCGGGCTGCACTGGAGACCTCCTCCCGAACGCTCGAGGTTGGATGATTGGTTCCTGGGGGTGCAGGCCGATCGCCGGCAGCCAACTCCAGTTCCATTCTTCCCAGAGGTGCATGAGGAGGTGACTAGGTCTTGGAAGGCACCCTTTTCTGCCCGAAACAGCGCTAGCGCCTCCTCCGTCCTCACCACCCTCGATGGCGGGGTGGCCCAAGGGTATGTGGAGATCCCCCCAGTCGAGCGCGCTATTGCAATGCAGCTCTGCTCGCTAAGTGCCGCCGCCTGGCGGGGTAATCCACGCCTTCCGTCCAGGGCCTGTAAGCTCTCGTCCACTTTAACGGCCAAGGCTTACAGAGCTTCTGGACAGGCCACTTCCGCCCTGCACACCATGACCCTCCTGCAGGTCCACCAGGCCAAGGCGTTAAAGCAGCTGCACGAGGGTGGTGCTGACCCAGGTGTGTTGCAGGAGCTGCGCACAGCGACGGACCTCGCCCTGAGGGCGATGAAAGTCACAGCGCGGTCCCTGGGTCAGACGATGTCCACTTTAGTGGTCCAGGAGCACCACCTATGGCAGATGTCTCTGCCATGGGCTGGGGAGCCATGTGCAATGGGCATGCAGCATCGGGGCTCTGGACAGGGCCCCGACTGCAGTGGCATATCAACTGCCTCGACTTGCTAGCAGTATGGCTTGCTCTGCACTGCTTCAAATCACTGCTACACAACAAGCATGTACTGGTTCGTACGGACAACACTGTGACCGTTGCGTACATCAACCACCAAGGCGGTCTACGCTCCCGTCGCATGTCGCAACTCGCCCGCCATCTCCTCCTTTGGAGTCAGAAGCATCTGAGGTCGCTTCGCGCTGTTCATGTCCCAGGCGAGCTCAATCGTGCAGCCGACGAGCTCTCATGTCAGCCCGCCCTTCCGGGAGAATGGCGACTCCACCCCGAGACAGTCCAGCTGATTTGGAGACGCTTCGGGGACGCTCAGGTAGACCTGTTTGCCTCCCCGGACACGTCCCACTGCTAGATGTTTTTCTCCCTGTCTCGGCATGGACGCGCTGACACACAGCAGGCCTCGGGGCCTACGCAAATATGCATTTCCCCCAGTGAGCCTTCTCGCACAGACTCTGTGCAAGGTCAGGGAGGACGAGGAGCAGGTCCTCTTAGTGGTGCCATACTGGCCCAATCGGACTTGGTTCCCAGAACTATGCTCCTCGCAACAGCCTTCTTAGCAAATTCCTCTGAGGAGGGATCTCCTTTCTCAGAGAAGGGGCACACTCTGGCACCTGCGTCCAGACCTGTGGAATCTCCATGTATGGTCCCTGGATGGGACGTGGAGGTTCTAGGCAGAGGTGGGTAGAGTACCCAAAAACTGTACTCAAGTAACACTAAAAGTACTTGAAGAAATATTTACTCAAGTAAAAGTAAAAGTAATAGTCTGAATAATTACTTGAGTAAGAGTAAAAAAGTATCGGATAAAAAAACTACTCAAGTAGTTAGTTACTAGTTACTTTGGATCATATACTGAAAATAGTCTATTTTTATTTAGATACATAAATTTTATCTAAATATCTATCTCTCTCTCTCTCTCTCTCTCTCTCTATATATATCTATATCTATCTATATATATATATATATATATATATATATATATATATAGATATAGATATATATATATACACACACACACACACTGCCATTCAAAATACTTTTAATGTTTTTTTGTTTTTTTTTTATGTAATTTATTTCAGTGATGCAAATCAGAATTTTTATCAGCCTGATTTATTATCAATGCTGTTCTTTTATAGCTTTCTATTCATAAAAGAATCCTGAACAAAATGTCACACTTTCCAAAAAATATTAAGCAGCAAAACTGTTCCCTGTTGAAAAAAACAGCTTTTGCTGGTAAGGTATGTTTTGAAGCATGGGATGCTGGTTTGAGCTGATTTAAGCTGGTCCTTTGCTGGTTTATGCTGATCTTTAGCTGGTTTAAGCTGGACATGTGCATGACCAGCACATGACCAGCTTAAACCAGCTAAGGACCAGCATAAACCATCATCCCAGCTTCAAAACATACCTAACCAGCAGATGCTGTTTTTTTTTTAAACAACACTGATAATAAATCAATATATCTGAATGATTTCTGAGGGATCATGTGACTCTGAAAACTGGAGTAACAGCTGATAAAAATTCTGATTTGCATCACTGAATTGAATTAAATTATATTTTAAAGTATATTAATTATGTATTATAAATGTATATATGTTTATAACCTCTGACACAGAGAAGAGTGAAAACTCCTCACATGACCGCTACTGAACATCTGAACATAACGAAACAAATGCACATTGATGGATCTTCTTCCGTCTGTTCTGCAAAATGTAAACAAATGTAACGTTAGCCTTTATTTCTGCAAGCGTAAATATTGTGAAAATATCAATATTAATTGTGTCTAGGCAAAGGCATTCCTCCTGGAACTAACGCGGGTTTGGCGGGTGTTCACTTCATACTCTGTGACAGCTTATTTAATGAATAAATTATACATTGTATTTAATGTGTAAGGTACATGTACAACAAACTGGTAATGTCATAGTGGTATCGTGTACTGTAATCGAATCTCTACCTGTGGAACCGACAGCACACGCGGTGTTCATCTAATAAAGATCTTCATAGCTAGCAAACCATAGCCTTTGCAGATTTGCTTTCAACTGACTGTAGATCCAAAACCACGTCTTCAGCGCTCTCGATGTTACAACTCTGAGTGAGAACCGCTTCAGACGATCAGCGCGTGCGGCAGAACTGAACGAATCATTCAAACTGATTCGCGAACCGATTCACTGGATTGCCAATTGGTTTGATCAAGCCTTCGAACAGAATTGACTTAAAAGAGTGAATCATTCGTAAACAGGCATCGCTCATTGCCCAGAAAAAAAAGTAGACGGCGCGTTTGGAATAAATTGAAGGATTTTTACCTTGTATTACATTAAGATAAAGTAACGAGAGGAGCGTCGCCCACAGTAACGAAGTAAAAGTACCGTTTTTTCACTAAAAATGTACTTGAGTAAGAGTAAATGTACCCATTTTTAAATATACTCTAAAAGTATTAGTTACCCAAAAAATTTACTCAAGTAAATGTAACGAAGTAAATGTAACTCGTTACTACCCACCTCTGGTTCTAGGTGTGGGCTACCTCCAGCGGTAGTGAACACCATCACTTCAGCCAGGGCTCCGTCTACAAGACACGCTTACAGGCTGAAGTGGAACCTGTTCGTCGATTGGTGTTCTTCTTGCCGGGAAGACCCCCGTAGATGCCCGATCGCGGTCGTGCTCTCTTTTCTGCAAGAAGGGCTGGAGCGAAGGCTGTCTCCCTCCGCTCTCAAAGTGTATGTTGCCGCTATTGCCGCACATCACGATGCAGTAGACGGTAAGTCTGTCAGGAAGCATGACTTGGTCATCAGGTTCCTCAGGGGAACGAGGAGGTTAAATCCTCCACGCCCTCACCTGGTACCCTCTTGGGATCTCCCCTCGGTCCTGGCGGTCTTGGAGGAGGAGCCCTTCGAGGCTCTGCAGTCAGTAGAGCTAAAGTTTCTGTCATTAAAGACAATGCTCCTCACTGCATTGACCTCGGTCAAAAGGGTAGGGGACCTGCAGGCATTTTCTGTCGACGATTCGTGCCTAGAATTCGGACTGGCTGACTCTCACATTGTCCTGAGACCCCAGCCCAGATATGTGCCCAAAGTTCCCACCACGTCTTTCAGGGATCAGGTGGTGAACTTGCAAGTACTGCCCCGGGAGGAGGCAGACCCAGCCATTGCTCTGCTCTGTCCCGTCCGTGCCTTACGCATTTACGCGGACCACACGCAGAGCTTCAGGACCTCAGACCAGCTCTTTGTCTGCTATGGAGGACAGCGGAAGGGAAAGACTGTCTCTAAACAAAGACTTGCCCACTGGATCGTGGAGGCTATAGTCCTAGCTTATCAGGCCCAACGGTTGCCGTGCCCCCTCGGAGTAAGAGCACACTCTACGAGAGGCATTGCTTCTTCTTGGGCACTGGCACAGGGTGTCTCGATAGCAGACATCTGTGATTATATTTCGTTTCATTTTTTTGTTAAGTTAATTTAGAAAAACATTTGGAGCATTTTTTGTTCGTTATATGTTTTTGTTTTTTAAAGTAACAACCAAGCGGCCAGCGGCATACAGTAAGCTGATCATAGCCTATGTTTGATCAATTTAACCTTCTCAAATCATCACAACTTTCCTAAAATAAAATCTATAGATATAAAACAGTTCAAGCATATAACAATGTTTAAACATTAAACCTAGATAAAAGTGTGCTGTATCCAATAGTTTGTGTGGAGAGTGGAAGCTAAACCGTCTCGTCTTGAACAGGAGCGATTCACAAAAATGAACCGAAACTCAGCAAATACATGCCTCACAGACATGATAAATATATATATATAGAAAGCTTTAAATTACTACTTAATGAAATAACACAAATTGAAAAAACTTTCATTATAATCATAATCCATAAAGATGCATATCTCTCTAAAGGCGCCTGTATTCACAAAACATCTTAAAGCAAAAAGTAGCTCATAACTCACAGATTTAGGAGAAAATCTTAAAGTGGTGGTTGACTGCTTTTTTTTTCTAGGCTTGATTGTGTTTGTGGGGTGCAGTCTATTTATTCTTCTTTACTCTGCTGGTAGATAGACTTGCATGGCTGAGATCAGCAAATAAATATGAAGTATTGCACAACACAAAAGAAGACATTTAAAGATTATTTCAGCTGTTTTTGTCCATATTATAAAGTCGACAGAAAATGTAGAGGTTCTTATTCATTAAACGAAAACAGACATTACCACATTTTTAAAAATTCAAGATATTTTTTGTTAAATTTCCAGCAAAAATAACTCCGTAAACACATTAACTTGTGTACTTCATATATGTGTGTGGTTTTCCCAGTCTTAGTGTTGTATTTGGATTGTGTTGTGATGAACGGATTGTGTGCTCTTGCAGGTTTCAGGTCAGGTGGATTTGTCATATAAAGTCCATCACACAAGGCTTTTTGCCCCGTTGTGGCCCAGCAGCCTCGGCATCACTGACGGCTGTCAGTACAGGTCTGACACGCAGACCGCAGCTTCAGGTCAGCACCAGCTCAACATTTCACTAATCACTTTAGATTCCCAGCATGCATGTGTTTTGCTCATATCTGTATGTTTGCAGTAGACAATCGGCAGTACAGCGCTGAGTTTCTTTGTCAGCTGCGATACTGTCCAGCGGTGTGTGTGCGGCCCACTGATCTGGAGCTCATACCAGGAGTCACCGACAGAACACCAGGTGATAGATTTACTCTCCTCAAGTCTGGTGCACCAGCTGTGTCTAAGCCTAGTTTTGACGTAAACAGTTTACACACTACTAACTATTTAAGCATTGCACCATTAAGCTTAGTTAAAACAATCTGTGTATGCCATGTTTTCCAAAGAAATAGTTCTTGTCACTTGACGGATTGTGGCCAGTTGTATAAAATGCTTAGACTCATCTTACAGGTTAGACATCTGGGCCCGTATTCACAAAACATTTTATCTCACCACTAAGAGTTCTCCTAAATAGCAGTAAAAGTTTTTAGCTAAGAGTTTCTCTTAAAACCTATTCACAAAGTTGCTGAGACAAACTTGTACTAAGGAATAGAGAGAAGTCTTAAGCTCAGAGTAAGGGGGCGGGGTTGACCTCTTTGCTATGGATGATGTCAGCATGCTTATTAACTATCCACACAGTCTCTGTCAGATATTTATTCATAGAAATATTGTAGATTAAAGATAAAGGTTTAAAAATTAAAAAAAATGTTGCCACATTCAAATAAAGATTTTAAAATGCAGGCTAAGTGTAACTAATTTAACAAGTATATGATCAGCTAATTGTCAGCCTCTTACATGTATGCTTCTCAAAATTAGTGAATATGCATATAAACAGCCTTTTAACTCTTTCCCTGCCAGCGATTTTTTAAAAAGTTGCCAGCCACCGCCAGCATTTTTGATGATTTTCACCTAAATTTGACGGCCCTCAGAATATTTTCTGCTATGAATATAAGAACATATTATATATCAAAATAAAGAACCAAGCCTCTGCTTTAAAAAAAAAAAAAAACTATTTTATTCTATCTTCATGTGTTCATGTTTCATCACCATTTGAATGCAGATAGGTTTCATCAAAAATACAACATTTTGGACAAAAAACTGAGAAAAATGCATTTTTATCAAAGTAGTGCATTTTCAAGCAAAATACATTCAGATGTCATATTCTTTCACTTGTAAATAATTATATGAATTATTGAAATTGCATTCAATAAACAGAACAAACAGACACACACACAAACATATACATACATATGATTATACACACACACATATAGGCTACATACATACATATGCATACATATACTGTACACGCACGCACGCACACACACACACACACACACACACACATACACACATACATATATGTATATATATCTATATATCTATATATATATTTATAGATATAGATAGATAGATAGATAGATATAGATCTATATATAGATTGCGCCCACACACACACACACACACACACACACACCCCTGTTCAGATCAATGAGTAATCGGTTACAACTAGAGATGTTTCTGTGTCTGTAAAGGCATCTCTCTCACTGACTACTTCATCCCGATCAGATTCAAAATGGTCAAAACATGATCTACATACATGATCTATATATGATCTACATTTTCTCTGATGCTTCCATTTATGCCGATCGTCTTCTATTCGCACCCTAAAGACCCGGAAGTCTCGTAAATCATTCAGGACATGCGCTAGGGCTTTCCTTACCGTAATACACCTAGAACACAGATTGCCGTAAAAACTCATCAATGGCGGGGAAGCGTTGTCTCTTAATTGACGAGATATTTCGTCAATGGTGGGGAAAGAGTTAATTAACAGAGTAGAATAATGATGGCTGATGGTAAGACATGCAAACGTAAAAGAAAACCAAACTGGACACAAGTACATCTGTTACTTCTTGCCCAGGAGTCCTCTTCACTACCTTTCATAGATTTAAGAGCTAGTTTTAGTGCTAAAACGCTTTGTGAAATACTCTTAGAGTAAACATTTAGGAGTCCTAAATTTAGGATTGATGCCCATTATGTTTAAAGGGGTGGCTGATTGCGATTTCACTTTTTTAACGTTAGTTAGTGTGTAATGTTGCTGTTTGAGAATAAACAGTGTCTGCAAAGTTACGACGCTGAAAGTTCAATGCAAACGGAGAAATCGTCTTTTAAAATTATGTCAGTTTAATGCCTACAAAAACGATTCATAAGGACTACAATGAGTTACTTCCTGGGTCCATTGTCACGAACCCAGATAAACCCCGCCCCTGGGAACACGCAGCAAAGGGGGTGAGGCCATGCTGCAGTGCTGTAGAGAAGAGGAAGACTAGGGGTGCACATAAAAATCTATTCATATATGAATCGTGATTCTGTCTTCTAACGATTCTAATGGATTCACAAGTTTCAAAATCAATGTTCTAAAGCAGTGGTTCTTAATACTGTTCCTCACGTCCCCTGCTCTGCACATGCTCTGCTCTGCATCTCTCTCTCTCTCTTTCAGATCATCTGCTCAGTGAATACACTTATTTTCACACAGCTATGAGAAGCATTATACATGGACGCACGTGCGGTTGCTGTGCTGTGTTAAAGCTTTAATCAGAATAAAATTGTATATTTAAAGCTAACAGAAGCAGTAGCATTTACAAATAACAGCGTATCTAAAAGTATGAGACAACAACAAACAAACATACCATTAAAAGCCGTGCTTGCACAGGTTCTGTGCAATCCTCTTGACTGATATTCTCTGCGTCTTAATCGGGCTCAAATTGATAAGCAGTATAGACGACGCCATTGTTTACAATACATCCGGACAGAGGTGTAAAGTACTTGAGTAAATGTAACTAATTACTGTACTTAAGTATCTTTTTGGGTACTTTGTAGTTGTACTGAGTATCAAAGATATTAGCAACTTTTACTCTCTACTTCACTACATTTTTAAATGAGTATCTGTACTCTTTACTCCACTACATTTGAAATGAGTGTTGCAGTTACACGTTACGTTGTAATGTGCGTTGGCATATCAATTGCCTCGAGTTGCTGGCAGTACGCCTTGCCCTCAGAGGGCGCCTTCGGAGCAGGGACGTTCTGGTCCGTACGGACAACACTGCGACCATTGTGTATATCAAACGGCAAGGCGGTTTACACTCCCGTCGCATGTCACAACTCGCCCGCCACCTCCTCCTCTGGAGTCAGAAGCATCTGAGGTCCCTTCGTGCCATCCACTTCCCAGGAGTGTTCAATCAGGCGGCCGACGAGCTGTCTCGAGCGGCACTTCCTGGGGAGTGGAGACTTCCCCATCCCCAGGTGGTTCAGCTGATTTGGAGTTGGTTCGGAGTTGCTCAGGTAGACCTGTTTGCATCTCCAGAAACCACCCACTGCCAGTGGTTCTACTCCCTATCCGAGGCAATGCTCGGCACGGATGCACTGGCACACAGCTGGCCCCAGGGCCTGCGCAAATATGCATTTCCCCCAGTGAGCCTGCTAGCACAGACACTGTGCAAGATCAGGGAGGACGAGGAGCAGGTCCTGCTAGTGGCTCCATATTGGCCCAACAGGACCTGGTTCCCGGAACTCATGCTCCTTGCGACAGCCCCTCCCTGGCCGATTCCTCTGAGGAAGGATCTGTCCTTAAAGTGTACGTTACTGCTATTTCTGTCCACCACGACCCCATAGAGGGGAGGTCAGTGGGGAAGCACGATCTGGTCATCAGGTTTCTTAGGGGGGCCAGGAGGTTAAATCCTTTTAGGCCTCCCTCCCTACCCTCTTGGGATTTGGTATTGGTGCTAAGAGCCCTACAAACTGCCCCCTTTGAGCCGTTGCAGTGAGTCGAGTTGAAGTTTCTCTCTATGAAAACCCTACTCCTGACTGCGTTGGCCTCAATCAAGAGGGTGGGGGACCTGCAGGCAATTTCGGTCGACGAGTCGTGCCTTGAGTTTGGGCCGGCTGAATCCAGTGCAACACTGAGGCCCCAGCCCGGCTATGTGCCCAAGGTTCCTACCACTCCCTTCAGGGACCAGGTAGTGAACCTGCAAGCGCTGCCCCTGGAGGAGGCAGACCTAGCCCTAGCTTTGCTCTGTCCTTTACGCGCACTGCGTCAGTACGTGGATAGAGCTTCCTCAGAGCTTCAGGACCTCAGAACAGCTCTTTGTCTGTTACGGAGGACAGCAGAAAGGGAAGGCTGTCTCCAAGCAGAGGATGGCCCACTTGATAGTGGATGCCATCATCTTAGCCTACGAAGCACAAGGTGTGCCCTGCCCGCTCAGGTTGCGTGCTCACTCCACTAGGGGTGTCGCATCGTCCTGGGCGCTGGCTCGTGGTGCCTCGTTAGTAGACATCTGTAGAGCTGCGGGTTGGGCGACTCCCAACACGTTCGCTAGGTTTTATAGCCTACGTGTCGAATTAGTTTCCTCCTGTGTTCTCACCTCAAATGGGTAGTGGCACTGAGAGGCCCGGCTCAGAGTCGGCTTGCGGCATTCTTATGCCTAATTCTCCAGAGAGTTCCTTAACCAGGCAAACCATGTCGAGTCCTCCAGCACTCCAGCGTCCAGACGTGGCGGAGCGTCCAGCACCAGGCCTTTCAGCCAATGAATTCTTGAAATCTGATGTGTGCCCATATGAGAGACCCTGCTGGGATCCCATATGTGTACTCCACGGTATGCTTATTAAAGCCGTGTTTCCCCTGGCAGACCACGTTCTGCCGTCTCTAATGATGCAGCCTAAGCCATCTCAGAGACTTCCATGTGCAATAGGGCCCTATGGGGTTACTTCACATGTCTAAATGTCACTTAACCCCCTCTGGGAGGAGGTGACTCTGCAGTGTGCCTCTTCCAAGCGGAAGGGCACGCTTCCCAGTGTTATCCTAGTCCTACTGTTTGGGTTGCTCAAGAAACAACAGTAGTTGACCTTCTCTGTGTAGAGCCCGGTCCTATTGTCTGCCTTATAGGAAGGATCAGGAGGCCTACACAGGGCACTGGAAGGGGGAGCTCCTGTGGCGCTTTGGTAGGGATCCCAATTTCGTCGGTCATCCGATGTGACTCGGAGTGACCGACTGAAAGGGGAACGTCTCGGTTACGTATGTAACCCTCGTTCCCTGAAGGAGGGAACGGAGACGTCACGTCTCGTCGCCACAGTCGCTGTACCACCGCTGAGCTGCCGGGTCACCGTCTCGGCTCCTCAGCGAAAGCATGAATTAATGCGATGCACCCGCTGCCTCCTATACTCACACTGTGATCAGCGGCAGCTGGATGCAATAATCATATGCCAATGTCCATTGGCTCGTTTAGTTACACTCGAAGTGGATTGGTCTCTCTGGCGAGATCCCAATTTTGTTGGTCATCCGACGTGACATCTCCATTCCCTCCTTCAGGGAACGAGGGTTACATACATAACCGAGACGTTCTTTGTGAGTTGTTGAATGTAATGGTTGTCTGTTTGCCCATCATTCTGTTCTTTGTTCCCTTTGGGTTTTGTCTTATTGTTTGTTCTAGCTTTTCAATGAAATATCTGCACACAGATCCTTGCCTCTGCCTGTTTCCCCAGCTTCTCCACAACATTACAGTTTTTCACTGGCATGTCTCTTTGACTCATGCATCTTTGAACCTATATTTAGTAGAGGTGCAACGGATCGTAGATGATCCGTGATCCGTACGGACCAGTCCCCACGGTTCGGCACGCATGCGATTCGCGGATTAACTGTTAAGTTCAACCATCATAGAGTGAAAGTTATCATTTGCATGTATTCTGTCTTGCCAATTTACACGAAGCAATTTCAGACCATTCAGATGAAGGAGAAGTTGAATCGGGACTCGCACGCTGTTTTCTGTGCTCAGCCGCTGCACACACACCGAAGCGCGCAGAGAGAGAGAGACAGATAGAGAGAGCGGCGCGATTCAGACACCGCGTTTCAGACAACATCTCAACGGATGGATACATACACACAAAGTTATGTGAAAATACCTGTTTTGGCAAGTATTCTGGTAAACACAGTAGGTTATGTCCATGTCTTAAGTTAACGTATACAGCTGACTAAGAAAGAAACAGAATGTGTGTCAGTATTAGGTCCGTGCATTTAGTCTTAAAGAGACAGCAGCCTAGAAATAACTACTTCTGTCTGGTCTGCTAATCAAACAACACCACAGCTTTAACAAAGATCAATCTATATTTAACTTATGCAGTAAGTATTATTGTGTTGTTTTACACTTAATTATTACATTTCTGCACCTGAATACTACAGTTACTGTCTTTATATAGCCTATAATTTTAGCCTAAAATTTTATATTGTAGGCTGTTCATCTATGCTTGTAATTTGTGCAATTGTTCTTGTTGTATTACTGACTTTAGTAGTTAAGCTAGTAGTTTCTGCTGGGGTGTATGTAAAGTAAGCTTTTAGTAATAAATGAAAAGCAACTTTTTTTTGCTGATCCGAAAAATGATCCGATCCGTGACTCAAAATCCATAGTATGATCCGAACCGTGAGTTTTGTGATCCGTTGCACCACTAATATTTAGTATAAGTAAAATATTTAAGTACTGTTAAAATCAGATACTCTAATACTTTTACTCAAGTTGTTTTGGAATTGGTGACTTGTAACTTGTAGTGGAGTAATTTTCACTGTAAGGTATCTGTACTTTTATTCAAGTATGGTTTTCAGGTTCTCTTTACACCTCTGCATCCGGAGCACATGCCACTGAGGTGAGGGGCGAGACGTTCAGATGCGCACTAGAGGCGATTTAGCCAATCACAACACACTGGGCCAGCTAACCAATCTGAGCCCATCACGTATTTCTGAGGGAGGGGCTTCATAAAACCAGGAAATAATCGTCGTTTATCAGAGAAGGGACAGAGCGGTGTAGAATAACGGTAAATTACATGAAAAATAATCAAAGCATGAACAGGTTAACACGTTTCTACCATCACATGGTACAGTATGCCATCATACTGTCTGATGTCATTTATCAGTGATTCTCAACTGATGCATCACAGACAACAGTGGGGAAAAAATGCTAAAAGCAACTAATGATCAAATAAAATGACCATGAAATCATGTATAGTTAGAATAGTAAAATAGACTGATGGAAAACACACTTCAGCTATCTTTTGTTGTCAAATGCTAATAATAATAACATGTTTCACATTCTTTCTTGAAAAAGAAAGCATCACTACAACTTCTAAAAGTGACCAGCAATGTTTTAGCATTACATAAAAAGTAATGTCACAAATATGAAAATATAATTTGAACTCTTTGCTCAACTTGGTAATATATAATTATATCAAAACTTAAAAAAAAAAAAAAAAAAAAAACAACATCAAGAACATCCAGGTAAACAAAAACACCTGAAACTAGGGGTGGATGATTAGTTGTTTTTGTTATTTTAATTTATCTTTGTTATTAAAAATAAGAGCTACAAACAATTGGACAAATACAATAAAACAAAAACATAGATGAAATAAACAATGCTTTGACTTTAAAGTAGGCGTACATTAGATATATTTAACAGTAGCATTTGAGTAAGAAACAATACAGAAACTGAATAATCAAATGTAAAACTGAAACACTGCATAGTCTTCACATGAATTAAATATACATTGATTCATAATAAAGCTGGAAAGGTTATTCAGTCAAGAGATGTGAGTGAGTTTCTCTTTTTAATTACAGTCCGATTACAGACCCATAATTTAATTAGTTATAATTTAATTGGACCGATCTCTCATCTTCCTTTTCTGTCAAAGATTCTAGAAAAGGTAGCATACTCACAACTATTTTCCTTTTTAGAGAAAAATGGTATCTACAGTATGAGATTTTCTAGTCAGGATTTAGACTGTATCATAATACTGAGACTGCTCTCATTAGTTACAAATGACCTACTCTTATCATCCAATCGTGGTTTTATCTCTCTATTAGTGCTACTGGATCTTAGCTCTGCATTCGACACCATCGACCACAACATTCTTTTGAATAGACTAGAAAATTATGTTGGCATTTTTTTTATTTAGTTTATTTGAATAGGGACAGATAAAAAAAAACATAGACAAACTTAAACAGTCATCTGATGTACGCATCATAGTGTTTTTTAGCTAAAGCTAATTTACGACACTTGTCCCTAGTAGGGTTTTTAATTAAAATTAAAAATACAGATTAACATTATTAAAAATAAGATAAAGATGAAATAAAATGAGAAAAAAAGAACACAATATAAAAACTAAATATGAGAACAATATTGTTCCTGAATTAGCCACAATTTGTTTTTTTTTGTTTTTTTGTTGCTGTTTTTTTGTTTTTGAAAATGGCTTAAGTTGGGATACATTTCAAGTGGTCTGGCAGAGAGTTCCATAATTTTGCCCCTTTTATTGAAAAGGCAGTTTGGGCAAATGATGTTCTACGGAAAGGGATACTACAATTGCCTTTTAACGCTGATCAGGTGGTGGATCTGGTACCAATTAGCTGTCTTGTTATTATTTTGCAAAGGGGTGTGGGAGCAGCGTTATTTAGGCATTTGAAGACCAATTTAACAAAATGCAGGGAGATAAAATTTGCAAAACTTAAAATCTTATATTTGCTTAGAATTTGGCAGTGATGGTACCTTATTCTCTTCCTGTCCATAACTTTCCAGGCTCGATTATACAGACACTCTATGGTCTTAACTGATGACTGGTGAGCTTGGGACCATGTGGTTAAACCATACAATATGTGTGAAAGAATCATAGAGTTTATAAAAATAAAAGCACAGTCAAGAGTCAGGCAGTTTCTTATCATCATGAAACAGCTCAAATTGGCCTTAATAGTTTTACAAATTGTCTTGATATGGCTTTTAAAATTCAACTGATAGTCTATAATTTTTCCCAAATACTTAACTTCAGGTACTTGTTCAGTAAGCTCCCCATTAATTTGTACATTCAGAAGTTGTGTTAAAGGCAATTTTTTAATGGAAAAGCAAACGGAGTTTGTTTTTTTAGTGTTTAAAGTTAAACAAGATGAGGACAGCCAAGATGATATTTTGTCTAAATTGGCAGTTTATTTATTGTTGTTTGTCAGCCACAGAAGTACAGGTATTACCAGATGCATACACCACTGTGTCAGCTGCATACATCTGTAGACCTATATCTGGACATACGTCTGGCAAATCATTCATGTAAAGGATGAAGAGTATGGGTCCCAAGTCAGTGCCCTGAGGGATCCCTGTTTCAATTTTGAGAAAAGTGGATCTCACATTATTAATTATAACACACTGTTCACGGCCTTTTAAATATGATTCAAACCAGGACAATGACAGTTTAGACAAATTAAACTTAAGCTAATTTTGAAATTAAGGTGTTGTGATTTACTGTATCAAATGCCTTTTTTTAGATCTAGAAATACTGCACCAACTACATTTCCCTTGTCAAGTGATTGTTTGATATTTTCGGTTAATAAACAAGTAGCGGATTCTGTAGGATGGTTGTGCCTGAATCCAAATTGCAGAGGATAGTGCATCAATTGTTCTGAGACAATCTTCTCCAGGACTTTAGACAAAACTGGAAGAAGACTAATAGGTCTGTAATTACAAGACATTTTATTGTCTCCAGATTTAAAAAGAGGTATTACCCAGAGCATTTTTCCACCCATCTGGGAATTGCCTGGATTTAATGGAAATATTAATAAGATTAGTGAGGGGCTGGGCCAGAATGCTACTATATTTTTTAAGAAAAGCTGTCTAAATTATAAATATCTTTTGAGAAGGTGGTGTTTAGATCCTGTATAGCTTTCAGAACAGCTGTCTGACCAACCTCCCTAAGCTGGAATGAGTTATCTTGTTCTTCAAGCAGATATATTGTTGTTAAACCTATATCGTTCCTGCTTGGAAAGCTTGATGCGAGGTTGTTAACAGATTGTATAAAGAAGTTATTGAATTCGTCTGCAACTTGTGCACTATCAGTAATGATGTTTTCACCCATTTAAGTTCATATGTATTTTGGGTGATGTTACCCTTTGGATTTAATAGGCTGTTTAGTTGCTTCCAAATTATTTTACCATTCCCCTTGGCCTCTGATAAAGCTTGAATGTAATAATTTGATTTGGACATTCTGAGTTCTTTAACGACTTGGTTACGCAAACATTTAAATAGTTTCAAATCAGTGTCCCTTCGAGTCTTAATAAAAATTTTCAGGGTGTGGTCCCTTCTTTTCATTAATTTTCTAATATTATCATTCATCCAAGGTATCTGAAATTTTCTCTGGGTTTTTTTTTCACTTTTTAATATATTTATCAACAATACTCCCTATAGTGGACATAATCTTATTACAGCAGTCGTTTACTTGGTCATATTGTTGGAGCTCATCCCAGTTAACACCCTTTAACTCATTCTCAAATTCAGTCAGTTTTTTTACGAGGAATTTCAAGTTTAAATGAATTCTGATTTCGATTTATAAACCTAATCAGTCTTTTCGTTGTCAGTTTTCTTGCAATTAAAATCATGTTATGGTCAGATAGACCAGTGACTAAATTATATGTTTTTATGATTCTGTCAGGTTTGTTCATAAAAATTAAATCTATCAGTGTTTGAGTATTCCTGGTGATACGTGTAGGTGCTTCAATCATTTGACTGAAGTCATATTTGGATGCGAGATTTTTCAATTTTTTTCTTACAGTGTTTGTTTAACCAATTTGTATTAAAATATCCGAAGAGAAGCACCTCGCTGTTATGCTTAAAGTTCTTAAACAGCACATCCAGGTTTTCACATAGCGTTGCATTGCACGCCGAGGGAGGATTATATACCACTAAAATATAAAATTGCAATATTACATTAATACATTGACATTCAGTGGATATATCAGCCGTTAAAAAAATTTCCTTTGCATTAAATGAGTCCTTAATGTATATCAGTATAACCCCACCCCTGCCCACAGTTTGGTCCCTTCTAAAACATGTATATCCCGGAACATCAATTATGCTGGTTAGAATTTTCTTATGTAACCAAATTTCACTAATACAAAGAAAATCCATACTGGACTCAGACAACAATATCCTGATCTCATCTCGCTTAGGAAATAAGCTTCGGATGTTTAAATGACCTCCCAAAATACCTTTAGGTTTTACCGTAGGATCCCAAACCACTTTGGCATGATTAACAGTTTGAAAGAATAAAGTCTGTCTCTGTTTGGTCAGTGCTTGTGTTTGAAGTGGTCTTACTTTGGCGAGGACAGCAGTTCTACGCCAGCCAACACTGTCAGCTGAGTGGTCCAGGATACTAGTTAGGCCTGGTTTGTTGTCCATCGCTGTCCCGGCCTCCGTCAACCTTTCAATCACGTAGGCTGGTTTCTCTGCCTGCTCTGTCATCCTCACGACGTCATGGATCTGTATATTCAGATCCCCGTGCCAGGCCCCATCCTCGCTGGTTGACAAAGTCCGGAAACCTGCAGGCACTCCAGGAGGCGTAGAGTTGAACGGACCGGTGTTATCCAGGGCAGGAAGCTCTACTCGTTGGTGAGGAAGAAGGCCCGTCGCGTTGTGAACAGATGTATCCACAAGGCCTGGGCCTGGATTAAGTTGTATATCTCCCGCGAACAAGACCAGGAGGAAAAAAATGATACCGCAAGAAATTTGTTTAGTTTAATGCAGTTGGAGTGACATATTGTTGTGCGTAAAGTGCACCTTGAACTGAGGATTAAGAATGAGTGGGTAATAGTGAGTTGCCCATATCCAAAGTTATACAGATGAAATTTGTTGGAGACAGAACTTAATGTTTGAACGTTTCTTACAAAATTTGGTTGGGTTCTGAGTATCAAGGATCCAACTATAGAGGCAAAAAATACCGCTGTAGCGTCGATGAACAGCAAATAGAGACTTAGATGGCATTGTTTGTTTATGTGCAGTCTCTGGCGTTGGAGTTGTTTCTGTTCAAGACGCGCACAAATGCTTTGTTTTTTGCCAAATAGCAGAGATGATTGCCTTGGTGTTGAAAGCTTGATCAATCGATATTTGTGATGCTTGGAAAAATGAGTTAATCCGATAAAGAATGCAGCAAGCGCAGCAAGCACAGAGCCCCACCAACCGTGTACGCACACCGTCGCCATTTTACTCCATTAGTGGAAGTGCATTGGCATGGTTCAAATCATACTTATGTGACCGCCATCAATTCGTAGCAGTGAATGAAGAGGTATCATATCGATCACAAGTGCAGTATAGAGTACCCCAAGGCTCAGTACTAGGACTGTTGCTTTTCATGCTTTACATGTTACCCTTGGAAGATATCATCAGGAAACATGGTGTTAGATTTCATTGTTATGCCGATGATATTCAGCCCCATATTTCTTCCAGCCCGACAAAACATACCAGTTTGCAAAACTAAAGGAAAGCATAGTTGATATAAAAAACTGGATGACTAGTAATTTCTTACTGCTAAATTCTGATAAAACAGAGGTGTTAATTATCGGACAAAAACCTCCGAATGTAATAACCTAGAACACTGTCTAACACTTGAACAGAAGTCAGTTAATTCTCAGCACATAGAGACTCCTTCACCTAGATATCACACTATAGAGACTGTGTCTGTTCCCCGTACTAGAAAATACAGAAAACGTCCAAACCAAAGTAACAATTTAATTGATGTTCAACAAATAAAAAATGTTTACAATACAGAGAAACAACTGATAAAACTTGGCTTACTGAATATCAGGTCCCTTTCTACAAAAGCACTATTTGTAAATGATATGATCACTGACCATAAGCTAGATGTGCTTTGTTTGACAGAAACATGGCTAAAACCAGATGAATACATTACTTTAAATGAGTCTACCCCCCAAGATTACTGCTATAAAAATGAGCCACGTCCAAAAGGTAAAGGGGGAGGTGTTGCTACAATTTATAGCAATATTCTCTGTATTTCTCAGAGGGCAGGCTTTAAGTATAACTCGTTTGAAGTTATGGTGCTGCGTATAACATTATCTAGAGAAACACGTGTTAGTGATAAATCCCCTGTGATGTTTGTATTGGCTACTGTGTACAGGCCACCGGGGCACCACACAGACTTTATTAAAGAATTTTCTGATTTTCTATTTGAGTTAGTACTGGCTGCAGATAAAGTCTTAATTGTTGGTGATTTTAATATCCATGTCGATAATGAAAAAGATGCATTAGGATCAGCATTCATAGACATTCTGAACTCTATTGGGGTTAGACAACATGTTTCAGGACCTACTCATTGTCGAAATCATACTCTAGATTTAATACTGTCACATGGAATTGATGTTAGTGGTGTTGAAATTCTGCAGCAAAGCGATGATATCTCAGATCATTATCTAGTCTTGTGTAAACTCCATATAGCTAAAACTGTAAATTCTACTCCTTGTTACAAGTATGGTAGAATCATCACTTCTACCACAAAAGACTGCTTTGTAAGTAATCTTCCTGATTTATCTCAATTCCTCAGCATATCCAACAGCGCAGAAAAACTTGATGATGTAACAGAAACTATGGACTCTCTCTTTTCTAGCACTTTAGATACAGTTGCTCCTTTACGCTTAAGGAAGATCAAAGAAAACAGTTTGACTCCGTGGTATAATGAGCACACTCGCACCCTAAAGAGAGCAGCCCGGAAAATGGAGCGCAGCTGGAGGAAAACAAAACTAGAGGTATTTCGTATAGCTTGGCAGGAAAGTACCCTATCCTACAGAAAAGCATTAAAAACGGCTAGATCTGATTACTTTTCGTCTCTTCTAGAAGAAAACAAACATAACCCCCGGTATTTATTCAATACAGTCACTAATTTAACGAAAAATAAAGCATCAACAGGTGTTGGCATTTCTCAAGAGCACAGCTGTAATGACTTTATGAACTACTTTACTTCCAAGATCGATACTATCAGAGATAAAATTGTAACCATGCAGCCGTCAGCTACAGTATCGCATCAGATAGTGCACTATAGATCCCCTGAGGAACAATTCCACTCATTCTCTATTATAGGAGAGGAAGAATTGTATAAACTTGTTAAATCATCTAAACCAACAACATGTATGTTAGACCCTATTCCATCTAAACTACTAAAAGAGCTGCTTCCAGAAGTCATAGATCCTCTTTTGGCTATTATTAATTCATCATTGTCATTAGGATATGTCCCCAAAACCTTCAAATTGGCTGTTATTAAGCCTCTCATTAAAAAACCACAACTTGACCCCAAAGATCTAGTTAATTACAGACCGATCTCAAATCTCCCTTTTCTGTCAAAGATACTAGAAAAGGTAGTATCCTCACAATTATATTCCTTCTTAGAGAAAAATGGTATCTGTGAGGAATTCCAGTCAGGATTTAGACCGTATCATAGTACTGAGACTGCTCTCATTAGAGTTACAAATGACCTGCTTCTATCATCTGATCATGGTTGTATCTCTTTATTAGTTCTACTGGATCTTAGCGCTGCGTTCGACACTATCGACCACAACATTCTTTTGAATAGACTAGAAAACTTAGTTGGCATTAGTGGAAGTGCCTTAGCATGGTTCAAATCGTACTTATCTGACCGCCATCAGTTCGTAGCAGTAAATGAAGAGGTATCATATCGATCACAAGTGCAGTATGGAGTACCTCAAGGCTCAGTACTAGGGCCGTTACTTTTCACGCTTTACATGTTACCCTTGGGAGATATTATCAGGAGACATGGTGTTAGCTTTCACTGTTATGCTGATGATACTCAGCTCTATATTTCTTCACGGCCCGGTGAAACACACCAAATTGAGAAACTAACGGAATGTATAGTCGATATAAAAAACTGGATGACGAGTAACTTCTTACTGCTAAATTCTGAAAAAACAGAGGTGTTAATTATCGGACCTAAAAACCCCACATGTAATAACCTAGAACACTATCTAACACGTGACGGCTGCTCTGTCAATTCTTCTTCATCAGTTAGGAACCTAGGTGTGCTGTTTGATAGCAATCTTTCATTTGAAAGCCATGTTTCTAGTATCTGTAAAACTGCGTTTTTCCATCTCAAAAACATATCTAAATTGCGACCTATGCTCTCAACGTCAAATGCAGAAATGCTAATTCATGCGTTTATGACCTCAAGGTTAGACTATTGTAATGCTTTACTGGGTGGTTGTTCTGCACGCTTGATCAATAAACTACAGTTGGTCCAAAATGCAGCAGCTAGAGTCCTTACTAGAACCAGGAAGTATGACCATATTAGCCCGGTTCTGTCAACACTGCACTGGCTCCCTGTCAAACATCGGATAGATTTTAAAATCTTGTTAATTACTTATAAAGCCCTGAATGGCTTAGCTCCTCAGTACTTGAGCGAGCTCTTATCACATTATAGTCCTCCACGTCTGCTGCGTTCTCAAAACTCTGGCCATTTGATGATACCTAGAATATCAAAATCGACTGCGGGCGGCAGATCCTTTTCCTATTTAGCGCCCAAACTCTGGAACAATCTACCTAACACTGTTCAGGAGGCAGACACACTGTGTCAGTTTAAATCTAGATTAAAGACACATTTCTTTAACCTGGTTTACACATAACACACTAATACACTTCTATTATTCAAATCCGTTAAAGGATTGTTAGGCTGCATTAATTAGATCAACCGGAACCGGGAACACTCCTCATAACACACGATGTACTCGTTACATCGTAAGAAGAATGGCATCTACGCTAATATTTGTCTGTTTCTTTATTATTCTGTTTCTCAGTCCGTGTCCGGATCAGATGGCGCCGGGAGATGATGTCTGCGACCCTGACCGTCGGTGGAGGCCGGACACCTGGATGAGCCCCGGGGACATATCCCCAGTGAAGACCTCGACTTAAATACAATAAAACTTAAAATTAAACAAAATAACTATAATATAATAAAATACCTAACTACATAATACTATTATTGTTAGAAATTGCAACAATATAGAAATAGAAATATAATACATTTATACATTTAAAATTTAATTAATACAATAAGTAAAAAAATAAATAATAATATCCTGGCCAGAGGAGAACCGGCCCCCCGACTGAGCCTGGTTTCTCCCAAGGTTTTTTTTTCTCCATTCTGTCACAGAGGGAGTTTTGGTTCCTTGCCGCTGTCGCCTCTGGCTTGCTCAGTTGGGGACACTTCATTTCTAACGATTATCGTCAATTTGATTTCATATATACTATTTAAACTAAACTGAGCTAGACAATGACATCTCTGAATTCAATAATGAAATGCCTTTAACTGAAAATTGAGTGTTTAATCTTATTATTATACATTACTGACACTCTATCCTCCAATTTGATACTGTTAAGTGCTTTGACACAATCTGTATTGTTAAAAGCGCTATATAAATAAAGGTGACTTGACTTGACTTGACTTGATGGCTGCTCTGTCAATTCTTCATCATCAGTCAGGAACCTAGGTGTGCTATTTGATAGCAATCTTTCCTTCGAAAGCCAAGTTTCTATCATTTGTAAAACCGCATTTTTCCATCTCAAAAATATATCTAAATTATGACCTATGCTCTCAATGTCAAATGCAGAAACGTTAATTCACGTGTTCATTACCTTAAGGCTAGATTATTGTAATGCTTTATTGGGTGGTTGCTCTGCGCGTTTAATAAACTCCAGCTGGTTCAAAATGCAGCAGCTAGAGTTCTTACTAGAACTAGGAAGTATGACCATATTAGCCTGGTTCTGTCAACACTGCATTGGCTCCCTAATAAACATCGTATACATTTTAAAATCTTGCTAGTTACTTATAAAGCCCTGAATGGTTTAGCACCTTAGTACTTGAGTGAGCTGTTATCGCATTATAGTTCTTCACGACTGCTATGTTCTCAAAACTCTGGCAATTTTATAATACCTAGAATATCAAAAACAACTGTGGTCGGCAGATTCTTTTCCTATTTAGCACCCAAACTCTGGAACAATCTACCTAACACTGTTCGGGAGGCAGACACACTCTGTCAATTTAAATCTAGATTAAAAACACATCTCTTTAACCTGGCTCACACATAACACATTAACACATTTCTATTATTCAAATACGTTAAAGGATTGTTAGGCTGCATTAATTAGGTCAACCGGAACCAGGAACCAGGAACCAGGAACACTTCCCATAACACCCGATGTACTTGTTACATCATTAGAAGAATTGCATCCACGCTAACATTAGTTAGTAGTATCTCACTTTGCTGAAGCCTGGAATTAAACTGCTGTTTTTGTCTGGCAAGAGGAGAACTGGCCCCCCGACTGAGCCTGGTTTCTCCCAAGGTTTTTTTCTCCATTCTGTCACAGATGGAGTTTTGGTTACTTGCCGCTGTCACCTCTGGCTTGCTTAGTTGGGGACACTTAATTTCTAGCAATATAGTCGACTCGATTGCACAGATACTATTTGAACTGAACTGAGCTGGACGATGACATCACTGAATTCAATGATGAACAGCATTTAACTGAAAATTGAGTGTTTACTATTGTCCTTTTGCATTATTGACACACCATTTTCCTATTTAAAACTGTAAAGCTGCTTTGACACAATATACAGTCAGGTCCATAAATATTGGGACATCGACACAATTCCAACATTTTTGGCTCTATACACCACCACAATGGATTTCAAATGAAACGAACAAGATGTGCTTTAACTGCAGACTGTCAGCTTTAATTTGAGGATATTTACATCCAAATCAGGTGAACGGTGTAGGAATTACAACAGTTTGCATATGTGCCTCCCACTTGTTAAGGGACCAAAAGTAATGGGACAATTGGCTTCTCAGCTGTTCCATGGCCAGGTGTGTGTTATTTCCTCATTATCCCAATTACAATGAGCAGATAAAAGGTCCAGAGTTCATTTCAAGTGTGCTATTTGCATTTGGAATCTGTTGCTGTCAACCGTCAAGATGAGATCCAAGAGCTGTCACTATCAGTGAAGCAAGCCATCATTAGGCTGAAAAAACAAAACAAACCCATCAGAGAGATAGCAAAAACATTAGGCGTGGCCAAAACAACTGTTTGGAACATTCTTAAAAAGAAGGAACGCACCGGTGAGCTCAGCAACACCAAAAGACCCGGAAGACCACAGAAAACAACTGTGGCGGATGACTGAAGAATTCTTTCCCTGGTGAAGAAAACACCCTTCACAACAGTTGGCCAGATCAAGAACACTCTCCAGGAGGCAGGTGTATGTGTGTCAAAGTCAACAATCAAGAGAAGACTTCACCAGAGTGAATACAGAGGGTTCACCACAAGATGTAAACCATTGGTGAGCCTCAAAAACAGGAAGGCTAGATTAGAGTTTGCCAAACGACTTCACAGTTCTGGAACAACATCCTATGGACAGACGAGACCAAGATCAACTTGTACCAGAGTGATGGGAAGAGAAGAGTATGGAGAAGGAAAGGAACTGCTCATGATCCTAAGCATACCACCTCATCAGTGAAGCATGGTGGTGGTGGGCATGTATGGCTACCAGTGGAACTGGTTCTCTTGTATTTATTGATGATGTGACTGCTGACAAAAGCAGCAGGATGAATTCTGAAGTGTTTCGGGCAATATTATCTGCTCATATTCAGCCAAATGCTTCAGAACTCATTGGACGGCGCTTCACAGTGCAGATGGACAATGACCCAAAGCATACTGCAAAAGCAACCAAAGAGTTTTTGAAGGGAAAGAAGTGGACTGTTATGCAATGGCAAAGTCAATCACCTGACCTGAATCCGATTGAGCATGCATTTCACTTGCTGAAGACAAAACTGAAGGGAAAATGCCCCAAGAACAAGCAGGAACTGAAGACGGTTGCAGTAGAGGCCTGGCAGAGCATCACCAGGGATGAAACCCAGCGTCTGGTGATGTCTATGCATTCCAGACTTCAGGCTGTAATTGACTGCAAAGGATTTGCAACCAAGTATTAAAAAGTGAAAGTTTGATTTATGATTATTATTCTGTCCCATTACTTTTGGTCCCTTAACAAGTGGGAGGCACATATGCAAACTGTTGTAATTCCTACACCGTTCACCTGATTTGGATGTAAATACCCTCAAATTAAAGCTGACAGTCTGCAGTTAAAGCACATCTTGTTCATTTCATTTGAAATCCATTGTGGTGGTGTATAGAGCCAAAAATGTTAGAATTGTGTCGATGTCCCAATATTTATGGACCTGACTGTATATTGTTAAAAGCGCTATATAAATAAAGGTGACTTGACTTTTTCTTTTGTTGTTTGACAGATAGATGCAGGTTTACTGTATTATTCTGCTGCAATCCTATTGCTCCGAACCCTATTTCTTTCCCAACTGATTAAGTCCTCTTACAGTTGTTTTTTTTTTTTTTTTTTTCTCTCCCATTCGCTTTGGTACTATTTTCACAAGCAACTGGTAAATTTTCAAAACTGTTAGTACTAATTTCACAACAGATCAACAAAAGTGCACTTTTTTTTCAAACATTTCTGTGTATTTTCAATTGTCTTAGTACAATACACACAATCACAAAGTATCATTTTCACTACACAAAAAAAGTGTTTCATCTATATAAATGTTTCATTCACAGTAACTGCCTTTCATAAAGCTTTTACTATCAAACTTTTCATTTGCATGTCTTCTCATTCAGTTTAATACATTTGTCTATTATTTAATCTAACTCATCATAATTGTTAATCAGTGAATCATCTGGACCATCTATAGATTTCTAGATATAGATTCAATAGATATAGCCTCTAAAGAACTTGTTTGCAATTTATGGATAACCAAATGTAATGAATTATTTTTTGTACTTTACATGATTTATCTTAGATAACCACTATTTTGTGTGTGTGTGTGTGTGTGGTTCAGGTAAACCCTATGTTATGGGAGCAAGATGTCCCCACAAAGATGGCAATATCTGAAATCCTTGTCCTTGTGGGAGACTTCTTTTTTTTTAAATTTTTTTTTCTATGAGAATTTTTTGTTGTTGTTGTTGTTGTAAGGGTAGATTTAGGAGTAGGGTTAGTGTAGGGGGATACAGTTTGTACAGTATAAAACCCATTACTCCTATGGAATGTGATCATAATTATAGGAATACCTGTGTGTGTGTGTGTGTGTGTGTGCGTGTGTGTGTGTGTGTGTGCACTCACATAAGTGCACCTTCTTAACCATATTTTGGGGACAAATTAGTACCCAGAAGTGAGAAAACCTGACAAAATCACCAAAAACCTCCCTTTGAGGATGTCCTCAGTTGTAAAACTGAGTGTTTTGCAATTTGTGAACATACAGCAGGATACAAGGGAAAGGAACTGATCAGAGATGTATCAGAAGAAGGGAGACAGATGGCATCAAATACATTATCAAATACAAATTACATTACATTATGCCATGTGATACTGTATATAGAGACATTTCCATGGTAAATAAGACTGCACACTGTAAACGATTTCTGTAATTTGAACAGTATTTTACTGTAATATGTACAGTAAGATACTGTGAAATGTGTGTACAGTATTTTACTGTAAACAGCAAAGGATTATGGGAAAATATATGCTCACTACTGTATTTCTAAATCCATTTACAGTAAACTACTGTAAATTTACAGTATTGAACTCTCACAGTGCATTTTATTCCTTTCTTTTAATCTGTAATAGTACGGAAGTTCTAAGCGGCCATGCATATTACCGTATTATATATTACCATATTACCATACCGTATTATAGATAATATCATAATTTGATGCATGCAAATCCAGAATATTTGTTTTCTGTTCTTATTTTTATGATTGCTCTTTGTTGGAATATATTTATGTCTCGCTCCCTGTTTCTGTATGTTTCTACAAGTTTTGCAATAAAATAAATAAATAAATAAATAAAAAGTGTATAACTGTTTAAAAATTAAAATATTAGTGACGCAGCATTTGGATGATTGATAGAGCTGTCTATCAATACTTTTTACAAGAATCCTCTTTTCCAATCCCCCCAAGAGAATTTGCTATTTTTGGAAGAGCTACTTATGCTCTTTTTATGCTCTATTTTTGACAACTCTAATTTATTTAATAACCAATGTGTTTTTAGTAACTTCAAAGAAAAAAAAAAAAAAAAAGACCAAGTCTACTTTTAAAATACTCTGTGTACTTACAATACTTTCTGTGTAAGTTTTCAGTGACAGAATTGAAAGATCTGTGGCTTCTAACCAATACAGTTATGTAAATCTCTTTTAAAATAATTCATATTGTTACCTAGTAAATTATAAACCTGCTCCTTTTGTCATCGTTTTGAAGAAACAATTTTTTTTAAACATTTATCCCCAAACTTTTGTATTAGTCAAAATTGTGCTCTTTGGTGACTCTTTGAAACCAGACCAGCCATTTATATTTATTTATTACTATTTCTTGGAAAATTCTACACTCATAAATGTAAATTTTAAAAGAAAACACTTTTTTTTGATATTGATGTATGTTTTGTATATATTGTATATATTGATGTATATTTGAGGAATTCTATAGGATATTTTAAGAAGTCCTAAAAACTTGCCAGTGAGAAGCCCTATGGTGTAAAAAAAAAAAAAAAAAAAACGCTAATAATAAGAATTGCATGTATATAGTTACCCTCTTACTATGTTGTCTTCATGATTGTATTTTTTTTTTTTTTTTTTTGCGAAATAAAAATAAATTTAGATGTGTTAATGTTAAAATGAAATTATTTTTGTTAAACTGTGTTTATCCTATTTACAGTATCTGTTATACAGATGCATTTCAATAAATTAGAATGTCGTGGAAGAGTTCATTTATTTCAGTAATTCAACTCAAATTGTGAAACTCGTGTATTAAATAAATTCAATGCACACAGACTGAAGTAGTTTAAGTCTTTGGTTCTTAATTGTGATGATTTTGGCTCACATTTAACAAAAACCCACCAATTCACTATCTCAACAAATTAGAATACTTCATAAGACCAATTAAAAAAAAAAAAAAAAAAACATTTTTAGTGAATTGTTGGCCTTCTGGAAAGTATGTTCATTTACTGTATATGTACTCAATACTTGGTAGGGGCTCATTTTGCTTTAATTACTGCCTCAATTCGGCGTGGCATGAGGTGATCAGTTTGTGGCACTGCTGAGGTGGTATGGAAGCCCTGGTTTCTTTGACAGTGGCTTTCAGCTCATCTGCATTTTTTTGGTCTCTTGTTTCTCATTTTCCTCTTGACAATACCCCATAGATTCTCTATGGGGTTCAGGTCTGGTGAGTTTGCTGGCCAGTCAAGCACACCAACACCATGGTCATTTAACCAACTTTTGGTGCTTTTGGCAAGTGTGGGCAGGTGCCAAGTCCTGCTGGAAAATGAAATCAGCATCTTTAAAAAGCTGGTCAGCAGAAGGAAGCATGAAGTGCTCCAAAATTTCTTAGTAAACGGGTGCAGTGACTTTGGTTTTCAAAAAACACAATGGACCAACACCAGCAGATGACATTGCACCCCAAATCATCACAGACTGAGGAAACTTAACACTGGACTTCAAGCAACTTGGGCTATGAGCTTCTCCACCCTTCCTCCAGACTCTAGGACCTTGGTTTCCAAATGAAATACAAAACTTGCTCTCATCTGAAAAGAGGACTTTGGACCACTGGGCAACAGTCCAGTTCTTCTTCTCCTTAGCCCAGGTAAGACGCCTCTGACATTGTGTGTGGTTTAGGAGTGGCTTAACAAGAGGAATACGACAACTGTAGCCAAATTCCTTGACACGTCTGTGTGTGGTGGCTCTTGATGCCTTGACCCCAGCCTCAGTCCATTCCTTGTGAAGTTCACCCAAATTCTTGAATCGATTTTGCTTGACAATCCTCATAAGGTTGCGGTTCTCTCGGTTGGTTGTGCATCTGTTTCTTCCGCACTTTTTCCTTCCACTCAACTTTCTGTTAACATGCTTGGATACAGCACTCTGTGAACAGCCAGCTTTTTTGGCAATGAATGTTTGTGGCTTACCCTCCTTGTGAAGGGTGTCAATGATTGTCTTCTGGACAACTGTCAGATCAGCAGTCTTCCCCATGATTGTGTAGCCCAGTGAACCAAACTGAGAGACCATTTTGAAGGCTGATTGGCATGTCACCATATTCTAATTTGTTGAGATAGTGAATTGGTGGGTTTTTGTTAAATGTGAGCCAAAATCATCACAATTAAAAGAACCAGACTTAAACTACTTCAGTCTGTGTGCACTGAATTTATTTAATACACGAGTTTCACAATTTGAGTTGAATTACTGAAATAAATGAACTTTTCCACGACATTCTAATTTATTGAGATGCACCTGTATATTTTATGACTGAATACGATTGTTGTTTTGAGTCCATAGAAATTTGTTTTTGTAAACAATATTGGATGACTTCTTAGACTGATATTATTAGAACTGCTGTGGTTATCAAATATGGTAAATAAAATACATCCTCCACAAACAGCTGAAACTGCAACATACATTATTTAATGATGAGTTTAAACACAGAATGCAGCATCTAAGATATTATTATTAGAAGAAATAAATAGAAACAACTGCTGATTTTGTTGTAATACCTACTGGTCAGTTGTTAAAGCACAAACAGCCTCCTACTTCGGAAAAGAGTTACCAGAATACAAAAGCATCCTTGAAATTGTTCAGATGGAATACAGTAAATCTCATACTCAGATCAAAACATGTATGCTATTTTTTATTTATTTTTTTTTTATACATATATGCATGTCGCAGACACTTTCATCCAAAGTAAGATTGCATTCAAGCTACATTTTATCAGTTCCTGCATTCCCTGGACTCCTCATGTCAGATGCATAAACAAATAAACAAACAAACAAATGAATAAACATAAGTAAATCTTTGATTAATAAAACATGTTTTGTTCTGAGCATGAACATGCGTGAGATTAATTTCATCTAAAGGTTTTAGGATTTTTTTTTCTTTATTTTTTATTTTTTTTGGCGATCAAGGCAGGAGAGCATCATTTCAACTGATCATTGGCCATTACAGCTACAATAGGAAATGTGTTTCATCCATGGAGTTCATGCACTGCCATGGTAATTCATTTTAAGAAAAAGAGAAATGATTCCAGACAGCACATGAATGATGACACTAGTTTTGAAGTGTTTTGCTGCAGTTTGAACAGACTGCAGGAATGTGAGTGTCTGTCTGACATGCATTTTTAATGACTTTCTCTTCACCTGCACACACTGTAAAAAGCGATCAGTTGACTTTACTTAAAAAAATTGAGGAAACCCATTGCCTTAAAATTATTAAGGAAATTCATGCAAAATTAAAAGAAAAAAAGTTAAGTGAACTTGACAATTCTGAGTTACATTAACAAATAAACAAAAGAAAATGTGTTGTGGTTACTTTTTATTTTAAGTTGGACTAACTTAAATTCATTAAATTGCGATTACTTAGAAGTGAGAATCTACTTAATTTAAAACTAACAAGTTAATCTGAGTTCTACTTAATTAAATTGAGGAAACCCGTTGCCTTGAGAAAATTAAGTAACCACAACTTGTATTTGTGTAATTACAATTCACTTGAGACTGATTTGATGTAATCTTATTTTACTGATTTCTTTCACATTTAAGGCTACTAATACAATTCTCAAAAATACTAAATTGTTCAAAACAGATAGCACACTAACATTTCTATGAAGAATTGTCAAAAGCAAGTCAACTCACTCTTATTTATATATAGCACTTCATACAATATAGATTGTGTCAAAGCAGCTTTACATTGTTAAAGAGGAAAATAGTGTCAATAATGCAAACAAAATTCAGTTATGCATTAAAGCAGCTCTAAAAAGAGGACAAAAGTAAACAGTCAATATTTCAGTTAAAGTCAGTTCATCGTCGATTCAGTGATGCCATCATCATCCAGCTCAGTTCACTTCCCTTCAAAAAGTGTCTCTGCAATCAAGTCGTTAATATTCCCAAAAATTAAGTGTCCCCAAATAAGCAAGCCAAAGACGACAGAAATGGAGAAAAAACCTTGGTAGAAAGCAGGCTCAGTCGGGGGGTCAGTTCTCCTCTGGCCAGACGAACCAACGTGGTGTTTGTCATCGTGGTCTTTGCTGAGGTTTTGTGCCGAGGAGTGGTATAGGTGATGAGGCCTTCGCTGGGGATCTGTCTTTGGGGCTCATCTAGTTGACATGGTCTCTGCTGACATTCAGGGCTGTAGAGTTGTCTCCACCATCTGGACTGGATCCGGACTGGGTCCAGGTGACTGCAGTGACCATCTGATCTGGATACAGACTAGATCCGGATAGCTACGGTGACCTCGAAATAAGAATGAAACAGACTAATATTAACAGATGTCATACTTCTTACAATGTAACAACTACATTAGGTGTTATTGACATTGTTATTGTTAGCGAACACCTTCAGAATGAGACATGGCCTTTTTGGGACTAATTTAACAGACACTTCAAACATTACAATTACACTACATATTCTTTACATATTGCAAGACTGTCAAAGTAAATAAATTGCCACAATTGGCCCACACGAAAGAAGAATGTATAATCCATTAAATAGTCCTGCGCTGACACTTCTGCTTAAGCGTGTTCTTAGCATATGCCTGAAATGATATGAGAGCCATTAACACAAAATGGTTGACTAGGAATAACCGCAGTCTCATTTAGACATCATTTATACTGCTTGACAAAATGAACACTCTTAGGATGCATTCAATTAAAACTCATACAAATCAACTCACAGACATAGTGTGTTTGTATAAAAATAAATAAAACAAAGAAACTTTACTTATCATACAGTGGATAACAATTAACAAATAACAAACAATTTAGTTTAGTTGGGTCCATAAAAAACACTACCAGTCAAAAGGTTTTGAACAGTAAGGTCTGTTTTTTTTTTTTTTTAAGTCTCTTTTAAGTCTCTTCTTCTCACCAAATATTTAAAAATATTAAAATATTTTTATACATTTATAAATATATATTTAAAAATGTTACTATTTTTGTTGTACTTAGGATCACAACTGCAGGCTTGGTAAGCAGAAGAGACTTCTTAAAAAAAAAAATAAAAATAAAAAAAAAAATAAAAATCTTACTGTTCAAAGGGGTGTAGTATGGCAACACATGACTGTGGCAACTTTAACATTTGAAAGGATACTATGGCAAAGTTATTGCTTTCCTTATTCAAACTGATTTTTTTCATGAATATATGGTTGACCTGAAGAATGAAATCTGTATCATACACTTGGAAAATTATGAGCTATATCACCGCTTATTGACACTAGGGGAGTGACAATACACTTAGCTCACAAGATGAGACAAAATATAGATACTTGGTTCACTATAAAGAGACAATATTTTAATATTATTTTAAAGAAATTTTCAATGACAAAATATTTGTCTTTTAATTACAAAAAGTAAAACAATGCAGTTGTATTTTAAAATATTTTAACTAATCTAGGGCTGTAACTAATGATTATTTTGGTAATCAATTAATCTACTGATTATTTTGACAATCGAGTAATCTGATATGTTTTAGTAACACAAACAAACCTAAGTGAAAACCAGGCTTTAGTACAACTATTTATATATAAACTAACGATGAGGCAATAATAATTGCCTCAAATAAAATATCAAAACCAAGTAATTACATGGTTTTATTGAACAACACTGTTAAAATACATCATGTAATATGCCTATACATAATATGAACATAACCAACTGAAGTACATTATGTATTATAACAAATACATGCAGAGGGCGCCAACGGCCTGTTTCACTTTACAGTGTGATTAAACGACGTTTTAATCCATTAAATTTTTATATTTGGCTACATGCAAATTCAAACACTTTTATTTTAATATCACGATGTACAATAAATATCATATTTAGAAATGGGTTGATGTATTCTCCTGTGTTGGCAAAGGTTTATAAATGATTTACGTTACAAATCTAGTGAGAATGCACACTGTTTTCCCAAATGAATATTAAGCAATTCAAATTCACAGCATATGCAGAGGAAGAGTTTAGCCCCTTTCACACATACAGTCTTTACTGGTAAATTACCAGAAAGTTCTCATTAAAAGATCATGTGTGAACAGGACCTTTTCAAAAATCCCGGTAAATTTGTTCTGGCAATCATATCCTTCTTATGGAAATGACATGATTAGGGCTGTGACGGTCGCCGTGACAACCACGTCACGTTGTCTACTGCCACCGGCAGTAGTGCACATGACGTCACAGACTCTATAACAAGCATAATACAAAGTTTGTATACAAGTGTAATAACAGTAACAATTGAAAAAGTCTATGCTAATTCACAAATTACCTCAAACGCCCATACACGGCGTTTCCTTTAGATTGGCACGTTTGAGCGCAGGAAAATACAGTTTATTCTGCATTCAGCAAATTTATTTCATGCTGAGCAATGGACCTTGTTGGGAAACCAAATACTACATCGCCGATCTGGAGCCATCTCCATTCATGTCAACCATCCGCGTTTGTACAAGTGTTCACGTGATCGCAAACTGGTCAGGTTGGTATTGGTGAGGCTTTCCCCAAACTGGCCAAATACAAACGAGACAGCGGTAGATGCTAACATGAAATGTGGCAACATACTCCGCGATTCCCATTCCACAGAGAGCGCGTGCAGAACGGATTTAACACGCCCGCTTGCTCTGTGGCGGAACAGTGAACCGTGTCTAAACCGGACACGACAGGTGTCACGCCGCGTCGCAACCAGACAGGTTGAGTCTGTCTACACAGGACATTTGAACTTTGTCAGTATGTAATAAATAGGACGAGGCAGTTTATTATGTGGGATTTGTCATGTCGCAGTCTTCGCGGTTGCTTGCGCCATCATGTTTAACTTGCGTCCCTTCAGAATGAGACAGTTAATTTCGCGGCTAATTTCAAAGGGTTTATTTTGCTTCAATTACCACCTGACAACACTTTAAGCATTACCATTACAGTGTTTTTGCTTACATATTTATAGACTGTGGAAGTAAATAACTTACCGCCGTTTGACAATATATAAAAAAGCATGCAGATATCTTTTGAAAATGCCGCGGTAGCACAAGTGCTCGCACGCGTCTGTCGGAAGCGCCGGCAACCCGCCAAAATAAAAGCCTACTGATTTTAAGTTTGAAAATGATGAAAATTCATATGAAAAAAAGAAGTAAATATTAGTAATATTAAGTTTACTATATAATAATTGTATTTGTATTTAATACTCACTTTTTATTTTAAAAATACAGCTAACTAAAACAATAAAACAGAATAAAAACATTATAACATAATAAAAACATGATTTTTGAAAATTATAAATATTTATCTGTTTTTGCAAATAAACTCTTCATATATATATATATATATATATATTAGTGCTGTCAAATGATTAATCACATCCAAAATAAACAGCACTTTTTATTTATTTATTTATTAGGGTCACACTATGCGCAGTGTGAGGACCAAACCAAATCTCCAGGTTCTCTTATGAGAATCAGGCTGAAAATATACAGGTGCTGGTCATATAATTAGAATATCATCAAAAAGTTGATTTATTTCACTAATTCCATTCAGAAAGTGAAACTTATTCATTCATTACACACAGACTGATATATTTCAAATGTTTATTTCTTTTAATTTTGATGATTATAACTGACAACTAAGGAAAATCCCAAATTCAGTATCTCAGACAAATTAGAATATTGTGAAAAGGTTCAATATTGAAGACACCTGGTGCCACACTCTAATCAGCTAATTAACTCAAAACACCTGCAAAGGCCTTTAAATGGTCTCTCAGTCTAGTTCTGTAGGCTACACAATCATGGGGAAGGCTGCTGACTTGACAGGAGGGCAAGACACAAAAGGTCATTGCAAAAGAGGCTGGCTGTTCACAGAGTTCTGTGTCCAAGCACATTAATAGAGAGACGAAGGGAAGGAAAAGATGTGGTAGAAAAAAGTGTACAAGCAATAGGAATAACCGCACCCTGGAGAGGATTGTGAAACAAAACCCATTCAAAAATGTGGGGGAGATTCACAAAGAGTGGACTGCAGCTGGAGTCAGTGCTTCAAGAACCACTACGCACAGACGTATGCAAGACATGGGTTTCAGCTGTCACATTCCTTGTGTCAAGCCACTCTTGAACAACAGACAGCGTCAGAAGCGTCTCACCTGGGCTAAAGACAAAAAGGACTGGACTGCTGCTGAGTGGTCCAAAGTTATGTTCTCTAATGAAAGTAAATTTTGCATTTCCTTTGGAAATCAGGGTCCCAGAGTCTGGAGGAAGAGAGGAGAGGCACACAATCCACGTTGCTTGAGGTCCAGTGTAAAGTTTCCACAGTCAGTGATGGTTTGGGGTGCCATGTCATCTACTGGTGTTGGTCCACTGTGTTTTCTGAGGTCCAAGGTCAACGCAGCCGTATACCAGGAAGTTTTAGAGCACTTCATGCTTCCTGCTGCTGACCAACTTTATGGAGATGCAGATTTCATTTTCCAACAGGACTCGGCACCTGCACACAGTGCCAAAGCAACCAGTATCTGGTTTAAGGACCATGGTATCCCTGTTCTTAATTGGCCAGCAAACTCACCTGACCTTAACCCCATAAAAAATCTATGGGGTATTGTGAAGAGGAAGATGCGATATGCCAGACCCAACAATGCTGAAGGCCACTATCAGAGCAACCTGGGCTCTCATAACACCTGAGCAGTGCCACAGACTGATCGACTCCATGCCACGCCGCATTGCTGCAGTAATTCAGGCAAAAGGAGCCCCAACTAAGTATTGAGTGCTGTACATGCTCATACTTTTCAGTTGGCCAAGATTTCTAAAAATCCTTTCTTTGTATTGGTCTTAAGTAATATTCTAATTTTCTGAGATACTGAATTTGGGATTTTCCTTAGTTGTCAGTTATAATCATCAAAATTAAAAGAAATAAACATTTGAAATATATCAGTCTGTGTGTAATGAATGAATATAATATACAAGTTTCACTTTTTGAATGGAATTAGTGAAATAAATCAACTTTTTGATGATATTCTAATTATATGACCAGCACCTGTAATGTGCTCCTCTGTCTATAACACATGCACAAAGGAGTCACATATTCGACCTTTTCATTGAACACAAAGAAATTAAGTTTATTGAACTTAATTGCAATGCTTTAAGTAACATAAAGTAATAAAAACTCGATCAAACTGAGTAATCTCAACAGAGCAGAAACAAATAAGTAAAATGAACGTAATTTTACTAAGTTAACAGTGCATCATATTTTAGAGTGGCAGGTGGATTCCAGCAGTAGTGCAGGTGTCACATATACACCTGTTGCTAAGACACATAAACCAGCTTCATACTGGACAACACTCATATGACTCTGTTAAACTGTATGTAGAAGATGAGAGGTGATGAAGACATCAGTGTTCACAGTCTCTCTCTGGATTCCCTCAGCTTGACCGACTATGAGAATCCACTCGATGTGATTCTGGAGGATGAAGACGACACAGAGCCAGACGCTCAGGGTAAGAACTGGATAAAAACTGTAGATCTGAATCAACAGCGCTCAAGGTTCGTGCTGAGAACTTGAGATGAGGCCCAGTACAGGATGCAGATTCATAACTTAAGATAAATTACTATGCTTTTTTTTTTTTTTTTTAAATGTTTTAAATGTTTATAATTCATTTAATTTTCGAGTATTTCAATTACCCATAAACATGTTATCATATTTCTTTATAAATCTTTCAAATGTCTATTTGTATTTAATTTGAAATATTTAATCAAATTTAATAAATACATTTTCATTGGGCCAAGGTTGAATGACACTTGTGGTAATTAAAATCTGTTTTGAAATTATTGATTGTAGTTTTTTTTAGTAGGAAATACTACATTCAACATGTCAAATAAATAAATAACGTAATTATTAATGCTTTGTCACAGAATCTGCATCAGACTAATGAACAATTGTTGTGTGCAAATTCCTCTTCTTCTCTTTCCAAACTCACACTAAAAGAAAGATCATTTGATTTCAATTCAATTTTAAGTTTTTTTTTTTTATTTGCATGATTCTGTTTACATACAATATTGCTGAGCATTATACACAAAACAACTATATATATATATATATATATATATATATATAATAACAATAACTATAACAATAAAAAAAAATAATGTGAAAAGTAATGAATAAAATTCCATTTTATTATATGAAGAGTTCATTTGCAAAAGCAGATAATTCCGTTTTTAACAATTTTCAAAAATCATGTTTTTTCATTGTGCATTCCAATTAATCTCAATCAAACTGCAGTCGTGTTATTTTGATTAGGTAAAAAATAACTAAATACAGCTAACTAGCTCAATAAAACACGATAAAAACATGATTTTTGAAAATTAAAAAAAAAAAAAACAGTTATGTTTTTGCAAATAAACTCTTCATATATATATAATACAGAAAATAAAAATAATATAGAAAATAATAAATTATAATTAGATAAAAATCTTGCCCAACCCTGTAAGCATTACTCCTTCAGCAGCATTATATCATGCTGAAATGATGATATGGCTCAGGTGTTTTTCTCCAGTATCAGAGCTGAAGCTCATCAGGAAGGATCTGAAGAGCTGTACCTGCAGGCCTGTAAACTGGTGGGAGTCGTTCCTGTCAGATACTTCCTCAACCACCATGGCCTCGGTCCTCTGGGAGCAAAAGCGCTGGCCATCGCTCTCGTGGTGAGACTGACCGTTTCTGATGTTTCTGATGATCTACTGATGCTCTGATGCTGATCTCAGATGCTCTGTGTCTGTAGACAGACATGCACACCACAACACTGGAGCTGGCAGACAACTTCCTGTTAGCCGAAGGGGCCAGATATCTCACAGAGATGCTGAGGGCCAATTTCACCATTCAGAATCTCTTAAATCTGTTTTATTACTCTCAATTACCTGTTGTGATGAATTTGTCCACTAGAGGGAAGCAAAACGTTAACTTCTGGCGTCTTCCAGGATCTTTCTGACAATCACCTTCAGTCTGCTGGAGCCGAGTGCATCGCAAAGATGCTCCTGGAAAACATTTCCATTAAATCCTTAAAACTGTCAGGTATTTCATGCATATGTGCATACAGCATGATCAGATGGTAAATCTGATTCACAGTGAGACAGAAAGCAATGTTTATGTTCACAGGGAGTAGATTTGATGCCAAATGGTTTACAGATGCGTTTGCTGTAAGTTCATGCACCACAGTCTGTTTATGCAACACAAATCTAGTTAAAGAGATCGATCATCCAAAAATGACAATTCTGTCATCATTTACTCACCCTCATCTTTTTCCAGATCCATATGACTTCCTTTCTTTGGCAATACACAAATGGTAACCAAAAACCATTTTGGTGCCTATTGACTTTCACTGTATGGACTAAAAGCTGAGACATTTCTCAAAATATCTTTTGTGTTTCATACGGATTTAGAACAACATGAAGGAGAGTGAATAAAGACAGAATGTTCATTTTTAGGTAGACTATAGTTACTCATCTAAAAGGGAGACATGAGAAAAATATCCACTAGATGTAGCTGTTTCTCAGTAAGAGACACACTTTAAAAGTTTGAGCATGTGTGACACTGTACATCAAATAAAGTGATTTTTCTTCATTTTGGTCAAAAAAGGGGACAAAAGGCACATGGGGGGAGTGTCTGAAACATTTTTAGCTTTGGTTTCCTGTACACTTTTTATGGGTGTTCTATTCTATTCTATTCTATTACAATAAATAATTGTGAATTTTTATCTCATAATTCTGATTTTTTTATTGCAATTCCAAGTTTATATCTCACAACTGCAAAATAAATAAATAAATAAAATAAATTGAAAAAACAACAACAACAAAAAAAAAAAACAAATTGTAAGATGTAAAATCAGAATTCTGGGAAAAACAAGTCTGAATTGTAAGATATAAAGTCAGAGATGCAAGAAAGTAAGTTAGAACTGTGAGACAAAAAGTCAGTTACCTTTTTTATTCTGTGGGGGAAATGGGATTCCATAGTTATCTCTAATGTCTTTGTATAGCACACCTTACATTATATTACCAAAGCTAACATTGCCAAACTAAATATTTTCCAATAGTGTTTTTAGTTTAGTAAGAGTAATGCATACAAGGCTTTACAAAATCCCGTTTAAAAATTGGCTGAGAATTTGGCATGACAAGAATGTGAATTTACACACAACAGAAGGGGTTTCATTAGTCTGATACAGATTTTGCAACAAAACATGAATAATTCCATCACTTGTTTAGCATTGTTGTTGATTACATTGTTATTTATTTATTATAAAATCTTCTGGTGCTGCAGAATTTACACACTGCACCTTTAAGAAGTGATGCATAAACACAGAATCTGAATTTCAAGAAATTGTGTGTAAACAAACATTCAGTACATCTCAACATCTTATCTGTATTTTTTCAGAGCAACTATAGAGTGAAGGAGCTGGATTTGAGTCACAATCAGTTCTGCGGCAGAGGCGGGGAACATCTGGGTCAGATGATAGGTGAATACGACAGGCACAATGTGTGAGAATTAAACTTCACTACACAAAGAAAGAAAGCACAGTAATTAAACATATTCTTCACGCAGCAAATAATGACAGTTTAGAAGTTCTTGATCTGAGCTGGAATCATCTGCGAATGAAAGGAGCTATAGCTTTCTGCGCTGGACTGAAGGTACTCACACACAAACACACAGCTCACATACATTTCAGTCTCACATCGTGCAAATCATCCAAACAGTCAAGCTGCCTTTCCCTGTCGTCAGGTCAACATGTCTTTGAAACACTTAGACCTCTCATTTAATGGCTTTGGAAACGAGAGCACTTTGGCTTTGGGTGAAGCACTAAAGTTCAACAATACGCTGCTGCACCTGGACCTCAACAACAACCGCATCACCGATGAGGGAGCGAGCCTACTGTGTAAGGGACTGGAGGCCAACGACACGCTCAGAGTGCTGCAGGTGCGTCAGACAGCTCTATGGACTGTAGAAAACCATGTCAAATTAGATTAGAATCACCTTTTTAAACGGTGCACAAGTACAATTCAATACGATCATATGCAATAACTTGTTTGAATGAACAATTCAATGATACCGCCTCTATGCATATGTTACCAGGGCATCTCAGACATCACTAAATGGCAAATTTGAGTCATTTTAAAGCAGAATCCCACTTATATTACAGAGATTTTGAAAGTTTAATGTGTGATAATGGTAATTGTTTTCTGACAGATGGCGTATAACTCACTGACAGTGGAGGGAGCTCTTACTTTGATCAATGTGGTCAAGAACACACCCAAAACTGCCATTGAGGAGATCAACATATGCGTGAGTTCACGTGAGTTTTCTGAGGGGGAGTCTTGGGTGGCATGCAATGCACAGTACAAAGATACATTATTATAATCAACAGAGCTGTTATTACTTACAACTTAAGCTTTATAACTTCACTGTGTTTACTACAATGCCTTCATATCCAATTATATGCTTTTAGAAGCAGAAACATAAATTATTATGCATTTACTGTTGGTATTCCAGAATATAAAAAAATATTTGGCTTTTACATTGTGCATTGATTCAGACTTCCACATATTCTGTATCTTATAGAAATAAATGAATTTAAAATATGAGCACTGGACACACAAGGCAAAACTGCACCTTATTCATGCATTTGAAAGCGCTTTCTCTTTCAATGTGCCGCACCTGAGATAAAGATTACACAGACACGCTGATTTTGGTCGATCAGCAAAAGTAATTTTCTCAAAAAGCTAAAACTGAATATTTAATAACATTTTGGACTGGTTTATGCAGCCCTGCACAACATGTAGACAAAATATATATTTATTGTGGCCACGAATTAATGATACATTCCATCATTTATTAATTCATTCCCTCATTTTAGTTAAATCATGGCCATGAATTAAGAATTTGTTCCCTCATTTTGGTAAACTGTGGCCACATTATACTAGTTTGTTTCCTCGTATTAAGTGAATCAAAACTTCGGACAGAATTAGTACAATGTGGCCATTATTTACTAAAGTGAGGGAATTAGTAAGTTGTGGCAAGAACCTTATTCAAAAAACTTAACAAAAACACCTAGACTAAGTCATATTTTTTAGCTTAAATACTGCAAAATGCATGACACTATTCATTTTGTACCTACAGTAATCACGGAACTTAATTATCATGAGTAAAACATTTTTTTTTTTTGGACTTTTGCGAGCTGCGTTCAAAATAATTTTTGTTTCAAATCTCAAAATGGATAACATTAATACTGTACATTTAATTATACAGAAATAAGTGGAAACAAAGATGAAAAAAAGTTAAATATTCCTGATACATGCAATACTCGAAGATTAGTCAAGTCAAAAGATGTTAAAAAAGTGCTTACATCTTGAAGACATAAAAAAAAATGAAATGAAAAAAAAAAAATGACAGTGCATAAGATACTTATGATGAAAGATCATATTCATATGATCATATAAGTGGTCTTATACAGGCTTCCATATTTTCCAACATAAATCTAACGTCATTTTTGATCGTATAATTATGGTGGTTTTTATGTCAACATGTTTCTATGTTTTTATGTGATAGAGTTTGTATTTATTTTACTGTTCTAACTATAGTAACTATGGTACGGACCCACCAGTTGAGAATCACTGACTGAATTGACTGTTAAGTGAATGAAACAATAAAAAACAGAATAAGCATTAAATGTGTTTCTTTCATTTGTGTTGTGTTGCAGAACGTGCTGGTGAATGAGAACTTCGTGCAGCTCTTGGAGCTGATCTGTCAGGAGCATCCCAGTCTGGTCAAGGATTACCTTGATCAGTGCAAGCTTTGCCTGTGGGAGTTCTTCCGTAACATTGACAAGGATGGGACAATGCGTGTTGCTGTCGTAGACTTCAGGAAAGCCGTTCAGGTATTGACCTGGGTCTGAGAAAGTCCCACTTTCCTGTGAAGTAAAAAGTCAAATCCATGAGTTGAACTGATGAATGTCCAGAATGAGCAGAGCTGCAATCTAGACAAAAACGCTAAAATATAAGAGTTTTCATTTGTGTACATGTTTTTGATCATTACATTATTCCCAGACTTCCACTTGTGTTATTTCAATGCTTTCATCATCACAACACTACTATTCTGACATGTGGAATATTGTTTAAGAACGAGCATATGAATACAAATATCCGATAGTGTAAAACTAGGTCTTGGCATCAAATGACATTATTTTTGAAATATTATTTTTGATCACACCAGCAATCCAACATCCCATTGGAGAAATTCCAGATTGAGGAGTTGATTCAGAGACTTGACAGAGACCGAACAGGCATAGTGGGCTACAGGTGAGCTCTCTTTTACCACATTACTCTGAACTCTGAGTTAAAGAAGTAATTAAATGCTAAATGCATGACAAAGCACACAGATTATGTGCACCTGGACAATTCTCACCAATAATGCAACTTTATGATTGTATTCACACACTTAGAGATGATCCTAACTCATAAACTCTGAGTTACTGTCTGTGTTACTGTCATCTGTCTTCATAAACAGATATAAAACCTCATATGTGACTGATTTTGAGCGCTCTACATCCGAGTGTTCAAACATCAGTGCTTCACTACAATATTAAAGTATTACAATATTTTTGTAGTACTAGTTGTTGTTTAGATGTTATTATCATTCACACTTTTCAGGGCCATTAGAACCTTTAAAGGTGCAGCTTTAATTTTAGTTGAGCGCTTGCTAAAAACCAACTCACTGACGTGACAATATCCCAGCCGGTGACTTATTAAACACAGTCATCGGATACAAGTGAAGTCATAAAAGACCTTCACAGTGCAGTTATTGTTGCTGAATTGATGCCTTGCTACCCTACAGAGGCCTGGCCGATACTAGGAAACAGATGATGCGAGACCACCGGCGCCAGCTGTGCAAAGTGGAGTCCTGATAGAAGAAGGAGAAGCAAAAGACCGACAGGATCCTAAAAACCTTTGAGAGCGCCTTAGAGGCCGTCACTCCACGGAGCTCCATGATAATATCACCAGGCGCTGCCAAAGAGGACTCCAGTGGCCTTCAGCCGTTTTCTGCCACCCCGCTCAGCTCCTGGTACCGTATAATCATGTCCAACAGCAGCCGCTACTCTGTCAATAACATGAGCAGCGAGCATGTGCACCTTCCCATGATAGGGAACCCCTCGAGCTCACCAGGCATACGCTCGTATTCCCAGCCAAATCTCTTCGCCAGCATCCCTAAACCATCCACCAACAAACCCGCTTCTGCCCAAGGAACGCACTCGAGGTCCAACCCAAGCATGTCCAGCAGTAAACTCAGCCCCACAGCTAACCTGACCAGATCCAGGCCTGCGTTAAACACAGAATCAACCAGTAAAACAAAAGTCAAGGGGAAGAAAAAGAAGACCAAGAAAAGAAAAGATATAACACCAAAAAGATGTGGTGTTCATGTGGTAACAAATGATTTTCAGTGAATGGTCTGTGCATCTTCTGGTCATTTGATATTCAACTTAAAAAGAAATAAAGAGAAATGAGAAAAAGTTAGATTTTTTTTTTCTTCGTTTTGTTTAGGAAACGTAAAAATTAAAATTTAGCTGGATTTTTCATATTTTTGTTCATGGGTAAAAAAAATAGATTATGCTTTAATATTTGTTTCGAATGTGTGGGCAGTGCTGAAACTAGGCTACTAGTGGCACTTACAATAATAATTGTTGAAATTTTTTCTTATTATTATTTGCTGCAGGTTATTGACAAAACAGAAATTACTTTATTCATAACCAGTAAAATGGCATTAACATTTATTGTATGTGATCTATGACGACATGGAATAAAATATGATACTACTGATTTTAGTTAACTCATTTTATTCTATCTAGGCCCATTTAAGAAAAACAGGCAACATGTTTTCATTCTCTGTTACAAAAAACAGCAGAATTTATTAATTTATTTTACATAACACATTTTCATGGGAAAACCCCAACCCCACATAAATATAATTTTTATAATAATATTATTTATAATAAAATGATATAATAATTATTTATATTAAAACTTTACTTAAGTTTTCACCATAATAATTAGTCTACTGCATTGTGTTACGGAGCTGATGAGACGAGAGACGTGAGGATCCATTTGCAAGCTTTATTCACAGAGACGTGGTCAAAAACACAGACAGGGTCAAAATACCAGCAAACAGGTATATCACAGGCAAGGCAAAGAGTCATCCAAAACGGGCATGAGTCTGTAGACAGTGAACAATATCCAAAGGGGCTTGACAAGAGAGGTAATCCGAAAGTGTGAGCAATAATCTAGGCGAGGTGTTAACACAATCTAGAAGGCCAGACGAAAGATAAATCCAAGATACACAGGCACGAGATCAAGACACGAATGACTCAGGAAATACACAGGAAATGCTAAACTTTGAAAACTAGGAAAACTCGGAATGGCTCCGTAAAGTAGCTATCAACTAGACAGTGATAAACGCTACAGAATACTCAGCCCCACAAGGATCCAGCAGCTCTTCAGGTATGGACACAGCACGGATATTATTAGCTCTTAAACAAGGCCCGCATTCGCTGGAGAAATATATTCAGGAATATTTTGCCATCGCGCACTACTCTGATTTACCGGACTGTTTGTTGACAGAGTTTTTTTGTGATGGCATTAATCAACCACTACGATCTGAGTTTAGATGCGAGGGTCCGTGTTCATCACTCGCTCAGTTTATGGATTATGCTTTGTTGACTGTTAGCTCTTTGTTTACTGTGGGTGTCGCAGAGGAAGAACGCGACACTGCATCTATGACCGAAATGGTGGCTGCATCAGAGTGCACTCACAAAATGGCGGCGACAGCGGAGCCTGATCGCAAAATGGTGGACACATCAGCACCCCGTTATGTCACAGCTGTTGATCATGAGTCCAGTCAAGCCACAGTTGATCTTCATGAGTCCAGTCAAGCTACCGTTGATCGTCATGAGTCAAGCCAAGTCACAGTGGATCGTCATGAGTCAAGTCAAGTCACAGCTGCTTGTCATGAGTCCAGTCAAGTCACAGTTGATCGTCATGAGTCAAGTCAAGTCACAGCTTCTCATCATGAGTCCAGTCAAGTCACAGTGGATCATCATGAGTCAAGTCAAGTCACAGCTGCTCGTCATGAGTCCAGTCAAGTCACAGTTGATCATCATGAGTCTCGTCACGCCTCCGCTGATCTAACAGAATCTCGTCATGTCTCTGCTAATCATCCAGAGTCTCATAACGTCACAGCTGATCATCCAGAGTCACGTGACATCACAGCTGATCATCCAGAGTCACGTCACATCACAGCTGATCATCCAGAGTCACGTCACATCACATCTGATCATCTGTGAGTCTTGAGTCATGAGTCTTGTCACGTCCTGTCTGCCACACCCAGATATTCAAGGTTAGTCCCTCGGTATCCTAGTCTGGTATCCAGTGTGAGGGATGCACTGCTGGTGTCTGCACGCGCAGCTGGTGTCCCCAAACCCACTCACTTTAGCCCTCCTGTTCCTGAACTGATTCCTCTGTCTGAAGTGCTTCCCGTGATGGGGATCGCTTTTTGGTGTGGTTGGGCTGCGTACACCACCACAGAACCTCCTGAGGTAGCAGCGTCCACTATGGTGTCTCTAGAGGTGGCGGCTGATGCTGCAGAACCTCTTGAGGTAGTGGTGCGGGCTACTATGTTCCCCGAAGTATGGTGCCTGCTGCAGTTTCTCCAGAGGTGGCAGCGCATGCTGTAGAACCTTTCGAAGCAGCGGTGCTTGCTTCGGCTCCTTGCATGGTGGTGGCGCCCAACAATACACTTTCACCCCATCATGTCATGGTCGAAGGAACCGTAGATGAGTGCTGTACCTGTCCTGGTAATGAACTCTCCCTGTTTCCTAATGGTACTGCTGTAGAACCTCCTGAGCTGGCGGCACCTGCTGCGGAACCTCCAGAGGTGTCAGTGATATCCATCTATGATCTCTCTGCCTGCCCTGTCACGGCTATGGAGGCCGTCTGTGAACTCCTGTCTTGCTCTGAACCGGCCATGGAGGCCAGTTATGAACTATTGTCCTGCCCCGACCCAAACGAGGAGCCTACCTCTGAACTCTCAGATTTGTCTGTCACACCCAAGGATGCGGCTGTGAAATTCCTGACTGTTTTGCTGCGCCTATAGGGGCCGTTTGTGAATCCTCATCACTGCCTGTCACAGCCATGGAAGCTGTAAATGAAGTTTCTGTAAGCCTTGTTAACCCTTTCATGAACCCGAGAACAAAAAGACCATTCAATGTCTGCCCCATTAACCCTGTCACTGACAAAATAACCACTCATGAGCCATCTGTCTGTTCCATTTCAAGTAATGTGTCTGATGAACTTTCTGTCCGTCCTGTTTTAGTCATTGAGTCTATTGTTGTACCATCCGCCTGTCCATCTTCTATTAATAGGTCTGAGTATGAATTGTCTGTCTTGCCAGTTTCTGTCACAGAACTGCCTACTCCACCCTCTGTCAATGCACCTGGTTATGAACTCTCTGTCTGCACGAAGGTAGCCTTTGAGTCTGATGTTGAACTGTCTGTCTGTTTTAAATCAGCTCCTGCATCTAATTGTGAACTGTCAACCCAATCAACCTTTGCCAATGTACCCAATGCTGAATGGTTTGTCTGTCCGACCACTCTCAATGAAATTAACACGGAACTTTCAGTCCTGTCTGTCACAGCTCAAAAACCCACCTTTGCACCCTTAACTGCCTGTCTTGAGCCCAGAGACTATAAATGCATCCCATGTCTTTCATGTTAACTCTGTCACTGCCATAGAGACTAGTCATGAACTGGCTGCTTGTTCTGTTCCCCCAAGTGTGTCTGTTGAACCGTCTGCCTTACCAGTCCTAGTCTGTGATCCTGTTTATGAACTGTCATTTTGTCCAGTTTCAGTCAGCGAACCTATTGATGATTGTTTTGTGTTTCCTGCCACGGTCCCTGAGACCATGAATGCACTGCCTGTGTTGTCTGTCTCTGCTGTCCCTAGATCTCGGTCTATGCCATGGTCTTTTAATTCGTCTGCTCCGGCCTGGTGGTCTTCTGTCCCGCTCTGGTGGTCTTCTGCTCCAGTCTGGTGGTCTTCTGTCCCTCTCTGGTGGTCTTCTGCTCCACCGTGGTGGTCTTCTGCTTCGTCTGCTCAGGTCTGGTGGTCATCTGCTCCGCCGTGGTGGTCTTCTGCTCAGGTCTGGTGGTTTTCTGCTCCGTCTGCTCCGCCGTGGTGGTCTTCTGCTCAGGTCTGGTGGTCTTCTGCTCCGTCTGCTCTGCCGTGGAGATATTCTGCTCCGCCCTGGTGGGCTCCAGTCCCATCTGCTCCGCCCTGGTGGGTTCTGGCCCTGTCCTGGCCTCTGGCTCTGCCCTGACTCCCTGCTCTGTTGGTTTAACTCTGGTTTCCTTCTCCACCTTGGTGCTCTGTCCTGCCAGCTCTGCCTCAGTCCCCAGTCTCTCCACTTCCACATGGACCTGGCCCTCCATCTCTCCCCCTGTTCCGCCTCCGCTCCACCGCCTTCCTGGATTATATTGAGATAGGAGCGTCTGGAAACCGCTCCCTGGGGGCTCTGTCACGAATCCGGTCTATGAACTTCCGTTCACTCACCACCAGAGGTCACTCGCTCACCACATGGGCTCTTGCACTACACTACTGTTGCACTTCACCCTGGACTACAGTTCCCATCATCCACTGCACTGATGACACACACACAGCTGAATGCACTGATTACACACAGCTGATTGTAATTAGACATGCTACATAAGCCATGGGCTTCCTCCCTCTCACTGCCGAGTATTGTTTAGCGTTTATCACTGTCATAGCTGATAGCTACTTTACGAAGCCACTCCGAGTTTCTTAGTCTTAGTCTTGCCTAGCCTGTTTACCTGTGTTTTGATTCTTGCTTTTGTATTTTTGGTTTGCCCTATCGTCTTGCTGTTTGGACTCTGTTTGCCCCTGCCTGGACTATTGCTCGTGTATTCGGATTACTCCTCTTGTCAAGCGCTTTGGATATTGTTCGCCGATCCACGACCCACGCATGCTCTTGGAATATTCTTGTGTCTTGCCCTCAACATATCTGTTTACTGATGTTTGACCCTGCCTGTGTTTGACTATGTTTCTAAATAAAAGCTTGCACATAGATCCATACGTCTCATGTCTCGTTGGCTCCGTTACACAATAGCCCCTTTCACACAGTAATACCAGTAAATTGCCGTAAAATTACCAGAATGACTTTACCGGTAAATTCAAAACTGTGCTGTTCACACAGGCAACGGCATTCTGTATTTTTTCCGGTTAAGCACCTTGCAAACATCGGTTTTAAATTACAGGTAAATTCTGTGACATCATAAAACGGAAATGACCTCTAAACGACTGCGCCTCCCGGTGTTTTGTTTGTAAACATGGAGGGGTAAACGCGATCAGTGCTTTTGTTGATGTTTTCATTTTTGTGCCAAACGTTCACATTCATGCTGCTTCTTTTGGCCCAGAGACATCGCATTACACGACTTCAAACACAGAGTAAATGCTTCATCTGCATCAGAATGTTATGATTGGCCCGGAGCTGTTGAATTTTGAATTTCAACGGCTCTGGATTGGCCCGGAGTAGACGTCTTACGTCACCGCGTTCTGAACTCGTACGTGCTCATACCGGTAATATTCCTTCTGCGTCCACACACAGCAGAATTCCGGCAATTTACTGGTAATGTTACAACTTCTCATACCGGTAAATTGCCGGAACGAATTTACCGGTATTTTTGAAAAGGTCCTGTTCACACGTGATCTCTTTACAGCAATTTAATTTTCCAGAAAAGTCTGTATGTGTGAAAGGGCTAAATGTCTTAAGTCCCAATTATAGGCTATACTTATGTGGAATTATATGGAATTATGAACTGAAGCGAGATCATATTAATGCCTTATAGCCCCTATTCCAGATCATTTGATCAAGTCCTGTATGGATTCAGTTTTCCACGTAGGTTATAGGCTAGTTTGGGAAAAGCCCAACTAGTAAATGTAGTAAAGGTTATAATGTAAGTAAGAATGAATAATTTTCCCATCAGAAATTATCTCCTCCATGCCGCGTGTCACATCGCGTTCTTCTTCTGGGGTAAACTAAAGGTTTAGCCTTATTCTGTGGATGATTACCGTATGAGTAGAGTGTGAGTGTGACCACATTACAGATAATGAGCTCAGAAGGGAAACACTGTGCCTCTCATTGGTTTCATATGAATTACATAAACATAAAATAATTGTTTTCAACTGAATTAGTTTGGATATTTCAAGCTTTCTATAGACATGTTTCTTATGTCTGTGATGCAAGAGTTTCGGTTTATTTTTGACACGTTTCAGAAAGAAGTTCACAGAGACCAAGACGGCAAAACACCCTGCTTGTTTTCTTTATTTTACAAAAGAATTTTGTAACGTTTTGTTGTTATTATGGATGTCTTATTCGTATGACCGAAACTGACAGTTCTTTCCGCTGTTATTGGGATCACGTCGAACCTCAGCCTACTCGTTGCGCTAAGATATGCTATAGTTTCAGATAGATTGCTGTTGTTTGTAAATGAAAACAAATGAAAACGTTACCTATTTTTTTTCTTTCTTTTTTTTTTTTTTTTTTATAAAATAGGCATAGAATATAATGAGTAGGCTAAAAATCAGTAGTATTTTATTCCATGTCGTTGTACATCACATACACTAAAAGTTAAATGCCATTTTACTGGTTATGAATAAAGTCATTTCTGTTTTGTCAATAAACTGCATAATCGTATCAAAAATAATTTCTCATTTCTCTTTATTTCTTTTTAAGTAGAATATTAAATAACCTGTAGGTACACGAATCGTGAATAATGCTGTCTTCACGTGCTATCGGAAATTTCCTATTTACCACTTATGAAGTCATGATTACGAGCTTCTCGTATTCAAGTGCTTTAATGTCGGAAAGAATAAAATGTAGCATCCCATTGGTTGACAATCATATAAACATTCACCGCGCTACACACGCAGTTTGCTGACGGTTCTGGAATTTCAAATACATACTTATTTCACTGCTTATAAAAAATACAATATGCTTTGAATCATCGTTCATATCTACCCTATAAGTACACTACTTTAGCGACAAGACAAAGGGATGTAGTTGCTGTGAGAACAGCACTGACAGCAGCAATTGTTGTCCTCACCACCATGTTTAAAGTTTATGACCCGCCCAACTCGGAAACTCTGGTATCAAAATTATTTCCGAATTTCCCAGTAGTAAATATGAATTGAGAGGCCGTTCACATCCAATTTCCGATTAGGGAACTCGTATTTATGATAATTCCGATAGCACGTGAAGGCAGCATAACAACATAAAGTTGTATCTGGGACTGCAGAAGATTTGCAATATACCACATGGGATATATGGACAATTTTATCTTTCTTTGCCAACTATATTGTATTGGTTTTCTTATATTTATGTATGTTGTCTCACAGTATTTTGATTTTGTGCTGTTTTATTTATTTTTATTAAGTTTTATTAAATGCTTCGGAAACATGAATGTAAAGTATGTGTCATGTCAATAAAGTACTAAAACTGAAATTGTCAGAGAGAGACTTTTAGTGCATGTGATTCTATGTTTATGAGATTCACAATAAAGATAAAGTTGGGAGTTGGGACAGCCAAATTTCCCAAATTGATTAAGTAAATAAAAAGGTATGTAAAATGTTTGTAGATCTCCAGTAAACAGTTACATTTAACATGATCATGTCATTTGTCATGATCTGGTCCAGGATCATTCATCCATCAACCACTAGATGTCACCCTTTCATCATTTGGACACGAGCACCGCACACTACTGTTGCACTTCACCATCGGACTACAATTCCCATCATCCATTGCACTGACGACACACAGCTGTCACCAATCTCACATTGCACTGATTACACAGCTGATCCCTTTAGACACGCTTTATAAGCATTGGACTTCCTTTCTGTCATCGCCGAGTATTGTGAGCACATATTGCACTCAACGCAAGAGCTACTTTACGGAGCCCTTCCGTGTTTCCCTAAGTTAGCCTAGCCTAGCCTTGCCTTGTTCCGTGGTTCCTTGTTTTGATCTCTGCTTTCGTCTATTGGAATTACCCCCTTGCCTTGCCCTTTTGGATTGTGTATGTTCCTCGTCTGACCCCTTGCTCGTTGTATGGATTATCCTTCTCGTCTCACCCTTTGGACTCTGTTCGCCGATCGCCGACCCATGCTCAGCCCTGGACTATTCTTGTGTTTTGTCCATGTCATACCTGTTCACCATCATCTGAACCTTGCCTGTTTTTGACCATGATTTCTAATAAAAGCCTGCAGATGGATCCGACAGTCTCTCGCCCTGATCATTTCGTAACATCATTTACCAGCGTAACTACTGCTTCAGTAACTCTGTCCTGGTTGTTCAAATACCAAATTTATTATGTAGTTTAGACTGTGTCTGTTCCCCGTACTAGAAAATACAGAAAACGTCCAAACCAAAGTAATAGTAACAATTTAATTGATGTTCAACAAATAAAAAAATGTTTACAATACAGAGAAACAATTGATAAAACTTGGCTTACTGAATATCAGGTCCCTTTCTACAAAAGCACTATTTGTAAATGATATGATCACTGACCATAAGCTAGATGTGCTTTGTTTGACAGAAACATGGCTAAAACCAGATGAATACATTACTTTAAATGAGTCTACCCCCCAAGATTACTGCTATAAAAATGAGCCACGTCCAAAAGGTAAAGGGGGAGGTGTTGCTACAATTTATAGTAATATTCTCAGTATTTCTCAGAGGGCAGGCTTTAAGTATAACTCGTTTGAAGTTATGGTGCTGCGTATAACATTATCTAGAGAAACACGTGTTAGTGATAAATCCCCTGTGATGTTTGTACTGGCTACTGTGTACAGGCCACCAGGGCACCACACAGACTTTATTAAAGATTTGTTTGATTTTCTATCTGAGTTAGTACTGGCTGCAGATAAAGTCTTAATTGTTGGTGATTTTAATATCCATGTTGATAATGAAAAAGATGCATTAGGATCAGCATTCATAGACATTCTGAACTCTATTGGGGTTAGACAACATGTTTCAGGACCTACTCATTGTCGAAATCATACTCTAGATTTAATACTGTCACATGGAATTGATGTTAGTGGTGTTGAAATTCTGCAGCAAAGCGATGATATCTCAGATCATTATCTAGTCTTGTGTAAACTCCATATAGCTAAAACTGTAAATTCTACTCCTTGTTACAAGTACTTCTACCACAAAAGACTGCTTTGTAAGTAATCTTCCTGATTTATCTCAATTCCTCAGCATATCCAACAGCGCAGAAAAACTTGATGATGTAACAGAAACTATGGACTCTCTCTTTTCTAGCACTTTAGATACAGTTGCTCCTTTACGCTTAAGGAAGATCAAAGAAAACAGTTTGACTCCGTGGTATAATGAGCACACTCGCACCCTAAAGAGAGCAGCCCGGAAAATGGAGCGCAGCTGGAGAAAAACAAAACTGGAGGTATTTCGTATAGCTTGGTGGGAAAGTACCCTATCCTACAGAAAAGCATTAAAAACGGCTAGATCTGATTACTTTTCGTCTCTTCTAGAAGAAAACAAACATAACCCCCGGTATTTATTCAATACAGTCACTAATTTAACGAAAAATAAAGCATCAACAGGTGTTGGCATTTCCCAAGAGCACAGCTGTAATGACTTTATGAACTACTTTACTTCCAAGATCGATACTATCAGAGATAAAATTGTAACCATGCAGCCGTCAGCTACAGTATCGCATCAGATAGTGCACTATAGATCCCCTGAGGAACAATTCCACTCATTCTCTATTATAGGAGAGGAAGAATTGTATAAACTTGTTAAATCATCTAAACTAGGGTATGTTAGACCCTATTCCATCTAAACTACTAAAAGAGCTGCTTCCAGAAGTCATAGATCCTCTTTTGGCTATTATTAATTCATCATTGTCATTAGGATATGTCCCCAAAACCTTCAAATTGGCTGTTATTAAGCCTCTCATTAAAAAACCACAACTTGACCCCAAAGATCTAGTTTATTACAGACCGATCTCAAATCTCCCTTTTCTGCAAAAGATACTAGAAAAGGTAGTATCCTCACAATTATATTCCTTCTTAGAGAAAAATGGTATCTGTGAGGAATTCCAGTCAGGATTTAGACCGTATCATAGTACTGAGACTGCTCTCATTAGAGTTACAAATGACCTGCTTCTATCATCTGATCATGGTTGTATCTCTTTATTAGTTCTACTGGATCTTAGCGCTGCGTTCGACGCTTTACATGTTACCCTTGGGAGATATTATCAGGAGACATGGTGTTAGCTTTCACTGTTATGCTGATGATACTCAGCTCTATATTTCTTCACGCCCCGGTGAAACACACCAAATTGAGAAACTAACGGAATGTATAGTCGATATAAAAAACTGGATGACGAGTAACTTCTTACTGCTAAATTCTGAAAAAACAGAGGTGTTAATTATCGGACCTAAAAACCCCACATGTAATAACCTAGAACACCATCTAACACTTGACGGCTGCTCTGTCAATTCTTCTTCATCAGTTAGGAACCTAGGTGTGCTGTTTGATAGCAATCTTTCATTTGAAAGCCATGTTTCTAGTATCTGTAAAACTGCGTTTTTCCATCTCAAAAACATATCTAAATTGCGACCTATGCTCTCAACGTCAAATGCAGAAATGCTAATTCATGCGTTTATGACCTCAAGGTTAGACTATTGTAATGCTTTACTGGGTGGTTGTTCTGCACGCTTGATCAATAAACTACAGTTGGTCCAAAATGCAGCAGCCAGAGTCCTTACTAGAACCAGGAAGTATGACCATATTAGCCCGGTTCTGTCAACACTGCACTGGCTCCCTATTAAACATCGGATAGATTTTAAAATCTTGTTAATTACTTATAAAGCCCTGAATGGCTTAGCTACTCAGTACTTGAGCGAGCTCTTATCACATTATAGTCCTCCACGTCTGCTGCGTTCTCAAAACTCTGGCCATTTGATAATACCTAGAATATCAAAATCGACTGCGGGCGGCAGATCCTTTTCCTATTTAGCGCCCAAACTCTGGAACAATCTACCTAACACTGTTCGGGAGGCAGACACACTCTGTCAGTTTAAATCTAGATTAAAGACACATTTCTTTAACCTGGCTTACACATAACACACTAATACACTTCTATTATTCAAATCCGTTAAAGGATTGTTAGGCTGCATTAATTAGATTAACCGGAACCGGGAACACTCCTCATAACACACGATGTACTCGTTACATTGTAAGAAGAATGGCATCTACGCTAATATTTGTCTGTTTCTTTATTATTCTGTTTCTCAGTCCGTGTCCGGATCAGATGGTGGATCGGCGCCGGGAGATGATGTCTGCGACCCTGACCGTCAGCGGAGGCTGGACACCTGGATGAGCCCCGGGGACATATCCCCAGTGAAGACCTCAACTTAAATACAATAAAACTTAAAATTAAACAAAATAACTAAAAATATAATAAAATACCTAACTACATAATACTATTATTGTTAGAAATTGCAACAATATAAAAATAGAAATATAATACATTTATACATTTAAAATTTAATTAAAACAATAAGTAAAAAAATAGATAATAATATCCTGGCCAGAGGAGAATTGGCCCCCCGACTGAGCCTGGTTTCTCCCAAGGTTTTTTTTTTTTCTCCATTCTGTCACAGAGGGAGTTTTGGTTCCTTGCCGCTGTCGCCTCTGGCTTGCTCAGTTGGGGACACTTAATTTCTAACGATTATCATCAATTTGATTTCATAGATACTATTTAAACTAAACTGAGCTAGACAATGACATCTCTGAATTCAATAATGAAATGCCTTTAACTGAAAATTGAGTGTTTAATCTTATTATTATACATTACTGACACTCTATCCTCCAATTTGATACTGTTAAGTGCTTTGACACAATCTGTATTGTTAAAAGTGCTATATAAATAAAGGTGACTTGACTTGACCAAATTTATTATGTAGTTTACTAAATACCGCTTTAAAATAGCCTAGACGTCACACCAAGATACACATACAATTTATTTGATTTTGCCAAATTATAGTTGAGATCAATGTAAATTGAAAAGAAATTGCCATTTTTAATTTATTACTCAAAATAATAATAGGGTTGCAGATTTTAGTCCAAATAAAGATACTCAATTGTCTTGGTCATTTGGAACCAGTCAATGTTGCTTATAGGTTGTTGGTAAAACATATTTTTAATAAATAAAAAAACTATTTTCTGATTATATCAGCAAGTGACCTGACAATAACGACTTAACATACACACACACACACACACACACACACACACACACACATATATATATATATATATATATATATATATTTTTTTTTTTACATCATTCCTTTTTAGTGCCAGTTTATCTAAATTGCACCACATGACAGCATCCTGAACTGCTAATGACATATTTAATGTGAAACCACACCTGTATTGTATTTACTGTCTCAGTTTCAACATAATCTGACCACTGCCTTAAATCCACAAAACAAATTGAAGTGTTGTGTAAAACATAAGCAAATGCACATCACCAGTTGTCAGAGAATAATGCTGTGAAATGTCCAGATGCAGATAGTGTCATAAGATATGATGGTCTTTAAAAGCTAGGGAGTTCCATTCCTACAACACAACTAACTGATGCACAATGATTGCCACACTTCTTTATTTTGTCCTGTTCAGGTCCGCTGTTGTCAAGGCGGTGAGTACAGTATAAGTTTATTTCTACAACATGTTTAAAAGCAGTAGAAACTGGACAAAGAGCTATGCATTTAAATTTTTAGCAAGCACCAGGGAGCAGCTCTGTCCTATAGGATACATGAGACTTACTGACACCATTGTCATTGCTTTGAATCAATCTATTGCTTTTGACTCAGCCAGACTCTAAAAGTAGCTCTTAAATTGAGATTTGAATGGTCCATCTTTGGACAACATCTGACATACAGCAGGAGTTTATTGCGGTATATACCTAAACTTAACAACTACCTTACTAACTATTAATTAGCAGCAAATTAGGAGTTTATTGAGGCAGAAGTCGTAATTAATAGATAATTAATAGTCAGAATTGGTAAAATGTGACCAAACAAAGAGTAGCACCTTGAATTCAATGCTGGAAGCCAGTGGAGAAACAACATAACTAGTGTAATAACTTCCCTCAGTCTGAATGAGTTGCAGGCAGGACAGATGGCACTGAGATATTACCATTTAGGGACAATTGTGTTAGCAATTGTACAATTGACAATTGTGGTACCAATTGTAGTAGACCAGGCAAGAAGATATACAGTAAAGGCAAGATATAAAGGCATACACAAGTCTCTAGGTTTTTCACAGACAAAAACTCAGTAATCATTTTATTTATTAGTACTGTGACTGTAGCTCAAACAGTAAGTCAGGGGTGTCCAGTCTTGCTCCTGAAAGGGTTTGGTGATCATAACCATGGGTTTGATTCCCAGCAAATGCATGAACAATGAACTCCTTGAATGCAATGCAAATGTCTTTGGGTTAAAGTGTCAGTCAAATGCATGAATGTAAATTTATCGTGCTGATGCAGAAGAGGAGAAAGGCTGATGACTTTCACTTGTCTTTTGTAGGCACTGAGTCCCTGGGCTGAGGGCAGCGCCTCTGGTGGAGAATGTATCTGTGAGGCTTTCCTTCCCAACAGCACATTTCAAATCGGAGAGCTCATCTCGCTGGAGAGCACAGCAGTTGAGATCAACTACAAACTGGAGATGGAGATTAGCAAGGTTTGATACAACCTTAAGAACTCATAAGACTAAACTGAAGTGAAACATGCAGAAGCTAACAGTTCTTTAACGGTTCTTGTGCAGGTGGAGATTTACGAGGTTAAACTAAAGGTCTATGTAGCAAAAATAATGAACCTAACAGTGCTGATTGAGCTGATGGAGGATGATCCTGACTCTTATAGTGAGCTACAAACAGAGGAGGTGAAAATCAAGATCAAGCAGGTGGAGGCTCTAATTGTGGAGCTGCAGGCGTCTATACAAACCACCTCTGCCGTACTCATATCCATACGTGAACAGGTGACACTTTCTGAACCTCCGATCAGTCAGCATAAATAGCACCCTTGGTGTTAGTTGACAAAACAAACTTTTAGATATTGTACAAGAATGAGTGAGATTCTTTTCAAAATCCCTGACAAAATGCCAAATTTTTCAACTGTAACTCCTCCCATAGACTTCGAGGTACATCCACAAGTTCCGAGCAAGGCTTAGATGCCTACAAACTTCAAACTACTTGAATAGTCAGATGACACAAATATATGGCCTTCCCTGATGCTGATCTGCTGGTTTCTCCAAAAGGTTTCTTAAAGGGGTCATATGATGGTGCTAAAAAAGAACATTCTTATGTATATTTGGTGTAATGCAATGTGTTTACGTGGTTTAAAGTAAAAAAAAAAAAAAAAAAAAAAAAAACATTATTTTCCACATATTTTCCATTATTTTATCTCCTCTAAGCCCCGCCTTTCTGAAATGGGTCGATTTGTACAAAGCTCATCGATGTAAAACATCGAGGTGTGCTCTGATTGGCCAGCGATCCAGTGAATACCTCAAGCGTGTGACGGAATTGTTATGCCCCTTACCATAACGTAATGCCGCGTCCCGGCGACGACACAAAAACATTAAAAGCCATTTCAAAAGAGGCATTTGTTGCATCCAGTGGGCACATAATTACTGATTATAATGACTTATACTGTCTTTTTAGGCGTTGCGTTGCATCGCGCTGTGTAAACATAACACCATGTCTGCATTTGTGATTGGAGAAACACAAACAACAAGCACACCTCCACACTGCTCAAAACTCGCGTTTGAAAATTAACGTTAAGTAGCAGATTAATAATAAAACGTAACTTACTTACAGACTGTGAGTCAGAAGCGCCAGACTGTCCTTGTAAAGTTGGAACTGCCCCACTTTAGAGTAAAAGCCTTTCTGTAACAGTCATTCTCCAGCAAATGCTATGTGAGTAATCCTCACTCCTTGATCTAGTGACTCTTAGCGCCCATCTACCAGTTTGAAGCCCGCTCGGAGCGGGGCGAGTTGCAGCGGTTACATGCACAACCGGCCTTGTTCTCTCCCATGTTCAGAAAACAATCCTTCGTGAAGCTTGAGTATTTGTGTTGTACTGCTCTGGGACAGTATTGTAAATAAAACTCAACCACAGATTTCTTATGTCCTCTTTACTCGCATCTAAACACACAGCATCTCTCCACAATGGCGCTGGCGGAAGCAGCAACACTAGAGTGAGAAAGTTATGCCTCCTTTCTTTGCGTATACATTTGGGCAGTGTTGTGCAAATCTTCCCACATCGTGACGTAGAGATGTGGGGCTGTGTTAGAACGAGCCGTTTTAGGGGGGTGTGGCTGACTCTTAACTTTAATAAAGAATATCTCTTTGGATTTGAGACTTTAGTCTTTGCAACTTTACAGATCTTCTTTATGCACCAAGAGCTTGTAACACTCCAAAGAGAAAGGAAAAGTTGAAATCGCATCATATGACCCCTTTAAGTGGCTTAATAAGCAGGTCAGCCAGCTTCACCACAAAAACCATGCTGGTTGACCATCTTCTCCAGCTAAGTTAGTGTTACACAGCATGGCAAAGCAGGTCAAACATCTACACTAGTACCAAACCAACACAATCTAAACATGATTTCACCAAATACAGCATCTTCCTGGATCAACATCTTTGGTGAACCTGGAACAACTTTCCAATAAACCAATAAATCAGATTTGAGGGCCAAGTTTACTGTCAATGTCAAATTATAAAATTCAAATTCAAAATAAAAATTCAATCAAGGAACATGCTTTACAAAATCACTGTGTTGAGTTTGCATGTTCTCGTAGTGTTGCTGGTTGCCACAATGACCCAAAGATTTGAAGTGATTTTGACACTCTAAAATACCCATGTATGTTAGATCTGTGAAGAACTGTTCAGGATGGTTTTGTACCTTTTACCTTAGATTAATACTGTGATCAAATTTCATTTTGATGAAAACAGATCAGTGTTATGATTGCTGCACTGACTCAGCTGGAGATCACCTATGATAAGAACCAAGTTCTTGTGACACGCCGAGAATATATTATTCTTCAGCAGAAACTAGAGGAGTGCGAGAGACGCCATAATGAAATCTTTAACCCCGACATTGGTAAGTCTTCCTCCATCAAGACAGTGAATGTGAAAATCTGTTTTTAGTCATCTCTAATTATAAACTTGTTTTACAAGGAATCTGCAATCATGGTGGAATTAGAAGAATCAGCAAACCCATTATCAACCAGCTGAATGCAAATCTGAATGCAGGTTATAAGTACGGAGGATGGGGCAAAGACTCAAAGCCCCTGCCTGGTTCTGAAAACATGTACTGGTACTCTGGCTCTAGTGACACTCTGGTCAGCAGAATCACACAGTACTCTGACTACTACAAACTGATTATGAGACAGGCCATTAAGACACATGAGCTTTATATCGTAAATAAACATGATTGGCGAGGCACAGGAAACAACTACATTGTGCGTGAAAACACTCTGTACTATCAGTACAGAAGCCCTTTTCGTATGGCAAAATACAATATGACCAGTTTGAAAGCAGAGTATAATGTGGTTCCTAAGGCCAGCACCCAGTTCTCCTACCATTACTCGGCTAACCAGAACCTGGACTTTTCTGCCGATGAGTCCGGCCTGTGGGTAACTTATGCTACAGCGGAAGCGAATGGTAAACTGGTTTTAGGGAAGATCAATGAACAGTTATTTGAAGTAGAGGATGTTTGGCAGACTAGTATTTTTAAACCATCTGTAGGAAACACGTTCATGGTGTGTGGGGTTATGTATGCCACAAGGTCTGTAGACACTAAAACTGAGGAGATCTTTTACACCTTTGATACTCGCACTGAACAGGAAAGCTATGTTAGTATTCACTTTGAGAAGTTCCAGGACTCCTATGTTTACTTGGACTACAACCCCACTGATCAGAAACTGTACATGTTCAGCAATGGTTATTACATCAGCTATCATGTTTGGTTCAACCACGAGGGTTCTAAAGATAAACTCTTGAATGGTGAGTAAACTGAGAGTTATGAATATTTTATGCAGCTGTCAAACATAGAACAGCAATGAATGTGCTGTATTTCTGTTTGTGTAATAAACTCTTATAAGCACTATGACTTTGAGTGAAGTGTTTTTTTTTTCTTAGAAGTTTTTAACACTGATTGAGACATTGTAAAATCTGTACATGTCTGCATACACACTCATTGACTCTTAATCCTGTAAGATGGTGTCAATGAGTGTGTATGATAATTATGAATGTAAATGGTCTGCAACAATCATTAGGAAGGTTGTATGTATCATATTAACATCAGCACCAATGTCAGGATCCAAGGTTTAGCAGCAAAACATTGACCATATCACTGTCTCAGCTGGCTTGCCTTCTTCCCATAGAGAATCCTGTCTACCCGGGTAAATAACACACATACCTGGCCATCCACCTGATCTAAAAGAAAATGTGATTCATCAGACCAGACAACCTTCTTCTGCTATTGGTCCAGTTCTGACACTCACATGCCCGTTCTCTGCATTTTAAATAACATTAAATAAGTGTGTGAACTTGCAAGTACGATGTCAGACACTATAATATGATCTGGTCCCCTCCCTGCTTACTGTGGTAATGTAAGATTTACAGAACCTCAGACAGTTTGATCTTCTGAGACAGACAATACACACGCAGTGTATTAACATACATACATCTGTTTCCACATCTCACTGACAGAAGATGTGAGAAAAGTCCCCTATCACATATCCTTTGCATCCACTTCCTCTCAGCTGTCTCCAAACACTCAGCTAACTCAGAATGGTCAGTAGCATAATATAATGTTCTACATGAATGCAAATGATATTTACAGTCATGTTTGGTATCATTTGAATTGTCTCAGGGCGACTGGTACAATGGGCTCTGTCTTCCAAGAAGTAGACTAAAAGGTAATACATATCCTAAGAGTTTAGGGATTATGTTGCTTACTGTAGGGTGTGCCATATTCCAGTGTCTTCCATGCAAATTAACATCTCTCCCCAAAAGGTGTGAACTCTACTCGATCAATGCAAATTCCAATTGTTAGTTCCTATCTCTGTTTGGAAGATGTTTGTCTTGGTCTGAGGTACTTACGTGAAAGCTGCAAGAAGATCAGGGTGATTCTGTAGCCAGAAGAGCCCATAGTGTGGAGTGTGTCCATACACTCCATAATATGTATTTTCTGAGGTCAGGTATGCATCTTTTACTCTTAGATTTATCTTTGAGAATTTGATGACTTGTATTGACTTGATGTCTTTGAATTGACTATGTAATTGCCATAATACATATTTACCTGACTGATTACAAATTTTTACATTTGATTTTATTCTGACTCACTCTGAAATTATTTTCTTAAGTAGATTAAGTGAAGGTGTATATTTCCGCAAATCTGCATCCAGGGTTAAGTACATATTAGATCTCAGGTTAGATGAAGCATGGGGCACATCAGGTGAGATTCTAGATTTCTGACTAACTGCTTGATTTAAGTTGTTATGTAGTTGCATTAACTATGAGGGCTAGACAAACTACTATTGGTATACTAGTAATCATGATTTGGGCATACTTTATAGTACTAGCCATAACCTCTGGATATTGTCACAGGTTTATTCAAGTTGTTATATAGTTGAATTAACTATAGGGGGCTAGATTAAAACACTATTGAAGTATTAGCATATTTCATAGTGCTAGCTATAACCTCTGATTATTGTCTCAGCTTTATTTAAGTTGTCATGTAGTTAGACTAACTATAGGGGGCTATATTAAAAAAAAAAAAAAACCCAATTGAAGTATTAGTATATTTAGTGTTAGCCATAACCTCTGATTATTTTTTGAGCTTTAACTAAGTTGTTACATAGGTGACTGTAGAGGGCCAAACAGAACCACTGTTTAAAGAATGACAAGCATGAGGCGGTGTATTAAATAGTAGTAACCTCTGGCTAATGCTCAGACTGGAGAGTTTGTGATCGTGAGATCCAAGTACACCGGCTGGCATGAGAATCTCTGTGTTACATAGATTCCTAATGAACAAGTAAATATAAAGTAAAGAGTCAGCTAGATTAATCAAATGTCAGAAGAATAATGGTAACATTTTACAATACCGGTGCACTAATAAGCATGAATTCATTCTTAACTAATGCACAGATAATCATTAATTAATATATGACTCATGAAGACCTAAACCATTCAGTAATGATAACTATATCAATAGATTAAGCAATATATGAATTGCCATTAATTAAATTTAGTTTTGACATACACAATGAGACATGGATTTCAGTCTTCAGCCATCTGCAACTGGAATTCCACTGCGCCAGATGAACTGGCATCCAGTCACTTACGAAAATGAACGTCTCTGTTACGTACGTAACCATTGTATGTCGTGATGACATTAGGGGATTCACTTGGGAGCCCCAATCACCTCTGACTTTAAGAGAAAACACCAATGAATATTGGCTAGTGGATTTTGCAAACCTGAACCACTCCCCGTGCATACAGATGTAAATAGGCGACAGGTGCATCCACTCTTCAGATTTTACGCTGAGGAGCCGAGAACTTGTCCCTGGCCACCAGCGATGGTTCGAGGTTGTGGCATGGGGACATAACGTCTCCGTTCCCTCCATCAGGGACCGAGGTTACATACGTAACCGAGACGTTCCCTATCTGTCGGTCACTATGAGTTATGTCGTGACGACATTAGGGGTCTATGGAATGCACCACAACCTGAACTCCGTCACAACCCTATGGCATTGCAAATGTTGACAAGTAGCCGCGTGACAGACAAATGCCATGCAAAGATCGTAACCTTCCCACCACCCCAGCGTAAATTCGCTGCCCTTGGTACCCGCAGGGACCAGAGGGGGAGTACAACGCTGCTGGTGATTGCCAAGCCACTGTTTCTTTCACCACAGAAATTTCTTAACAGAAGGGATTTCGACTTTCAATGAAAGATTGCTTCAAGTCTTTCCTATTTGTTGTTATAGCCTGGCAGTAACGATGGGGAAGCCAGCCTTCCAGAGAAGGGAGCTACAGAGGCCACATTCTACCCATAGGGAGGTATCATGTGGAGACACGATATGGACTGACCCAGGCCTGGGGCAGTACTACATATGGAATGGGTCTCTGAGGCAGGTCCTACCTGAGAGTAGGGATGGAACGACTGCCAACAGAGATGGACAGAATGATCTATCAAAGGGAAGACACGGGTTCACAGAGAGGGGAACCTTACCATGGAAGAATAGATATATGGGATTGCCCGCAGGGAATCAAGCCATATGGACACCTAGCCCAGTACAGGGGCTGACCGGAGACTGGGCCTGGCGTCAGACTGCTCCGCTCAGTCTGGCTGCCGGGGGTGCTGGAGGATACTCCACCAGGGTTCGCCATCCGGGGATCTTACTGGAGGAGGAAAAAGGTGCTCTCAACCCCAGGTGAGGGGGAATGGTGCAGCAAGCGTGACACCGGCCAGCTCTTCCCACCAGTTACCTATTAGAAGCTCTGGGTGCTCTGGGTACGGTCCACGTATATGCACAGTGCTCTTACGGGACACAGCAATGCCAAGGCTGGATCTGCCTCCTCCGACGGCAGTGCTTGCAGGTTCACCACCTGATTGCGGAAGGGCGTGGTGGGAAACTTGGGCACGTATCCAGGCCAGAGTCTCAGGACAATGTAAGAGTAGGCCGGCCCAAACACAAGGCACTCTTCGCTCACCGAAAATGCTTGGAGATCCCCGACCCTCTTGATGGAAGTGAACGCTGTCTTAGCAGACAGGAACTTCAGCTCAACTGAGTCCAGCGGCTCAAAGGGACCCCTCTGAAGTTCAGCCAGGACAACAGAGAGATACCAGGAGGGTTCCAGGGGTGGCCTAGGAGGATTCAACCTTCTGATACCCCTCAGGAACCTGACGATGAGATCGTGCTTTCACAGGGACCGCCTGTCCACTGCAGGACAATGAATTTCCTCTGGGCATCAATGTGTTCATATACAGTACTTGGCAGGTTGAGCCAGAGATGGTGCTCTTGGACCACTAGAGTGGACATCGCCTTCCCGAGGGACCGCGCCGTGATGTTCGCCGCCCGGAGGGCGAAGTCAGTCACCGAACGCAGCTCCTGCATCAACCTCAGGTTGGAACTACCCTTGTGCATTTGTTTCAGTGCCTTGGCTTGGTGGACCTGCAGGATAGCCATAGCATGCAGGGCAGAGGCAGCCCGGCCCGCAGCACTGAAAGCTTTGGCCGCGAGAGCGGGCGTCAGCTTACAGGCTTTGGACGGGAGACACGGAAAATTTCTCCAAGTGGCGGCATTTTGCGGGCACAGGTGAACCGCAACCACTCTCTCCACCTGGAGAATGTCCACGTACCCACTGGCCGCACCGCCATCGAGGGTAGTGAGGACGGAGGAGGGAGACGAGCGGCTTCTGGCCGTAAAAGGGGTCATCCACGACTTCGTCAGCTCCTCATGCACCTCCGGGAAGAAAGCAGATCGCAGTTGTGAGCTGCGTCCCAAGAAACCAATCATCCAGCAGCGAGGGCTCGGGACTGGGCGGTCTGTTGACCTCCAGCCCGATGCTCACGGCTGCCCAGGCAAGCATGGCCGTCAACTCCGGGTCTGATTCGGCGGCGCACCGAATGAAATGCTGGTAGCCCTGGGGGGCGGAGCAGCGAAATCACTCGGGAGCCGAACGGGCTGTTCACTGCATGAAGAGTAAGAAGTCCATGGGGACTCAGTCAAGTCAAGTCAAGTCACCTTTATTTATATAGCGCTTTTAACAATACAGATTGTGTCAAAGCACTTAACAGTATCAAATTGGAGGATAGAGTGTCAGTAATGTATAATAATAAGATTAAACACTCAATTTTCAGTTAAAGGCATTTCATTATTGAATTCAGAGATGTCATTGTCTAGCTCAGTTTAGTTTAAATAGTATCTATGAAATAAAATTGACGAAAATCGTTAGAAATTAAGTGTCCCCAACTGAGCAAGCCAGAGGCGACAGCGGCAAGGAACCAAAACTCCCTCTGTGACAGAATGGAGAAAAAAAAACCTTGGGAGAAACCAGGCTCAGTCGGGGGGCCAGTTCTCCTCTGGCCAGGATATTATTATTTTTTTTTTTTTACTTATTGTTTTAATTAAAATTTAAATGTATAAATGTATTGTATTTCTACTTTTATATTGTTGCAATTTCTAACAATAATAGTATTATGTAGTTAGGTATTTTATTATATTATAGTTATTTTGTTTAATTTTAAGTTTTATTGTATTTAAGTCGAGGTCTGCCATATTTCTAGAGAGAAGAGCGACACCACCCCAGGAGGGATGAAAACCACCCCAGGGGTGGTGCCGCTCTTCTCTCTAGAAATATGGCACATAGTCTTAGAGTTCGTATTTGACTAACTAGGGCCCAGGTCAGGGAGCAGACAGACTGGCTAAACCGACCGTCTGCTAGCCGCCTCACGTCACAGAAGTCAGTTAATTCTCAGCACATAGAGACTCCTTCACCTAGATATCACACTATAGAGACTGTGTCTGTTTCCCGTACTAGAAAATACAGAAAACGTCCAAACCAAAGTAATAGTAACAATTTAATTGATGTTCAACAAATAAAAAATGTTTACAATCAGCCGGCGGAGAGGCTCTTCCTGTAATCCTCAGATCTCCCAGAGTGCCAGCCGGCGGTCCTCTGCTCGAGCAAGAGAGACCGGGACGGGTAGTGACAGAGAGTGACACTCTTTTTATAAAAGAGAGGCGAGATTGCAGCGAAGCCAGGTTCATATCCCCACAACAGGCACATGAGTCATCCACGAATGCAGCTTCATCGTGTTGGATGCCCAGACACTGAAGACAACGATCGTGTCCATCATCAGACAGGTAACGACCTCAACCAAGAGGACACCGACAGATCGGCATCTTTAAGAAGACGTGAGCCGTCTGTGATTTGCTCTTTTAGGAAATTTGTTTTTTCAGTTGAAGCGCCCAGGGGAATCACTGCAGACACCGCTGTTCACACCGTACCACCAACTTGAACAATCTTCCAGAGATGAAAGGCTTTGTGGAAATCAGCATGCTTTTCATTCCACTCTGCTCCGAAGCAAAAATCTGAAGAGTGGATGTATCTGTCACCTATTTATACCCGTAAGCACGGGGAGTGGCTCAGGTATGCAAAATCCACTAGCCAATATTCATTGGCATTTTCTCTTAAAGTCAGAGGTGATTGGGGCTCCCAAGTGAGTCGTCACAACATAACTCATAGTGACCGACAGATAGGGAACCATTGTTTTACTTCAATTTAAAAAAAAAAAAAAAAAAAAAAAAAAAAAACACAACACGGTAACCACAAATTAACTATACTAAACTAATCATGGTACTTTTAGTAAAGCTGTGGTTATACAAATGGCAATAATTACGCCAAAAAGCCATGGTTACTACACTTTCAATATAATAAAACAATGGTAAATTTTCGTAAGGGGTGCCTTGTTGTTTATAGCACAGAAATATGTCTGGTTGAAGCTTGAGTTCTAGAATTCAAATGCGGGACACTGAAAACATGCAGCTAGGCACTCTACATTGGACCCAAGCACCGCAACACAACAAAAGACAATAAAACCCATTATAATCAGTGATACTGTCTACACTAAATTTTGGCACAATGCTACACGACACAATAAATCCTAGACAGTAAACTGATGCCCATTTCTATTTCAAGACTCACTCCAAGTGCTTGCGTTACTTCCAGTATTGAAGGACTGGATTCTTATATGAGATGGCTGATGTTGCGTCTTTTGCAGGTTGATTGGGAATCGTGCTGGAGTCAAGGAGAACGGGATCGGAGGAGTGCTGGAGCATCTGAGGGTAAGTATAGACAGGTTAGTAATGGGAGAGGGTCAGATAAGTTCAGGTAAGGCAAGGCAAGTTTATTTATATAGCACATTTCATACACAATGGTAATTCAAAGTGCTTTACATAAAAGGAAGTAAAATAATCATAAAAAAATAAATAAATAATCACAACAATAAAACCAGAAATTTGAAAATGTTTAAAATGATTTAAAATGAATTTAGAACGGTTAGAAATAAAAATGATTATAAATAAAATACAGTACAGTCAGTTCGGACGTAGCACAGTGCTCATTCAACAAATGCACAGCTAAACAGATGAGTTTTGAGTCTGGATTTAAATGTGGCTAATGTTTTAGCATATCTGATCTCTTCTGGAAGCTGGTTCCAACTGTGGGCAGCATAATAGCCAAAAGCGGACTCCCCTTGTTTTGTGTGGTATTTCTAACTGACTCGATCTTAATGTATAGTCGATATAAAAAACTGGATGACTAGTAACTTCTTACTGCTAAATTCTGAAAAAACAGAGGTGTTAATTATCGGACCTAAAAACCCCACATGTAATAACCTAGAACACCATCTAACACTTGACGGCTGCTCTGTCAATTCTTCTTCATCAGTTAGGAACCTAGGTGTGCTGTTTGATAGCAATCTTTCATTTGAAAGCCATGTTTCTAGTATCTGTAAAACTGCGTTTTTCCATCTCAAAAACATATCTAAATTGCGACCTATGCTCTCAACGTCAAATGCAGAAATGCTAATTCATGCGTTTATGACCTCAAGGTTAGACTATTGTAATGCTTTACTGGGTGGTTGTTCTGCACGCTTGATCAATAAACTACAGTTGGTCCAAAATGCAGCAGCTGGAGTCCTTACTAGAACCAGGAAGTATGACCATATTAGCCCGGTTCTGTCAACACTGCACTGGCTTCCTATCAAACATCGGATAGATTTTAAAATCTTGTTAATTACTTATAAAGCCCTGAATGGCTTAGCTCCTCAGTACTTGAGCGAGCTCTTATCACATTATAGTCCTCCACGTCTGCTGCGTTCTCAAAACTCTGGCCATTTGATAATACCTAGAATATCAAAATCGACTGCGGGCGGCAGATCCTTTTCCTATTTAGCGCCTAAACTCTGGAACAATCTACCTAACACTGTTCGGGAGGCAGACACACTCTGTCAGTTTAAATCTAGATTAAAGACACATTTCTTTAACCTGGCTTACACATAACACACTAATACACTTCTATTATTCAAATCCCTTAAAGGATTGTTAGGCTGCATTAATTAGATCAACCGGAACCGGGAACACTCCTCATAACACACGATGTACTCGTTACATCGTAAGAAGAATGGCATCTACGGTAATATTTGTCTGTTTCTTTATTATTCTGTTTCTCAGTCCGTGTCCGGATCAGATGGTGGATCGGCGCCGGGAGATGATGTCTGCGACCCTGATCGTCAGCGGAGGCCGGACACCTGGATGAGCCCCGGGGACATATCCCCAGTGAAGAACTCGACTTAAATACAATAGAACTTAAAATTAAACAAAATAACTATAAATATAATAAAATACCTAACTACATAATACTATTATTGTTAGAAATTGCAACAATATAAAAATAGAAATATAATACATTTATACATTTAACATTTAATTAAAACAATAAGTAAAAAAATAAATAATAATATCCTGGCCAGAGGAGAACTGGCCCCCCGACTGAGCCTGGTTTCTCCCAAGGTTTTTTTCTCCATTCTGTCACAGAGGGAGTTTTGGTTCCTTGCTGCTGTCGCCTCTGGCTTGCTCAGTTGGGGACACTTAATTTTTTACGATTAACGTCAATTTTATTTCATAGATACTATTTAAACTAAACTGAGCTAGACAATGACATCTCTGAATTCAATAATGAAATGCCTTTAACTGAAAATTGAGTGTTTAATCTTATTATTATACATTACTGACACTCTATCCTCCAATTTGATACTGTTAAGTGCTTTGACACAATCTGTATTGTTAAAAGCGCTATATAAATAAAGGTGACTTGACTTGACTTGACTAATGATCTGAGTGGTCTGTTAGGTTTATATTCAGTGAGCATATCTGCAATGTATTTAGGTCCTAGGCCATTGAGTGATTTATAAATGAGTAAAAGTACTTTAAAATCAATCCTAAATTTAACCGGAAGCCAGTGTAAGGACCTGAGGACTGGTATGATATGCTCAGATATTATGGTTCTCGTCAGAATCCTGACAGCAGTGTTCTAGGTGAGCTGCAGCTGTCTAATGGTCTTCTTGGGAAGGCTGGTGAGGAGACCATTACAATAATCCACCCTGCTTGTGATAAAGGCATGAACAAGTTTCTCTAAGTCTTGACTGGAAACAAAACATCTAATTCTTGCAATGTTTTTGAGATGATAGTATGCTAATTTAGTTACTGCTTTGACATGACTACTGAAACTAAGGTCTGTCTCCAGAATCACACCAAGATTCTTGACTTGATTTTTTTTTTTTGTTTTACACCTAGCGTCAAGGTATGCATTCAGCTTGAGAAATTCATCTTTGTTTCCAAATGCAATGACTTCAGTTTTCTCCTGGTTTAAGAAAGTTCTGGCACATCCAACTGTTAATTTCATCAATGCATTGGCAGAGGGAGTCAATTGGGCTGTAGTCATTTGTAGATAAGGCTAGGTAAATCTGGGTAACATCAGCATAGGTGATTGGTACTGTAGGTAAGAGAACTGTAGACTGGACGATGAGGGACTGAGTGAGGAGTGGTTATGAAGATGGCTATATTGGTGAGTGCAGGTGCGGGTGATTAGTAATCAGGTGACTGGGATCTGGTGTGTGTTGGGGCTGGTGACTGTGGTGATGAAGGTGACTGTGACCGTGCAGAATCCCTGACATTACCCCCTCCTCCAGGGGTGGCTCCTGATGCCCTCAAGAGGCAACGGGGGTGATCACGGCCTCTGGGTGCGGGGCGATCGGGAGCAGTGAAACTCAGCCAACAAAGTAGGGTCGAGCACATCGTCCCGGGCCACCCAGGATCTTTCCTCCGGCCCGTATCCTTCCCAGTCAATAAGATACTCAAGCCGGCCACCCCATCGCCGTAAATCCAGAATGTCCCAAACCTGGTCTCCAGCTCCAGCTGTGCTGGTTGTCATGGCAATATGATAGGAGGTAACATCCGAGCTCCTGGATTTTATGCTCAGTCTGACAGTTTGTCTGAGGATGGTAGCCGGAGGACAAGCTCACCGTAACTCCCAATAGCCGAAAGAAGGCTTTCCACACGTGGGAGATGAATTGAGGACCCCGGGCCCGAGACGATCTCCTCCGGAAGACCGAAGTTCTTGAAGACATGGTTAAACAGGCATTCAGCCATTTAAAAGGCTGTGGGGAGACCCTTGAGGGGGATTAATTTGCATGCTCCCAGCGGAGCCGGTTCGTTGAGAGTGGTGATACGGATGTTCTCGGAGAGGTCCCACTGGATGGGACTGACAATGAGGACTGGAGGAATGATGGGTTCTGGTTCTGAGGGTGATTCTGGAGAGTACAAGCATGATAAGGTGGCAGCCTTGCAATTGCAGTTTCCAGGACGGTAGGTGATGATGAAATTGAACCATGTGAAGAATAGTGCCCAGCGTGCATGACAGGAGTTTAGTCTCTTAGCATCCCTCAGGTACTAGAGGTTCTTATGGTCCGTGATGACTACGAACGGATGGTGTGCTCCCTCCAGCCAGTGTCACCACTCCTCGAGAGCTAACTTGATGGCCAACAGCTCTTGATTACCGATGTCATAGTTTACCTCCGCTGGGGACAGTTTCTTGGAGTAATATGCGCAAGGGTGGAGGCTAGGAGGCTCGCCAAACTGCTGGGACAACACAGGCCCGACTCCGGTGGTGGAAGCGTCTACCTCCACCACGAATGGTGCTTGGTGGTCAGGATTGTGCAGGATGAGGGCTGTGCTGAACGCTTCTTTGAGTTTCTCAAAGGCTTCGTGGGACCAGGACAGGGACTTGGGCTTTCCTCGAAGGAGAGAGGCGAGCGAAGCATTGAGCATACTGTAGTTCTTAATGAATCGATGTTAGAAGTTGACAAATCCCAGGATTCGTTGCATGATGTACCAGAGGAACTGTACCATGGAGCGATGGAATTCACATTTCTCCAGCTTGAGGTAGAGGTGATGTTGTCGGAAACGTTAGAGGACCTGCTTCACGTGGTGGCTATGTCCGGCCAGGTTCCAGGAGTATATGAGGATGTCGTCGATGTACACTATGACGAAGCGATGGAGGAACTCCCGGAGCACCTCATTCATGAAGCTCTGGAAGACCGACGGTGAGTTGGACAGCCCATACGGCATCACCTTGTACTCATAGTGGCCTGATGGTGTGATGAATGCTGTCTTCCACTCGTTGCCCTCCTGGATACGAATGAGGTTATATGCGCTCCGCAGGTCCAACTTGGAGAAAATGCGAGCTCCACAGAGTTTCTCGAGGGTGGCAGGGACCAGGGGAAGTGGGTACGGCAGCTTCACTGTTTGGGAATTCAGAACACGGTAGTCAATGCAAGGCCTCAAGCCCACTTGTCCATGTCCCAGCGGCTTTCCCTGGATGGTTTTGACTCATAGCTCGGACTCGGAGTCGACAAGGGCGGAGACCGCAACAGAACGATCGGGGGTGAGTAGTTGTACTGGTAATAGAGATAGCGTGGAAATTTCTGGCTCTAGTTGAAAGGTACTCACCGCAGGGCATGGGGGTCTGACGGGACAGTTCTGGATGAAGTGATCAGCCGCTGCACAGTAGAGACAGAGTCCGGCTACGATGCGGCGCGTGTGTTTCGCGCGAGTGAAACGAGTTGAGTCCGACTGCATGGGTTCTGGTACTGGGGGATTTATGGCGGGTGATGCAAGCTGGTGAGTGGCTTCATTGGGTTGGCTAGCTGATAAGCGCTGAGAAATGTGGGTGGCTCTTTGCATAAAGCTTTCCAGTCCAATCGTGTCATCATAGATGGACATTGCTATGCGGCTGCATGGATTCAATCCCTGACGATAGGCACTGAGGAAAGCCAACTCATTCCAACCGCTAGTTGCGTGCGAAACTGCAGAGTGTAGTCACTGGTACTGGAGGCGCCCTGCTGCTGTCTGACACCGACAACGCTCCGGTAGCTGAACTAAACACCTCCTTGAAATGGTTAGTGAAAGCATCATACGAGTTGATTATGGTACTTTTGGCATTCCGTATTGCTCGGGCCCACAACAGAGCTTAGCCGGTTAAAAGAGAAATGAGAAAAGCTACCTTGGAGCGCTCGGTGGGGAATTTCTGCTGTTGCATCTCAATGAACAGAGCAACTTGTAGCAGGAAGCCACCACACTCAGCTGCGTCACCCGCGAAGGAAGCAGGCAAGGGCATGGGACTCACAGAGGCAGCGGGTGGAGTGGTGACTGGTGTGAGTGAAGTCTTGAGGGTATTGACTAGTTCCTCCAGGACGTCAGCGGGTGTTGAGTGCCGGGGATCTATGGAGGTGAATGTTGTTGGTCCGGTCTTCTGTCACAACACAGGCTGGAGACAAGGGGATAGTGCAAACACAGGTAAGTTTATTGAATGAGTTGCTGAATGAGATGGTGGTAACGGTGAGGAGGTGAGTAGAAACACATTGAGCAGTTTTTGGGTTCTTATCTGAGATGGCTGATGTTGTGTCTTTTGCAGGTTGATCAGGAATCGTGCTGGAGTCGAGGAGAACGGGATCGGAGGAGCGCTGGAGCATCTGAGGGTAAGTATAGACAGGTTAGTAGTGGGAGAGAGTCAGGTAGGTGAACTGTCGACTGGATGATGAGGGGCTGAGTGAGGAGTGGTTATGAAGAGGGCTAGATTGGTGAGTGCAGGTGTGGGTGATTAGTAATCAGGTGACTAGGATCTGGTGTGCGTCAGGGCTGGTGACTGTGGTGATGAAGGTGACTGTGACTGTGCAGAATCCCTGACAGATAAAGCCTGGCTTAATGACTATTAGATCCCTTTCTGTGAAAGCACTTTTTGTAAATGATATCATAACTTAGATGTGCTCTGTTTGACAGAAACTGTACAAATCATTGTTTTGTGCTTCTAATTTGTCATCGGCTTTGCTCTCTCCTCCGCGCTTCCACATTCGTCACTAATCACCGGCGCTTAGGCTATGCATACGCCCTACGTCATCTGCTGGACAGCTTGTGTGACAGTCAGTGGAAGTGAGAAAAGAGTATTTATAACATTTGAAATGTGAATATTTATATTTATATTATTTGCTACAGGAGGCCTTTATGTTTTAAATCCGAAAGTGCACCGTGTATAAAGTTATTGTCTCTCAAAAGAAAGAGTCGACTCTGAATCATTGAAACGAGTCATGTTTAAAACGAATCCAAGACATTTCATGTTGATGTCAACATGAAACATTAGCATATTGCCCGCCCACTTGTTGGTCTTTTTGCGTTGGTCTGAATGAAAATGCAAATTCATTCTTTGCCACTAAGTACCCCTTTTGGAGTGGTAAAAGTAGCTTATTCCCCGGTAATGCTGTACAAAAAGCAGCATGCGCTCAACAAACGCTGCTTTATCAGGCATTACAGGCATGATGAAATGAAAATGAGACCAATCGACCAATCACCGCAGATTAGCGTCACGCAAAGGAGGGATTTTGAAAAATGAATCGTTGAGCGAATCATTTGGGAGTTGTTGAACAAATAAGGTAAAAATAAATGCATATTTTAAGACAATTAAATATGAACCTTTCACAACCCATAATAGGGGCACTTTAAAGCCCAAAACACTGCACGATTTTAGCAATCCTATAAAATCACTGCATGTCACCCTGTGCGACATGGATCTAATAAACTTGGCTATACGACGTGTGTAGACTGTACGATGAGGACACCTATTGACTCGTACGATACAACACACGTTACTATAAAATAATAAAATGTCATCAGCATGCGCTAATGGTAAACAAAAATAGCATGATGAATCACACTTCAGCAGTTGTATTGTTTATGTGTGCTGAAAAAAGTGGAAGCTGTGAAAGAGGAATGGATAAGAGATTGCGGTAAGCAGTTTTATGTTTTAGCGCCATGTCGCATTGATTTCATGACGTATTTTTATTGGTTGGTCAGTAAACTTTGATCGTACCTGCAAACACACTGTGCGATGGTCATGCTGTGACGTAGGCTATCTTTGATCGCAAGACCGTGACAACGACTATCTTTGAACCTCTCTCACTGTTAGATACAGAACCACCGATTAAGAGCAATGATCACAGAAATCGCCACGATTGTTTCACAATGCCAATCTTTCATCTAGGACAGCCGAAAATCGTGCAGTGTGTTTAGGGATTAAGTGCAATCATACTTTAGACTCAATATTATCACACGGAATCGATGTTGATAGCATTTGAAATACTGCAGTGGGCCAATGACATCTCGGATCATTATCTAGTTTTGTGTATATTCCATTTAGCTAAGATCACAAATTCATCTCCTTGTTACAAATATGGTAGAACCATCACTTCTACCACAAAAGATTGCTTTGTAAACAATCTTCTTGATTTGTCTCAACTCCTCAGAATATCTGATAGCTCAGAAAAACTTGTAACATAAACCTCTCTCTTTTCTCTTTTCCATTAAGGAGAACAGTCTGACGCAACTGGAAGAAAACAAAACTAGAGGTATCTCTCAATGGAAGGACAGTATTTCTACCTACAGATTAAAAACTGCTAGATCTACTTACTTTTAGAATTTTTTTTAGAAGACAACATTTTTTTTTTAATACAGTGGCTAAATGAATGAAAAATAAAGCAGATATTTACCAGCAGCACAGTAGTAATGACTTAATTCCTTTACTTACAAGATCATTATTATCAGAGGGAAAATTGTAACCATGCAGCCGTCAGTTACAGTATTGCATCAGATAGTGCACTATAGATCCCCTGAGGAACAATTCCATTCATTCTTTGCTACAGGAGAGGAAGAATTGTATAAAACTGTTAAATCATCTAAATCAACAACATTTATGATAGACCCTATACAATCTAATATACTAAAAGGGGTGTTTCCAGAAGTCACAGATCCTCTTCTTAATATTATTAACCCATCATTGTCATTAGGATATGCCCCAAAAACCTTCAAGCTGGCTATTATTAAGCCTCTCATTTAAAAAATAAATAAATAAATAAATAAATTAGGGCTGCCAAATGATTAATCGTGATTAATCGTATACAAAATAAAAGTTTGTGTTCACATAATAAATGTGTGTGTACTGTGTATAATAATTATGTATATATAAATACACACCTATGCATGCATATATTTATGAAAAATATATTATTTTTATGAATAAAATATTTATATTTATAGATAATATAAATTATATATAACTATAAATATATATTCACATGTTGATATTTCTTAAATATATAGATATACGTGTTTATATTTATATATGCATACTATTTATAAACAGTAAACACACATTTATTATGTGAACACAAACTTTTATTTTGTATGCGATTAATCACGATTAATCGTTTGACAGCCCTAAAATAAATAAATTAGAAGTAATAGGCTCAAATGATCTGTATTAACAGACAAAGCAATAGTAAGCACACAATGAAAACAGTTACTCACACTTGTGTTGCAACATTACTGTCAGATCCAATATAGTCGGCACAGCATCATTTTTAGTTTCAATCTTTCTGAAAAACCTGTGTGTAATAGTGCCTTGTTTGTAAATGAATCCATGGTAAAATGAAGTGAACAAAGGACCAAGTACTTACTGATGCGGTCTGGAACTTCATTAAGAATAAAGTTAATCAAATAAAGTTTATTGTTTGGTTTCTGAGTAGACCTGCGTTTTACGATCTTGTCATTTACCTACAGAACATGCGTGAATTGGTGGGCTAAACAGGCAGTGATGTAGAAGCAGGCATTGATCTTCTTCTGCGGAGGTGGCGGTTATGCACACTGTTACATCATAGAGTTGTACATTCCAAAACCTGTCATTTTGGCAGATTGGCTTCAGTATAAGCTGTTTTTACACTAACAAGGAAGTTCTGAGTTCTGAAACTTACAGGATGTTTTTAGAGTACAATGACTTCTTGTATGTCAAAAGATCAAGGAAATTTTGATTTCTCAGTTCATGACCCCTTTAATTCACGTGTTCATGACCTTAAGGCTGGATTATTTGAATTCTTTACATAGTAAAGTCCTGTAATTTACTTACAGAGCTCTAAATGATTTAGTTCTTCAGTACTTGAGCAAGCTCTTAAAAGTCCTTTGCATCCACTGTCTATGCATGATGCACCTTCAAGCAGATGGAGCTGGACAGGGGCGGTTTTAGGGTGAGTGGATATCCAGGGCTTAGCCCAGAGACATTCATATATGTGTCAGAAAACACGGATGCACTTAGAAATATAGGCTATATATGGGCCTATGTTTAAATTCTACTTTGGCTTTTTATTTTTTATTTTTTTATTATTATTTAAAAAAGCCAAGTATAATTAAACAGGGCTCTATTATAGAGCCTCTATACACTTATTTTTTAGCACTTGTAAATGCATTTACACTGCACATATTACATAAATAATGTTATGAGATTTATGTTTGGATTGATGTTTTAAATGTAAAAAGTGGAATATAGAAATATGAAATGATAAAAATAGTGAATAAATGAAATGGGAAAAAAAATAGTGATACTTTTAAATATGAAACTAAAATTGCCAGTAGATGGCGGCAAGCCACTGTCTTAATGAGTCTTTGAGTCATTTATTCAATCGACTCTTTCAAAACGGCTGATTCATTCAGGAACAAAGTAATAAACTGTTTTTATGAATGGATCAGTGGATCACTGACTCACCCTATTCATTCAAAAATGCAAATTCATTCAGTAAGGAAACGCCGCTATGTGTTGCTAGAGATGCACAACATGGCTATTTTTTGGAAACAGTCGTTAGTGAAATAGAGCAAAAGACAATATTCATTGTCTCTACAATTTAAGCCACCTATATTTACTTCTTGTTTATTGAATTGTTGCCCTGACACGAAGAAAAGTCTGCCACAGACCATGCTAACAAAATGTCTCAGTTACGTATGGTAGCCCTCGTTCCCTGATGGAGGGAACGGAGACATTGTGCCGAGTGTACGACACTAGGGGTCGCTCTTGGGAGCCCAAACACCTCTGACACACCTCTGAGAAAAGGCCAATGAAATTGGGTGTGCAGAATTTGCATGGCTGGCCACACCCCGGACATCCAGGTATAAGTAGGCCAGCATAGCATCTGCTCACTCGTTCTGTTCTGAGGAGAAGCATCTCAATCCACTCAGAGGCAATTCGGAGTTGTGGCATGAAGGACACAACGTCTCCGTTCCCTCCATCATGGAACGTGGGTTACCATACATAACCGAGACGTTCCCTTTCTGTCTTTCACTTTGACGTTACGTGTACGACACTAGGGGTCCCTATACTAAACGTTACAACTGCCGAACTCAAGTACTGCCGTGTCACAACCAAATGCACATCTCCTTCTCATAACCTTCCAACGCCCAAGACTTAAGACCTCACTCTCCAACATCCAGGATAGTCATCATAGAGGCCGAGGTCCCCTCAGCAGGAGCCATTTCCCTATAATAATACTCACCACAATAAAACAGCTGAAAAGTCTTGGAAGTAACGTTGGGACAGTGACTATTCCCCCCAGGGGAAAAAGGCACTACGGAGATCACATCCTACCCAATGGAGAGGTAACGTGAAGATCCATCTATGGACTTACAGAAGAAGTACCACATAGGGAAGGTACTGAGTTGGGCTCCGCGTAAGGGGAGATCTACCAAAACCCAGAACCTATCGACAGAATGTCTGTCTAAGGGAACACTGAGCCTCAGGGGCAATACAGTGGAGAATACACAGCAGTCAGGAGGGCCATCTTCATGGAGAGGACACTGAACTCAACTGACTGAAGGGGCTCAAACAGATCTCTCTGTAAGGCCTGCAAGACCACAGTGAGATCCCAAGAGGGAATGAGATGTGGCCTTGTAGGGTTCAGCACCTCTGAGGAACCTGATAACCAGATCATGCTTCCCCACCGATCTGCCACATAGTGTGTCGTGGTTAGCCGCAATCGCGGCCACGTACACCTTAACTGTAGAAGGAGACAGGTGCCTGTCCAGGCCTCCTTGGAGGAAGGAGAGCACAGATCCGATGCCACATCTCTGAGGGTCCTTCCCCTGGGAAGAACACCAATTCACAAAAATGTGCCACTTCAGGTCGTACAACCACCTCGTCGAGGGGGTTCTGGCCTGAGTAATGGTATTTACCATGGCTGGTGAATGGTCTCTATAGGGGCAGTCGTGGTCTAATGAATAGAGAGTCGGACTTGTAACCAAAAGTCGCAGGTTCGAAGCAAGGCTCACCCCCAACTGCCTGCCCACTGCTCCGGGTATGTGTTCACGGTGTGTGTGTCTGTGTGTGTTCACTACTGTGTGTGTGCACTTGGATGGGTTAAATGCAGAGCACAAAATCTGAGTATGGGTCACCATACTTGGCCACAAATCAGCTCCTTTCCTTCCTTCCTTTCCTTAAGTTCCTCCTGGTCACGTCCTGGGACCAATCATGAAGGTTCCCTGACTTTGCACAGTGTCTGAGCAATGAGACTCACTGGGGGAAACACATACTTGAGTAGGCCCCTGTGCCAGCTACACGTTTGAGGTCGCCCGGGATATGAGTGGCATGCAGAGACCTGAGTCTGTGCTGGCTCCAAAGTAAGAGATGTTGGGCGAGTTGTGACATGCGATGGGAACACCACCCTGGTGGCTGATGTATGCAACCGTCGCTGTGTTGTCCGGCCAGACCAACACGTGCTTGCCTTGGATCAATGGTCGAAACCTCTTCAAGGCCAAAAGCACAGTCAACAGCTCCAGGCAAATGATATGCCAATGCAGCCGAGGGCCTGTCCAGACCCCTGATGCTGCATGCCTGTTGCACACAGCGCCCCAGCCTGTCTTGGAAGCATCTGTTGTAACAACGATGCGTCTGGACACCTGTTCTAAAGGCACTCCTGCCCGTACAAAAGAGATGTCCTCCCAAGGACTGAGGTTACGCCGACACAACGCTGTGATTCAATTCAATTATTCAGTTACACTTCATTGTTGGAATTTCTTCCAAAATGTGTCCTGCATCTCAAAGCATTTCTCACATCAATTCACATCAATACACTTACAATACACAGACAAACAATAAACACACCTTAACCCTCTGGGGTCTAAGGGTGTTTTGGGGCACCAGAGAAGTTTTGACATGCCCTGACATTTGTGCTTTTTTCAGTTGCTTATAAACATTTTAATGGCTAAAGTCTAAAAACAGTGTATTCAGCACAAACTGGGCTACAATAATATGTGAGCAGCATGTATGTACGTGATTGTGTTTTTGAGGTTTATGTGTGGTTAGTGAAAAACTAAAAATTTAAAGTCACTGAAATAAGGCCATAAAACACATACAGAACATTTGTTCACAAGACTTTTGAGAAGTGGATCTTGTAGCCTAGAATTTTTGCTTCAAAATGATCTGAAAATCATCTTATTCAGAGAAAACAATATATTGATTTAAATTTTCTAAGACATTTTTTTGTGTAGAAAAGGTATATGCAAGGAGGCGTGTATCATGCATAATGCTGTGATTCACACCTGAGAAGACAAAGGCCCATATAATGAGCTGCATAATGAGCCATTCAGTCAGGTATCAAGTCAAGTCAAGTCAAGTTGAGCTTTATTGTCATTCCGCTACATGTGAGGACATACAGTGGAACGAAATGTCGTGCCTCACAGGACCACGATGCTACATAAATACAGACTTACAACAATGAAGTAAAACAGTATAAACCTATACACAACTAAACTACTGATAGATGACTATAAATTGACTATAAATATACTATATATAAATGTTTACCTATACATAAACTAAAAAAAAATACAAACTATAAAAACTATATGAATGCTTCAGATAAACACTGTACATGTGCAAAGAGAAACATTGTGAGTCAAGCAGCTGGCTGGGGAGCAGTGCAGGATGATTTGTAGTGCATGAGCATGTAAACATACATATATTACTGAGTCTTTTGTGGGATTGTGTACACACAGTAGTGTGTGAAAAGTGTCTAGTGCGCATAGAGGAGGAGAGTGTGTTACTACAGATGGTTTGTACAGGCCCACTCACTTGTGTGTAGCACACTTCGAATTGCACAAAAAAGTTTTCATATGTTTTTTATTTTTTTTATTTTAATGTGGTAAGGTTGGGGGTTGTTTGGAGGGGGGTGAGATGGTCCATGTTTCAGGAGGTAGGGGGTTTGTATGGGGTTTCAGAGAGGGGCGGGGTGATTTGAGTTCAGGGCTCTCACAGCCTGGGGGAAAAAGCTGTTGAGCAGTCTGGCAGAGCGGGCTCTGATGCTCCGGTACCGTCTTCCTGATGGTAGGAGCTGGAAGAGACTGTGGGAGGGATGGGTGGAGTCATTCACGATACTGTTGGCTTTGCTGGAGCATCGTGTAAGGAAAATGTCCAGGATGGAGGGGAGAGGGGCACCGATGATCTTTGCAGCTGTGTTCACTGTCCTCTGGAGGGTCTTGCGGTCTGCTGCAGTACAGTTCCCGTACCAGACAGTGATGCAGCTGGTCAGCACACTCTCAATGGTGCCCCTGTAGAAAGTGGTGAGGATGGGTGGAGGGAGACTTGCTCTTTTCAGCCGGCGAAGAAAGTGTAGGCGCTGTTGTGCCTTCTTGGAGAGTGACATGGTGTTGGTGGTCCAGGTGAGATCCTCTGTGATGTGCACCCCCAGGAATTTAGTGCTACTGACTCTCTCCACAGTCGAGCTGTCGATGGTCAGTGGGGGGCGGTCAACGGAGTTTCTCCTGAAGTCCATCACAACCTCCTTTGTCTTCTCCACATTGAGGGACAGGTTGTTAGTGCCACACCATTCAGCCAGCTGTGCCACTTCCTCTCTGTAGTGCGTTTCATTGTTGTTGCTGATGAGACCTACCACTGTTGTGTCATCAGCGAACTTGATGATGTGGTTGGAGCTGAACTTGGCAGTGCAGTCGTGGGTCAGCAGTGTGAAGAGCAGCGGGCTGAGCACACAGCCCTGTGGGGCACCTGTGCTCAGTGTGGTAGTGCTCAAGGTGTTGTGGCCGAGGTCTGTGACTGAGAGGGAATTGCTACAAGAAAGAATGTGAGGAAAAAAGAAATGTACAGGTGCATCTCAATAAATTAGAATGCCGTGGAAAAGTTTATTTATTTCAGTAATTCAACTCAAATTGTGAAACTTGTTTGTTAAATAAATTCAATGCACACAGACTGAAGTAGTTTAAGTCTTTGGTTCTTTTAATTGTGATGATTTTGGCTCATATTTAACAAAAACCCACCAATTCACTATCTCAACAAATTAGAATACTTCACAAGACCAAAAAAAAAAAAAAAAAAAAAAACATTTTTAGTGAATTGTTGGCCTTCTGGAAAATATGTTCATTTACTATATATGTACTCAATACTTAGTAAGGGCTTGGTAAAGTAATTTTGCTTTAATTACTGCCTCAATTCGGCGTGGCATGGAGGTGATCAGTTTGTGGCACTGCTGAGGTGGTATGGAAGCCCAGGTTTCTTTGACAGTGGCCTTCAGCTCATCTGCATTTTTTGGTCTCGTTTCTCATTTTCCTCTTGACAATACCCCATAGATTCTCTATGGGGTTCAGGTCTGGTGAGTTTGCTGGCCAGTCAAGCACACCAACACCATGGTCATTTAACCAACTTTTGGTGCTTTTGGCAGTGTGGGCTGGTGACAAGTCCTGCTGGAAAATGAAATCAGCATCTTTAAAAAGCTGGTCAGCAGAAGGAAGCATGAAGTACTCCAAAATTTATTGGTAAACGGGTGCAGTGACTTTGGTTTTCAAAAAACACAATGGACCAACACCAGCAGATGACATCGCACCCCAAATCATCACAGACTGTGGAAACTTAACACTGGACTTCAAGCAACTTGGGCTATGAGCTTCTCCACCCTTCCTCCAGACTCTAGGACCTTGGTTTCCAAATGAAATACAAAACTTGCTCTCATCTGAAAAGAGGACTTTGGACCACTGGGCAACAGTTCAGTTCTTCTTCTCCTTAGCCCAGGTAAGACGCCTCTGACGTTGTCTGTGGTTCAGGAGTGGCTTAACAAGAGGAATACAACAACTGTAGCCAAATTCCTTGACATGTCTGTGTGTGGTAGCTCTTGATGCCTTGACCCCAGCCTCAGTCCATTCCTTGTGAAGTTCACCCAAATTCTTGAATCGATTTTGCTTGACAATCCTCATAAGGTTGCAGTTCTCTCGGTTGGTTGTGTATCTTTTTCTTCCACACTTTTTTCCTTCCACTCAACTTTCTGTTAACATGCTTGGATACAGCACTCTGTGAACAGCCAGCTTCTTTGGCAATGAATGTTTGTGGCTTACTCTCCTTGTGAAGGGTGTCAATGATTGTCTTCTAGACAACTGTCAGATCAGCAGTCTTCCCCATGATTGTGTAGCCTAGTGAACCAAACTGAGAGACCATTTTGAAGGCTCAGGAAACCTTTGCAGGTGTTTTGAATTGAATAGCTGATTGGCATTTGTTGAGATAGTGAATTGGTTGGTTTTTGTTAAATGTCAGCCAAAATCATCACAATTAAAAGAACAAAAGACTTAAAATACTTCAGTCTGTGTGCAATGAATTTATTTAATACACGAGTTTCAGAATTTGAGTTTAATTACTGAAATAAATGAACTTTTCCACGACATTCTAATTTATTGAGATGCACCTGTATACATTTTTTGTTTGTAGTTTGTTTATAAAATATAAAAAAACTTGAGATTCACTTGTGAGTGCAGTTAAACAGTTTATTAGGAACAAACAAACAAATAAACAACAGAAGAGTCAAGATATCGTGGTTGCAATATCCAAAACAGTGGCAGGAAACTGGAACCCAGGAAAACGGGAGACAGCAGAAACTGCACGAGAAAACAAAAAACAGATGTGAGCAACATAATGAACGGACAAAGCAAATATGGTGATAATATCTACACTACCAGTCAAATGTTTTTAAACAGTAAGATTTGTAATGTTTTTTGTTTTTTTTTGTTTTTTTTTTAAAGAAGTGTCTTCAGCTCACCAAGCCTGCATTTATTTGATCCAAAGTACAGCAAAAACAGTATATTATATTTATTATAATATATAAATATTTTTAGTATTCAAAATAATGTTTTTCTATTTGAATATATTATAAAATGTAATTTATTCATGTGATTTCAAAGCTGAATTTTTAACATCATTACTCCAGTCTTCACAGTGTCACATTATCCTTCAGAAATCATTCTAATATTTTGATTTGCTGCTCAAAAACATTATTATTATTATTATTATTATTATTGTTGTTGTTGTTGAAAACAGCTGAGTAGATTTTTTTCAGGTTTCTTTGATGAATAGAACATTCAGAAGAACAGTATTTATCTGAAATAGAAATCTTTTGTAACATTATAAATGTCTTTATCATCACTTTTGATCAATTTAAAGCATCCTTGTTAAATAAAGTACTAAAATTAATAAATAAATAAATTGGTGAGCATGTTGATAGGCTTATCAGGAGGAACAACTATATTATTACATTAGCAATCACCAATATTGCCCACGTGATTTTATATCATAGATGCACACATGCTCTGCGTGTATTATCATACAATACAAAAACAACATTTTATATCTGAGAAACTAAATTATTATTGTTAAGCTCATTATGAACATGTTTGAACGGGTATTTGCAAACAGAGTAGGCTATTTCACAGTAAAGATTGGGCTAAACTTTCTTAGACATTACTTTTATATCGTCTAAACACTACTTTTATATCATTGTGTATAGAACATATAACCATCCTCACGTCGTGCAACATTTAAATGCAATGAAAGGTTGTGTAGCGTTTGGACCAATCAGACACATATTTATTCATTATATTTAATGAAAAATCCAGCAAACCCTCTCATTCAGCAAGCAATCTGTGAGGGTCTATGGACCCTTCCCCCGAAAGAGCACCCTAAAGGGCTCAGTTACCAGGGAAACCATCTGATAAGACTGTTTATTGCTCAAAAGCACCTGAGATGCAAAGTGCAGTAAGAACAGACCCTTCTGAAACCCATGCCCATAAAACCAGAACTTTCCTCCTTTCACTCATAGACAAACCTTTCTACGAATAAACATGCATCCCAGGATATTGTGTGTATGATTTTAACTTCTTGTATAGTGTCTCTTGCATTGTATTTTCTTGTATGAATGCTTTATGACTGAAGTACTAGCTAATGTAACCCTACCTATATTGTGTCTCCTATCAAATTAATGCTCATTTGATGACACACTTTGATGTACACCACCTCCTCATAGAATGCCATGTGTGTCTATAATTTAATCAAAGTATAGACTGCCAGAGCCATTCGAACCATGCTCTTAGACAAAGGGTCATAAAACCCCCCAATATTTCCAGCCTCCTGCTTGGAAATTCAGCCTTTCTCATTGGTCAAGCCCATCCTGAGAGGTGGGACGCTTCCCTTACTTCAAAGGGCTCACGCACAGGTCCGCGGCCTCTTCTGCTAAATCTTCCAATTGCTGCCTGTGTGGTTGGACTCGCGGAGAGGTCCACAGGCCCCAACATATAGAGCCGTGTGCGATCTCCCTAGCCTGGGGACATGGCTCTTGACCACAAAGAGTCAGACTAATACCACTGGAGTTTGTCTTCACTCAACCCTGGAATTCACCATCATGGAAATGCCCTCGCTCAGACATTTCTCTCTCCGCTCCCGGCAGTCTCTGCATCTTCATCTCTGGATTGTGGCCTGCAGTTCCACTGCGGCCCACAGGGCCAGCAGGCCCCATTTTACACCCAGCCATGTGCTTACTTAGGAGAGAGGACTCTCTCAACCACAACAGAGTCAAGAAAAACCTCTGAGTTTCAAGAGATTGCAACTTCGGCCATCGATTGGAACCATCCAGACCCTCTTCAGAGGCTTCACGAGACTCTCGTTCCACAGCCAAGTCAAATGCAAGTATCGCTCCTTTCACCACACAGAGGTTTGTTGTAAGCTATCATATACTGTGCTTTGAATTAGAGACTGATGGTTCTTTCAAATGGTCAACTCAGCCTCATTTCCCCTGTTTCTGTCCAGTTTCATTCATCGTCTCACTTACCCTTCCCATGTACCATGTATGTGTGATTTGTGTGTGTTTGTGTGTGTATATACTGTATATATATGTGTGTGTTTGTTTAGACTAGTTATGTGTTTGGGATTTAGTTAATAACACTTTGTGCACAATACATATGAATATTTGTTTCTTATTCCCTTGCTTGCAACAAAGTCAATTTAACGATTTTGATCTTGTTACATGCTCTGAGTAGTACTGTACCTTAAAAAGGGTATTTCTCTTACCCTGGAAATTAAGATTTCTTTGAATTAATAAATAATCAATACTGAGCGTTCGCTAGACACAATTGATTGTACCGTAAATTCTGCTTTATCAAGCTAATTCTATTAACTTATCCAAATATTATAATTAATTATAAAGAGTTATGATTAATTATTTATATTCCCCCTTTGAGCTAATTTACTACAGTTGCCTATCATATTTCAAAATGTTGCACTCGATTTCACACATTTTAGTCTGGACTTATAGTTTGGGAAAAGTCCAACTAGTAAATGCGTTCAGGTTTATGTCACAACAACACATTATCTAATGCTAATAAGAAACATTACTTACTCGGTATAAAAGATCTCCTCCGCTGGCTCCAGCTGCACATCCTGTTTGTGAGGTAAACAAAGCTTATTCCTCTCAGCGTGTCTTCATCTGAGGTAAATACAAGGCTTTTTCCTCTCAGCGCATCTTCTGAGGTAAATACAAGGCTTATTCCTCTCAACGTCTTCTTCCAAAAATTATCCGAGATGAACATGTTGCTGCTTTGTTTACGGTGATGTGGGCGTTTACATGCCGCACGTCTCACGTGGAGATTTGTAATATCAATAGCACGAGCAGTGCATGGGCATGACCTAATTAGAGATAATGAGATCAGACGGGAAAAACTGGAGATGTCGGTTTCATATGGATTATCACAGAATATTTGTTTTCGGTAAGACTTGCTTCATTTAAGAGTAGACATGTCAAGCTTTCTATAGATATATTTCTCATGTGTCTGTGTAAAGTATTTGCTGAGTTTCAGTTCATTTTATTGACGCGTTTCAAAAAGCAGTTTGCGGAGAGAGTGAAGACTGAGAACGCACCCGGTTGTTTTCTTTATTTTTCAAAAGCACAAAGTTCAGTTGTTATTATGAGTGTATACAAATAAAAGTAGACCCCTTACAGATTTGAATGGTGTATTGCTCTTATTTGCACATGATCAAAAATGGCAGAGTAATTCAAGCTCTTTTCGGCCTTATTAGGAAAATCTGCCACAAAATTCGTCACCGTGGGCATCGATCCCAGAGGGTTAATACAAAAAAACCAACAATACAAAAATATATACACACACCACCCGAATGCATTAATATAGGGTGTGATGTTCACATGGTGTGAGCCGTGGCACTATGCCCATCTCAGGTATGAAGCCAGTGCTGAAGCGGTCTCATATGCATCAGTCCCAGTGGCGTGACTGCGGCTGAGGACGCCATATACCTCAGGAGCCTCTGAAAGTTTTTGAGAGGGCCCGCCGTTCTCTGCTTGAGAGCTCTCAAGGATTTCAGCACCGACTGAGCACGATCCTGAGAGAGGCGTGCAGTCGTTATAACTGAGTCCAATTCTACACAGAGAAAAGAGATACTCTGCACAGGGGAGAGTTTGCTATTTTCCCAGTTGACCCAAAGTCTCAATCGGGCTAGGTGGTCGAGGACCATGTCCCTGTGTGCGCAAACCAATTCTTGCGAGTGAGCTAGGATCAGCCAGTTGTCGAGGTAATTGAGAATGCGAATGCTCACTTCCTGAGAGGGGCAGCCTATGCAACCTTCGTAAAGACGCGAGGAGACAGGGACAGGTCAAAGGGAAGAACCTTGTACTGATATGCCCGTCCTTCAAAGGCAAACAGAAAAAACGGCCTGTGCCTTGGTAGGATTGAGACATGAAAGTACGCGTCCTTCAGGTCTATTGCCACAAACTAATCCTGATCTCTGACACATGTTAATATGTGCTTGATTGTTAACATTCTGAAGGGAAGCTTCTGAAGGGCCCGGTTCAGAGTCCTCAAATCCAGGATTGGTCTGAGCCCCCACCCATCTTGGGTACAATGAAGTACGGGCTGTAAAACCCCTTCTTCATTTGGGCCACGATTGCACCCTTCTTGAGAAGGGTTGCGACTTCCGCCTGAAGAACAGCAGCATTCTTGCCTCGTACTGAGGTAACAGAATGCACCTGAACTTGGACGGGCGCCTGGTGTACTGAATCGCATAGCCGAGCCGAATGGTTCTGAGGAGCCATCGGGAGGGATTGGAGAGGCTTGACCAAGAGTCCAGATACCCTGCCAATGGTCTCAAAGGAACCATGTTCAACGTACCTCGGGCAGGGTTCCTGTAGCTGAGCGGAATGGAAGGCTGTGGTAAGAGGTGAAACGTCCTGTGAAATACACAGCGCCTGGTCCACAGGGTCTGTCACATGTGCCACCGACGGATGAGGGAACATGAGTTCACCAGCATGCGTCGTGTTGGCTGATTGATAGACCTCTTGCATCTGAACGTGAGGAGACAGAGTGTCTGTGTCCAAACAGGTTCTGATGCATGGTTTCAGCGTCTGGCTGTCGCAAATGAGAGGGCCAAAAACACTGTGTGTGTGACCCAGAGAAGAAGGAAATTGCTCTTTTATTGACCAGGTGGTGGCTACCTAACAGGTGGCAGACAGCAGTGGTGGAGCTAAATCCAACTCCCATCCCCCCGCCGGAAGTGTATCCATGCTGGCCAAATGGTCCCTCCTCGCTGAGTCGTCCTTCTCAGGAACACTTTGAAACTTTGCGAGGGTTCCTGCTGCCCAGATGACGAGCTGGCGGTGCCACCTTCCTGCGAGTGGTGGGCTGTTGGTCAGGCTTGACTGAAGGCCCAGGCTGTTGCAAGGCCTCAGCAGTCCTCGCAGGGGGCAGTCTCCGGTGACAAGCAGACAGAGGCTGCTGACTCGGGGGTGCAGGAGCAGGATCTGACCCACGCCAAGGCAGGATGTGTTTGATGGCCTCCTTCTGCTTCTTAACCCTGGAGAACTGCTGGACAAAATCTTCCACGGTGTTGCCATAGAGACCAACCTGTGAAATAGGGGCATCAAGAAAGCGTACTTTCTCGGCTTCCCACTTCTCAGCCAGGTTGAGCCACAGGTGGCACTCCTGGACCACTAAAGTGGACATCGCCCTCCCCAGAGCCTGTGCCGTGACCTTCGTAACCCGGAGGGCATAGCCAGTCGGAGAGCGCAGTTCCTGCAGTACCTCTGGGTTGGGACCACTCTCATGCAGTTCTTTCAACGCCTTGGCCTGGTAGACCTGCAGGATGGTAATGGTGTGCAGGGTGGACGCAGCTTGTCCCAAAGCCGAATAAGCCTTCACCACCAGGGATGAAGAGAACATACAGACCCTGGACGGGAGTCTCGGATGGCCCCGCCAGGTGGTGGCGTTTTGCGGGCAAAGATGCACCGCAATCACTCTCTCCACCTGGGGGACCTCTGTACTGGACCCCCATCAAGAGTGGTGAGGGCAGAGGAGCCGGTGTACCGTGTTCTGGCTGAAAAAGGGGCCTTCCACGATTTTGTCAGCTCCTTGTGCATCTCCGGGAAAAAAGAGCCCGGCTTAGTGTTGCGCTCAGCACCCAGAAACCAATCGTCCAGCCGCGAGCGCGAGATGCTGTGATCGACAGCTCATCCTGCTCACGAGCCCCTAATGAGAGATTGAACCCGCCCAGGGACGACCTCTCAAACTCATCCGGAAACTCGACCGGTAAGCACGAAGCAAGGGAAGAACGGGAAGCTCGCAGGAATTGCTCTGGCAAAACTGATCCCGCTTCCCCATGCTCTTCCGTGGTGCACATCACTGCGGCCTCGTACCCAGAGGCAGAAGGACCAGAGAGGCAAGCAGCCGCGGTGACTCTGGAACCCAAGCCACGAGCGCAACGTGCCGATGGGAAGTGCCTCGCAAGCAGGGCACGAACCATCCACAAGCGCTGCTTCAGCGTGAGCACGGCCCAAACACTGAATACAATGCTCGTGCTGGTCATCTTTCGAGACATGCCAACTGCAACCAGAAACACACGGACGGAAAGGCATGATGTAACACACAATTCCACCCGTGTAGCTCCCAGAGAAATTGTACTCGTTTAGAGGAAATTTGCTCTTTTAGAGATCGCTGTTGAAGCACCCAGGGGTACTTTCACAACACTTATCTGTGTATGAGTAGGGAAAGACTGCTGACCGTGCCTTAGATCCAGCGACGAGGAATCGAGAGGTGAATGATCGCAACTTCTCACAGAGAGACGCTGCATTTGACTCTGAAAAACAGAACGAGTGAGCAGATGCCACACTGGCCAATTTATACCCGGATGTCCGGGGCGTGGCCAGCCATGCAAATTCTGCAGACCCAATTTCATTGGCCTTTTCTCAAAGATGTCAAAGGTGTTTGGGCTCCCAAGAGTGACCCCTCGTGTCATACACTCGACACAACGTCGAAGTGAACGACAGAAATGGAACATAAAATCGCTCTAAATCTGTCTGTGAGTGTGTGTGTGTGCGCGCGTCCCAAAGACGCCACATATATACTATGATTAAATATTTGTTGTTTCACAGTGACAGCTCTAAGTAAAAAAAAAATAACCTAATTTGACAGATGGCAAAATCAGTATTATAACGAATAGAAAGTTACAAACACCTGAAGCGCTGCTATAACTTCTTATCGATGGTTAGCCAGTTTACATGTCGGTCAGAATATGAGCCTCAGTGGGCTGTTCTTGACAGGAGTGAAGCAGTGAACAAGAGGAGTGTAGAGAGGAAACCTGCGGTTCTTACAGAAATTATTTTAATGCACATGAACATTCATGATGCCTACAGGGCATGGTAATAAAAAAAATTCTGGGCTTCAGCCCCCTTAGCCCACCCCTAGCACAGCCCCTGGAGCTGGATAAAATATTTAGAAAGACATCAGTCCACAAAACTCTGACTTGTGTTGCAGCCTGGAATTAAACCACACCGTGCTGGTTTCATTTGACCAGTGGAGAACTGGTCCCCCGACTGAGCCTGGTTTCTCCCAAACTTTTTTTTTCCCTCTCCATTTCTGTTCCTTGCCACTGTCTCCTTTAGCTTGCTTAGTTGGAGACACTTGATATTTGGCAATATTATTGACTTTGACTGCATAGATATTATTGGATAAGAACTAGGGCTGTACGATATATCGTTTCAGCATCGATATCGCGATGTGCGCATCCGCGATAGTCACATCGCAGGATGTGCGATGTTTAGTAGGCCTGATCATTATATTTATACTGATCGTTTTCTTTGCTCACACACAGACACCGTGTCTACTCCGGACGCGACAGCTGCACAGAGATACCCATTTTAAATAAATTTAGTAGCAGAGCTACTGCAAGTGATTTTCAGTGCTGGAAATCCATTTATCCTTTGTTGAAACTTCCGCGTCGTCGAGGAGAGCACATCACGGATGTTTAGCAACGGCAGGCGCCAGGAAAGCGCAAGCTCCCGAGCGCTTTGGAAAGGAGGAGGAAGTGGCGCGGCGGGAGTTTTCCACGCGTTTGCAGATGTGAACGGCCGCAAAGTCTTTCTACACTGGATGCGACAAAGCGACCGTTGCCAATCGTGTCAACTTTGTGTCAGTACGTCATAAATAGAGCGAGGCATATCAGTTTACTGGCGGGGATTCGTCGTGTCGCGCCGCATCCAGTGTAGTACGACACATATGCGCGAAACCGTGTCAAAATGCATGTCTCCATGTATCCTTGTAAAAAAAAAAAAAAAAAAAAAAAAAAAAACAGTTGCTTATGTCTTAGGTAAACAATTGAGAAAGAAAGAGGATAACAATAACAGCAGTTTAATGTCTCAGTTGCTTTCTGTGTCGTAATCAAACAACAAAACAGAGAAAAATCACTTTTGTAGCTTTAACACAGATTTATTAGATTTAATTTATACAATGAAGACTGTGTTATGCAGTGTTATTTTACATTTTATTATTCAGTTTCTGCACCTGAATACTGTTGGACTTGCCTTAAAAATACAAAGCACTGTTTATTTCATTTGTATCTTTGTTCTATTATTAAGTTGGCTTGAGAAAGCCAACTTACTGAAATCCTATTTAAACTTCTTATTATTCTTCTGAGACTAAAATTATCAACTCTAACTCCTCCTAGAGCTTTAACTCTACAGACTCCAAACTCAGCCCAGATCTTCAGACTGGTCTGACTCGAGTTGCTATATCTTTTCTAACTGATCGGACTTACGGTTTTCATAAAAATGAAGATTAAAAATCATAAAAATCCCATAGACTTACATTGACGGAATGTTCAGATGGGCCAAGACTATTCAAACTCCAACTGTCAAAAATTCAAATCTAAACACACTGAAGCCCATTAGACTCAATCAGACTGCCCTTCTATGTACTATTTCTATCCCATTCAAACTCATTCAAACTCATCTATCTAATATTCCTAATCTATCTATCTATCTATCTATCTATCTATCTACAATCTGACTATATCTATCTATCTATCTATCATTGACTCTATCTATCTATCTATCTATCTATCTATCTATCTATCTATCTATCACTGACTCTATCTGTCTATGTATCTATCTATCTATCTATCTATCTATCTATCTATCTATCTATCTATCTATTTATCTATCATTGAATCTATCTACCTATCTATCTATCTATCTATCTATCTATCATTGACTCTATCTATCTATCTATCTATCTATCTATCTATCTATCTGAGATCTATCTCTCTCACACACACACACACACACACACACACAAACAAACAAACAAACAAACATACCTTCCCTATTTAACACATACACAAACACACGCACACAAGAAATAGACAGAAAATGTGAAATATATAATATATACACTGCATTTATTCGCATTTGTATTAGCATTATTTCTTAACCCTCATAAGACCTGTTTTTCCTGTTTACACCTGTGTCCTTTGGGGTCAATATGACCCCAAAATTGAAAGAGTAATTGTAAAACATTTATAAATTTTTAATCATACAAATAATATATCTTTTTTTTTTTTGTTTACTTCTCATCTATACATTAATGCTGTGTTTTGGGAGAAATGAAGTACTTTTGTACCTGTTTACCACAAAAATCCTCAACTACACCATTAGCTTGCATGTGAAATATTAAATTTTTATGAATAAATCTCTTAAATGATGATTTAAATTTAATTTAAATTGTTTCTGGAGATTGATCTAGGTGTAAGGTGTACAATTCTGCCATCTGGTGGTTAGAGAAAAACTTGTAGAAATCAGTTTTTGAAAGAATAGTGTAATGACCATATATATCCAGCAGAGGCCCATAGAGAGCCATTCATTTATAAATTTGAGGGAAGAGGTAAAGACTAATGATTTGATATCATATTTATATTTTTAAATTTATCTTTTATATTTATTTCATATTTATGAAAATGTATGGCTATACATATGTTTGGATTAAAATCCAGTATAATTTTATTTATTTATTTTATTTTATTTTTTTACATATATATATATATATATATATTTTTTTTTTTTTAAATGTTTTTATATATATCTGAAAGCCTTGAGATATATCTGAAAGCTAAATGAAGCCTGAAGTTGGTGTAGTTTTGAAGATTTCACTGTTTGAGCTCTGTTGAGAATCTCCATAGGGTTCAATAGGCCCATCTAGTGGCTGAAAATATAAATGCAATTTTTTGTCATTTTTCCAGCCAGATGGCCTCAGAGACACTCAGTGACCCAGTTCCTGATGGATAATGATGTTTAAAGTAGAAACTGTGTCTTTGTTTTTTTTTTTTGTTTTGTTTTTTTGTGGTTTTTTTGGTGAAATTATGTATGCAAATATGCTAATTTCCATAAAAAATTCAGAATTTAAGGAAAATAAAATAAAATAAATCACCAAAAATAATAACAAAACCTAGTTTTTTTTTTTTTTTTAAATAGATAAAAAAAGAATTTCAGGACTGAAAAAAAATTAACGTTGAATGCCTTCGGGTCATTTGGACCCATGAGGGACACTTTTGTTATAGGTTCGGGAGGGATGGATGAGGGTTTAAACATGCCAAACTAACAATTTATTATTTATTTATTTATTAATTAATTTTTATTTAGCCATTTTAGTTGTTTTATCTATATATATCTATATATGTATGTATCTATGTATATGTAAGGGATAATCAACGATAATAATAAGGGATAATATCTCTCTGTCTGTCTATCTCTCTATCATCTGACTCTATCTATCTATCTATCTATCTATCTATCTATCTATCTATCTATCAAACTTTAAAGTTTTAAAACTACGTTAAACTTCAAACTAATTCAGACTGAAAACCGTCAAACTTAAAACTTCCCAAACTTTTCAAACTTAAACTTTTTAAACTTCTTAAACTTTTTTAAACTTTTCAAACTTTTTAAAACTTTCTGGTCCGGCTTTCTCAAGCCAACTTAAAGTTTGTCTCGACAAACTTTTTTATCTAGTATTTATCTATGCTTGTAAATTGTTTTTTTCCTATGCTGATTTACTCACCTACAAAATCAATATTTTTTTCTCTCCAAATAGAGCTATTCAAGTCATTTGGTGATTTTTTTTTTTTTTTTTTTTTTTTTTTTTTTCATATCGCAATATATATCGCAGAAAAACAAAATATCGCAATGTGAGTTTTTTCCAATATCGTGCAGCCCTAATAAGAACTGATCTGAGCTGCATGATGACATCACTATTTTCTCCAGAGCTGCTTTATAGATTAATTAACCCTCTGGGGTCTGAGGGTGTTTTGGGGCCCTGGAGAAGTTTTGACATGCCCTGACATTTCTGTTTTTTTATAATATCTAAAAAATACATTAATGGCTAAAGTCCACTTACACTGTATTCAGCACAAACTGTGCTACAATAATATGTGAGCAGCATGAATGTACATGTTTGTGGTTTTGAGAAAACTATTTTTATGTGTAGTTAGTGAAAAACTACAATTTTCAAGTCACTGATATAAGACCACAAAACACTTACAGAACATTTGTTCACAAGACTTTTGAAAACTGTAGTGTTAGACTAGCTACAAAATGATGTGAAAATCATCCTGATCGCTCATTCACAGAAAACAATATACCAATTTAACTTTTGTAAGACATGAATATTGTTAGAAAGGTCGTATGCAAGGGAGTGACAATGGCCATGAATATTTAGTAACTCAAACCTGAGAGACAAAAGGCCTACCATAATGAGCCATCAGTCAGTAATGTCTGTGAAGCAGGTAACAAATAATGTGAGGAGAGTAAAATAATCAGGGTTTATTTATATTTGATTATTTGTATTTTATTTACAACACATATAATCAAAATATACACAAAGAAGGTCAAGGATACATGATTGAACATACTGATGTAAACACTAAGACTTGAACACTAACACACATTTATGCCAAACATTCCTAGATTCTAACATTAATATAGTGTTACTGCGTTAACACTCATACTACATTTATATCTTGTGATTTTACATTTTATAAAAAAAAAACAAAAAAACAAAAAAAAAAACATCCTGGCAGTGTGGGACATTTAGATGCAATGAAATGGCACATACTTCAAAATGTTTCGCTTGATTTAATCAGGAATTATAGTTTAACCCTCTGGGGTCGACGCCCACAGCGACACGTTTTGTGGCAGATTTTCCTGATAAGGCCGAAAAGAGCTTAAATTACTCTGCCATTTTTGATTGTACAGATTAGAGCAGTACATCATTTGAATCTGTAAGGGGTCTACTTTTATTTGTATACACTCATAATAACAACTAAACTTTGTGCTTTTGAAAAATAAAGAAAATTAACAGGGTGCGTTCTCAGTCTTCACTCTCTCCACAAACTGCTTTTTGAAAAGTGTCAATAAAATGAAAATATTCTGTGATAAAGTAATCCGTATGAAACCAACAACAGGTCCAGTTTTTCCCGTCTGATCTCATTATCTCTAATTAGGTCACGCCCTCTCGCTATTGATATTATAAATATCCACGTGAGACGCACAGCAGGTAAATGCCCACATCAACGTAAACAAAGCAGCAACATGTTCATCTCGGATACTTTTCGTTTTTGGAAGAAGAAGCTGAGAGAAATAAGCACTCTATTTACCTCAGATAAAGACACGCTGAGAGGAATAAGCTTTGTTTACCGCACAAACAGAACGCGCAGCTGGAGCCAGCAGAGGAGATACTTTACACAGAGTAAGTAATGTTTCTTATTGGCATTAGATAATGTGTTGTTGTGACATAAACTTGAACGCATTTACTAGTTGGACTTTTACCAAACTATAATTCCAGACTAAAATGTGTGAAATCGAGTGCAACATTTTGAAATATGATAGGCAACCTTTCATTGCATTTAAATGTTGCACGATGTGAGGATGGTTATATGTTCTATACACAATGATTTAAAAGTAATGTTTAGACAATATAAAAGTAATGTCTAAGAAAGTTTAGGCCAATCTTTACTGTGAAATAGCCTACTCTGTTTGCAAATACCTGCTCAAACATGCTTATAATGAGCTTAACAATGATAATTTAGTTTCTCAGATATAAAATGTCATTTTTGTATTGTATGATAATACATGCAAAGCATGTGTGCATCTATGAAATAAAATCACGTGGGCAATATAGGTGATTGCTAATGTAATAATATAGTTGCTCCTGATAAGCCTATCAACATGCTCACTAATTTATTTATTTATTAATTTTAGTGTGTGTGTGTGGGGGGGGGGGGGGGGGTGCTTTATTTAGCAAGGATGCTTTAAATTGATCAAAAGGGATGATAAATACATTTATAATATTACAAAAGATTTCTATTTCAGATAAATGCTGTTCTTCTGACCGTTCTTTTCACCAAAGAAACCTGAAAAAATTATACTATAATAATAATAATAATAATAATAATAATGTTTTTGAGCAGCAAATCAAAATATTACAATGATTTCTGAAGGATAATGTGACACTGTAAAGACTGGAGTAATGATGCTAAAAATTCAGCTTTGAAATCACATGAATAAATTACATTTTATAATATATTAAAATAGAATATATTGCTCACGTTTTTTTTTTTTTTTTTTTTTTTCTCATGCAGTTTCTGCTGGCTCCCATTTTCTTGGGTTCCAGTTTCCTGCTACTGTTTTGTATATTTTGGATATTGCACCCATGATGTCTTGACTCTTCTGTTGTTTATTTGTTTGTTTGTTCCTAATAAACTGTTTAACTGCACTCGCAAGTGAATCTCAAGTTATTTTATGAGATATATATATATATATATATTCTAAATAAACTACAAACAAAAAATATATACAGTACAATTCTTTTTTCTTCACATTCTTTCTTGTAGCAATTCCGTCTCAGTCACATACCTGACTGAATGGCTCATTATACAGCTCATTATGTAGGCCTTTGTCTTCTCAGGTGTGAATCACAGCATTATGCATGAATCACACCTCCTCGCATATACCTTTTCTACTCAAAAAGTGTCTTAGAACATTTAATCAATATATTGTTTTCTCTGAACAATCTGTATTGTATGAAGCACTATATTAAAAAGGTCACCTTCCTCTGAGTGGTGGGAAGAGGTCATCATGGTCACTCTGACTGGTCTATGTATCTCCATATACAGCAGACTGTTATGTACTGTGTGTTCAGACACCTTTCTGTCATGGCCAGCTTTGAGTTTTTCAGCAGTTTGAGCTACAGTAACTCTTCTTTGTGATCGGACCAGTCAGGCTAACCCTTTGCTTCCCTGTGCAGGAATGAGCCTTGGGTGACTATGACCCTGACACTGATTCACTGGTTGCCCTTTCTTGTACCATTTTTTTGTAGGTACTTGTACATACTTGCACGTAGACTTGCCATTTTGGAGATGCTCTGACTCTTTATTTGGCTGTTGTCAAAGTCCCTTTTCGTTCTATTCACTTGCCAATTTTTCCTACTAACAACTCATGAAATTCAAGAACTCACTGTTCCCTTATTTCCTAATATATCCCACTTATAATGTCAATGTTATTCACTTTATCTTTCTGTGATTTTAATGTTGTGGCTGAACAGTGTATGATTTCTAATATCCTTAACAGTACTCATCTGCCTCCTAGTGCTCATGGTGAGCATAAGAACATTTTAAATTCCACTACCTTTTATGCATGAACTAAAACTGAAAATATAGTCTGTGAAACTGTCCCTCTCTGTTTCTTCAGCTGGTTTTTTCTCAGACAGAGGAACATATGGAATATAAATGGCTCTTGGGGCCTCTGCAGTGGGTCTCAGAAACCGATCAGATAACACTTTAGAATAGGTAACACATATTCACTATTAACTAGAACTTTTCCCTCAATAAATTCCTAATTTGCTGCTTATTAATAGTTAGTAAGGTAGTTGTTAAATTTAGGTATTGGGTAGGATTAGGGATGTAGAATAAGGTCATGTAGTATAAGGCATTAATATGTGCTTAATTACTACTAATAAATGACTAATATTCTAGTAATATGCATGCTAATAAGCAACTAGTTAAGAGACCCTAAAATAAAGTGTTACCACTGTTCATATAATTTGTGTAGGAAAACAAAATACTTTCAAATTTTATGTATAAGAACATGAAACACCATATTTACATTTCATGTCCCTACCATCCATATATATATATATATATTTAATTAAATATATACACTTTGACTATAAAATATTGTTGAAATAGTTTGAATCACCTCATCATTTAGAATGGAGTATTCCCTGTGATTTCTCTTTTATTGAAAATGTTTTGTGTTTGAATGTCTTATCAATTTGGAGTTGAAACACTCCAAAGATTTTTGCTTGGCCAAATGATTGGATGGACAGACAGATGGATAGAGGACTAGAACACACCAGTAGCTTCATCATTGTGAAGACATATTATTAAAATACTTTACATAATACCTTTAACAGGTTTTGTAAACAATGTGTTGATTATGACTATGCATGTTATAATAATACAACATCTCTTGTTGTCCACCAATAAAATGTCTTAAGCAAACATCAACTGTGTGCATAAGCCATCTCATTATACATCCATTGGATATCAACCACAATACACATGAGAATAAGACATGTGCTGTAGATTAGTTCTGATAACATGCTGTATATAAGGATGTAGTTGAGAAGAGAAACATATTTTGAAAAGAGATGCACGATGGATCTCCTGTTGCTTGTCCTCCTGCTTGTGACTCCTGCTCATTCCTGGCTGGTAAGAGTCCTTCTGAACCTCACAATCTCAGTTTTGATTTATTGCTGAGCAGTTTCAGACATTAAGAAGAACAATGCCATAATGCTGTTTTCAATTCTGTTGTCCAGTCAATAGAGGATTGGGGCTCTGGCAGCATTGAAGGCTCCATCGGGGAGTTTGGACAGTGTGTTTGTAATGTGTTCCTGCCTGATACCTCATTCCCAGCGGACCGTGTGGAGCACATGCAGACCACTTCAAATCAACTATCTGTAGAAATCAAGCTCCAGATCAACAAGGTACAATATGTTCTAAATATACGTAATGTACAAAAAAAACTCTTGTATGTGGTCTGCAAGTGATTTGTTACCTTGGTGGAGACAGATGATTCTAACTGCTGGATCCGTGGTTGGCTAAGCCTTCTCTCATGAACTGCACAGGGACACGGAATTTGAGGATCCAAACGCAGTGTTTAGTGTAGGGGTGCTCCACAATAAATTGTCAAAGAACATGCAAAGGTCATACACAATAAACAATCAATGACAAATTTTGGGGCTGAGACCAACGGAGTAATCAGGAATACAGGCAGAATAACAAAACCAGGAACCAAGACACGGGAGAATCAGGAAACAAGTCTAACAGTGCGTTTCCACTGGCACATAGTGAGCACAGCAGAGCAAGAGTTTTCAATTCATTCCTATGGAAGTTGAGCTTTAACGTTCGCAACGGTGCATTATGGGATTGAAAGCGGCATAGGGAAAGCATTGAGAGCAGCCGAGAGCGTCAAAAAGTTTGGGCATTCCTCGACTTTATGCAAATATCGAGTGAAAAGCGCCGGACAACAACCAATTGCTGTGAAAAGAAGAAGATGAAATGCAAACAGGTTGTAAACATTGTTTTTAGAGGCGTGCTCTGCCCTAAATTTGACATGCCCCAAAGCAGCGGCGATGTAGCACTGCCAGCGGCACTGAGTGCAGATTTGACGCTGTAGTGGAAAAGCACCATTTGAAAGACAGTACAGACACTTGCAAGACTTAGCAATGAATGATAGAGAGGACTGGGCTTAAAATAGGTTGAGCTAACAAGGCTAATGAGACACAGGTGCGAGTAATGAGTGCTGATGAAACAGGACAATGAACTATGAAGTCTGTGATGGCGGTAGAGCGAGCTGTAAGAGTGCCCTCTGCAACAAGGGGACTCAGAGCTGGCAGATATAACAACAACTATGTGCAATGCAGCATCTTACAAAAACTCAGCTTTTAATGGACAAATTAATGCATACATGGTTCTATTTTTGTATTCTGTTTGTGGTTTGGAAAGTAAGAAATGCACCAGTAAAGCTTTAGTGATACTTTTCTAAATGTGTGTTTGAACTATACAAATAAGTGCCACAAGAGGGAAGAAGGGTAGGCCACACTGTGTCCCCAGACTCTGATGGAAACAGCCAATCACTACTGAAACAGAAAAGCGCCAAACTGCAATCTCCTCATCAGAATGGGGTTAAGGGAACCTTTTCAACATACACTCGTTCTGAGCTTGTGGCCTGTTACAGGAAAGGCAGCAACAGACACATTTAGTGGCATAGCGGACGGGCACGTATGTTGGGGGGCCCCGCGATAAGACGTTGGTGTGCATTGAAAGACTATGATCATGTATCGACAATAGCCAGAGATATTGTCAAAAGCATTAAATATTCTCGTTATTAAGAGTATTTGGCATTTTCAATTGATGTTATTTTACATTCTGGCTATTATTTTTAGCTTACTTTTATTATTAAATTAATATTACAATTAATTTGCACCGCAATAATTTCGCGCATCACCACATAACTGATGCGCTGTGAGGATAATAAAAAATTAGACTATTAGCTTAGGCTACTCCTCATTGAAAATGTTTTTAAAAAGTTTTTTTTTAATACTATTATAGCCTACAATTATAGACCTATAACCTAAATAAAATTGTTAACACTTCAGTCATCAATTAAACTTAAGGGCAGCTTATTTTAAGCGCCGACTTTCAAAAACAACCTGTTCAACACGAAATGCATTTCTCATTATTTTCAACATATATATATATATATATATATATATATATATATATATATATATATATATATATATATATATATATAGCCCAATGTCTGATAAAGATATATATATATATTTTTCTAATCACCTCTTTACAACATATTTTTTACAGCTTCAGACAATCAGGAATAAAAATGAGATGTACTTTGACAACCAAATCAACCTAGTTATTTGACCCCATCATACATGCATACCAATTGAATTCCCATTTTCACTTGTCTCTCATTATACCAGTAACAGTTTTATTGACATAGAGAAATAATAAAACAACGTGTGCAACTGCAGTAACAGGAAAACACAATAAAAATCCTGTTTTGTTCATAAGTGTACAGCATCAATAAGCCATTTTGTGGATAACATGGCAAGGAGTGCATATTTGAAGTCGAAGTCAGTTAAATATAATACTAGATAGTTTACAGCATGTGTACAGCTTGAGTACTTTCATTGTGTTGTTGTATTTCATTGTGTTGTCATATGTTCGGGCCACAAGAGAAACATTAAGGAAAAAAATAAAACAGTTTTATACCACATATTAAGTAGGAGATTTGTTTCTCGTCGTCTCTGAAAATGCGCCGTTAATGCATGCGTCATCAAATGCCGTAAACGCCGACATTTTTTACTTTCACTTTCATGTTGAAAAACGTTCACCGGCATCAGAGTATGTGAGCGGAGCACGGAGTAGAGCGGTGTGAATTTTACTGGAGGGAGGAGCGGATTTTTTAAAAGTCGGAGCGTCGTGGTTTTCCCTCGCTCTAAGAGCACTCCACCATCGCTCCATCACGAGTACAGTGCCAACGGCCTGTAAAACTGCATATTTAGCAAGAATTCACGTTAAACATATTTAGCTTGCGTGATAGAGAAGGATCACTCAAATCAGAAAGAATGTGAAGGACGGCAATGGGGACACTTAATTTCTAACGATTATAGTCAATTTGATTTCATAGATACTATTTAAACTAAACTGAGCTAGACAATGACATCTCTGAATTCAATAATGAAATGCCTTTAACTGAAAATTGAGTGTTTAATCTTATTATTATACATTACTGACACTCTATCCTCCAATTTGATTACTGTTAAGTGCTTTGACACAATCTGTATTGTTAAAAGCGCTATATAAATAAAGGTGACTTGACTTGACATGAACGGGAAGTTATAGTTCTCAAGGAATTTGTTTGTTCCTTCTAGATACTGAATATTTTCAAGTGAAAGCATGATTTAAACAGGTACAACACTTATTCACACACAGTCGATCTCTCAATTATGCATTCAAACCAATGTAATCTTACAGGGCTACGTACTTCATCTGTAGGCTATCCGATTTTGAATGGGCAGAAATCTGTAAGAAATGCAGTGATCCGTAGGTAAAATAACTGATGAAAACGTTCTGTTATTTTCATCACAAACCAAATTTACATTACAAAAAGCAGCAATTATAACTTTTAATGTTGACAACCATGTTATTAGCTTGGCATGTGAAAAATGTTTGAACAATGTTCCAATAAAATGCTCCAGTTATTTTATTTTTTCTTTTAATATAGTTATGATATTTCAAACATACTGAGACAGGCTACTTTAGACACGGAGAAGACAGAGCGGTGTTTCTGATATCAGTGAGCGGGAGCGATTACTATGCTCGGAGCTCGGAGGGGAAATTGTTCTGACTGGCATTAAGTCTTGCACAAACTTTGCATGTTGATTGTGTGATATCCACTGATCCCCGCTAACCCCAAACCCCAGAGAAGTTTTGACATGCCCTGACATTTGTGTCAGTTTTTTCAGTTGCTTATAAACATTTTAATGGCTAAAGTCTAAAAACACTGTATTCAGCACAAACTGGGCTACAATAATATGTGAGCAGCAGGCATGTACGTGATTGTGTTTTTGAGAAAACAACATTTATGCGTGGTTAGTGAAAAAAAAGTAAGTAACTGAAATAAGACCATAAAACACATACAGAACATTTGTTTACAAGACCTTTGAGAACTGGATCTTGTAGCCTAGAGATTTTGCTTCAAAATGATATGAAAATTGCTCACAGAAAACAATATATTGATTTAAATTTTCTAAGTCACTTTTTGAATAGAAAGTGTCTATGCGAGAGGGCGTGAACTATCCTGCATAATGCTGTGGCTCACACCTGAGAAGACAAAGGCCCAGATAATGAGCTGCATAATGAGCCATTCAGTCAGGTATGTGACTGAGAGGGAATTGCTACAACTATCACATAAAATAACTTGAGATTCACTTGCGAGTGCAGTTTAACAATTTATTAGGAACAAACAAACGAATAAACAACAGAAGAGTCAAGACATTGTGGGTGCAATATCCAAAATATCCAAAACAGTGGCAGGAAACTGGAACCCAGGAAAACGGGAGACAGCAGAAACTGCACGAGAAAAAAAGAAGTGTATTCAGCTCTCCAATCCTGCATTTATTTGATCCAAAGCACAGCAAAAACAGTATATTCTATTTATTATAATATATAAATATTTTTACTATTCAAAATAAGAGTTTTTGATTTGAATATATTATAAAATGTCATTTATTCATGTGATTTCAAAGCTGAATTTTTAGCATCAGTACTCCAGTCTTCACAGTGTCACATTATCCTTCAGAAATCATTGTAATATTCTGATTTGCTGCTCAAAAACATTATTATTATTATTATTATTTTTATTATTGTTGAAAATAGCTGAGTATAATTTTTTTCAGGTTTCTTTGATGAATATAACGTTCAGAAGAACAGCATTTATCTGAAATAGAAATCTTTTGTAACATTATAAATGTCTTTATCACTTTTGATCAATTTAAAGCATCCTTGCTAAATAAAGCCCCCCCCCCACTAAAATTAATAAATAAATAAATTAGTGAGTGTCTTGATAGGCTTATCAGGAGCAACTATATTATTACATTAGCAATCACCTATATTGCCCACGTGATTTTATTTCATAGATGCACACATGCTTTGCATGTATTATCATACAATACAAAAACAACATTTTATATCTGAGAAACTAAATTATTATTGTTAAGCTCATTATAAACATGTTTGAGCAGGTATTTGCAAACAGAGTAGGCTATTTCACAGTAAAGATTGGTCTAAACTTTCTTAGACATTACTTTTATATCGTCTAAACATTACTTTTATATCATTGTGTATAGAACATATAACCATCCTCACATCGTGCAACTTTTAAATGCAATGAAAGGTTGCCATTTTAGTCTCTAGTTATAGTTTGGTAAAAGTCCAACTAGTAAATGCATTCAAGTTTATGTCACAACAACACATTATCTAATGCCAATAAAAAACATTACTTACTTGGTATAAAAGATCTCCTCCGCTGGCTCCAGCTGTACATTTTGTTTGTGAGGTAAAGCTTATTCCTCTCAGCGCATCTTCATCTGAGGTAAATACAAGGCTTTTTCCTCTCAGTGTGTCTTCTGAGGTAAATAGAAGGCTTATTCCTCTCAGCTTCTTCTTCCAAAAACAAAAAGTATCTGAGATGAACATGTCTCTGCTTTGTTTACGGTGATGTGGGCGTTTACATGCCGTGTGTCTCACGTGGAGATTTGTAATATCAATAGCGCGAGGGCGTGACCTAATTAAAGATAATGAGATCAAGAGAAAAGAAAGAGATCAAGAAATAATGAGAAAAGCACAGTTTAGTTGTTTAGTTGTTATTAAGAGTGTATACAGATAAAAGTAGACCCCTTACAGATTGGATTGGTGTATTGCTCTTATCTGTATGATCAAAAATGGCAGAGTAATTCAAGCTCTTTTTGGCCTTATCAAGAAAATCTGCCACAAAACGTATATCCGTGGGCGTCGACCCCAGAAGGTTAAGCTCCGTCAAGCAAACCTTTACTTCACAGTACTTTCTTCGGCATATTCAAGATTAAGGACCTTCTACACCTCCTTCAGGGCCTTGTCTGCATGTTCCAGATTTAAGGACACTTTGGTGCTCCAGGATATCAACATCCAACAGCGCTTCGTTTTCAAGGCTGTTGAAATTATTCTTTCTCATTTCCCCACTGCATTGTTACCAGCACAACCAGTGGAAGTAGTCACCACCACTGGACTGCTCACTCAATCACAGAGAACATGATTACATGGTTACTTTTATTATTCAGAATTATCATTGTTTTATTCCTGCTGTCTGAAATGTTTTTGGGTCATGACCCACCAGTAGAGAAGTTTGGTCTGCATGATAATCTTTTTCTCAGTTGCTGCAATTCTAATCATTTCTATTTCACATGCTCAGATTAGCAGTCTGAAGGTTCAACTGGACATTCTTCTCAGCAGTCTCTCCAACCTGACAGCTCGTGTGGAGGGTCTGGAGAGTGGACCGGACAAGTACATCAAACTGGAGTTTGATCTCCTTCGCATTGAGCTCAGAGAGTTTGAGACTCTGGTCACACAACTAAAAACATCTCTAAACTCATCTTCACCAGCCTTTGAGAGTCTCTACATTGAGGTGAATCTTTCTTTACTTACACTAAACATGCCATTATAGTATTTGCATGGTTCTAATTTGTCTACTTTGTAAGATTCGCAATATGAGTTTAATCGTTGACCAACTGGAGAACTACGACCGGAGCAACTTAGAAGTGATTCGCATAGAGTACGCCAAACTTAAGCGGAAACTGGAGAAATGTCAGGATGATAAGGATGACTTCTCTAATGCAGAAATAGGTAGGCTAACACATTTTCTGTGAATGTTAAGAGACAAATGTTAGCTTAAGTTTACAGAAAGTGTTCTACAGGATGCATGTTAGCTGGTCATTAGCTGCTTTAAGCTGGTCATGTGCTGGTCCTAAACTGGTCCGACCAGCATAAACCAGCAAAGGACCAGCATAAACCAGCAAAGGACCAGCATAAACCAGCAAAGGACCAACATAAACCAGCATCCCAGATTCAAAACATATCTAACCAGCATGTGCTGGTTTTTCATCAACACTGGTAATAAATCAATATATTAGAATGATTTCTGAAGGATCATATGTCTCTGAGTAACAGCTGATAAAAATTCTGATTTGCATCACTGAATTAAATTATATTTTAAAGTATATTAATTATGTATTATATATGTATAACCTCTGACACGGAGAAGAGTGAAAACTCCTCACATGACCGCTACAGAACATCTGAACATAATGAAACAAATGCACATTGACGGATCTTCTTCTGTCTGTTTTGCAAAATGTAAATAAATGTATATTTCTGCAAGCGTAAATATTGTGAAAATATCAATATTAATTGTGTCTAGGCAAAAAGGCATTCCTCCTGGAACAGGTCGCACGCCGCTGAGCAGAGCTAACGCGGGTTTGGTAGATTAAAGCCACGTCTTCAACGCTCTTGATGTTACAACTCGTGAGAGCCGCTTCAGACGACTCGGCGCGTGCGGCAGAACTGAACGAATCATTCAAACTGATTCGCGAATCAATTCACTGGTTGCGTTTGCCCACTGGTTTGATCAAGTTTTTGAACAGAATTGACTCAAAAGAATGAATCATTCGTGACTGGGCATCGCTCATTGCCCAGAGAAAAGTAGGCGGCGTGCGCGTTTGGAATAAATTGCAGCAGTTTTAAGTTGTATTGCAAGATAAAGTAACGAGAGGAGCGTCGCCCACAGTAACAAAGTAAAAGTACCAATTTTTCACTAAAAATTTACTTGAGTAAGAGTAAAAGTACCCATTTTTAAATATACTTAAAAAGTATTAGTTACCCAAAAAAATTACTCAAGTAAATGTAACGAAGTAAATGTAACGAAGTAAATGTAACTCGTTACTACCCACCTCTGGTAGTAAATCTCTACCTGAAGGCCAGAGGTCGCTCTCGCGTGGAAACTCCAAATACGCCCTGCAGAAGAAATCCAGGAAATGCCTATAGAGTAGGGGAACTATGACATCACTTTGTTGGCAGCTCGGCTGTTAGCATCACACTGGTTCCCTAGACAAAACCAATAGGATTTTTCCATTTGGATTATCACAAAAAATAAGCTCTGTGTCAGTGTTAATTTTGGCAGGCTTTTCTGATTTTGTCTTAGTCTTTATCTTGAAACGAAAATGCTTAATAGTCTTAGTCACATTTCAGTCATTTGAGTCTTTCATAGTTTTAGTCGACGAAAAGTCATTACATTTTTGTCAACTTTTAGTCATTACTTTTAGTCAAACTGCAGTTATCAACATTTATTTTGGTAGCTATTTTATATGTAGTCTTCAAAAAAACTAGTCATTACCAAATCAATTAAGCTTATGAGAAATTAGAATCAAGGACTGAATTTGGGAAAAACTGGAATAAATTTTCATTTTTTGGTAGAGATACAAATTAAACCAATTTTTCAGATACAGTAGGTTTACTTAACAAGTATACATTTATTTAACATATTGTATTGGTTAACATTAATGACACAGATAGGTATTTAATTAGGAATGCTGTCCATTTAAGACGAATGCATGTAATACTGACACACATTCATTTTTCACCCACCTGTTTACGATCACTTAAGTCATAACCGACTGTATTTACATGAAATACTCTACACGATAGACATTTGGACTACTTGAGCACTGAGAACTGATCGCGCTGTATGAGAACTGAAGAAGTGAAGCGTGTGTGCGAGGGAGCACTTCTATCAGCGTGATTCTGCCTATCTCGGCTTCACTGACTTTAAGTTAATCAACAATGAATTGTGACTCCCGGGAAAAATGGGACGTCTGGTCATCCTATCTCTAAACCTTCAGGTGCTGAGGCCATTGTTTCAGATCGTTAGTTCGCGTTTTGGTAGCTTATCCGTCCGCTGCAGCTGCCATACTGAGACTAGATATACAAACGCTCCTCATCTGATTGCAATCCAATGACAGGGACGCACATTTTGAAAGACAAGACAGCTAACTTAGCCTATAGGATGTATTTTGAATGTCCGGTAGTCCTCAAATAACATTCTAGTCCAGTCTCGTCTTGTTAACGAAGACGTGGCATAAATTTCGTCATAGTTTTTATCTTCAGATATTAGTTTTAGCTCGTCAACGTCTCGTGTTAGTCACAGAAAAAAAGGTTTGTTAACGAATATTTTTCGTTGTTGTCTTCGTTAACGAAATTAACACTGCTCTGTGTTCAATCATAGTTCATAACACTTACACGTTTTGTCCATCAAGATAATCTTCTCAAAATAATATAACTTTTATGAATTTTGAAGCCTAAATAAAAGTGCCAGAACTTAAAACTAAACTTAGGCTATAAACAAACTACACCACCACAGTCGGTTGCCTTCAACGTCACCATCACCATGCTTCCGACAACTTTTTCAAACTTGTTTTTAACACGTTCAGTGAAAAGGATTTACGCTGTATATGAATTTTAATCCACACTACATGAACCTTTTCATATAAACTGGAAAACACATGAAATGAGACATTAGTAATAAATAGTATAGTGAATGAATGAAATAATCATAACTAAAGGAAATAGAAAGCACACATTTCTGTACATTTCAAAATAAGGTGCATTAAAAGTCAATAAATCCTTGATTAATATGAATATTTTAATTAAAAACGTGTCTCCACATTCTATGGTGCTCAGCCTCAAGTTCATAGTCTTCCTCTCATAAGATTGCATAATGTTGAATTTTCATGAACTGCAGTGTTTTTGTATTTTTGTCAGTGTTTTATGATACATGATATACAGTATTATATTTGTTTTTTGTTGCATAAATTTGAATTTTAAATAATATTCATGAAAAATGTAATGAAATTCAAAGAATATAAAGCATTATTCAGATAAAAAGAATGGAATAAATAAAAGCAGAAGTTGTTGGAAAGTATGTATAAGGTTATAAGTACTGTGTTAAAGCTTATAATAACACCAATTGAATCACCACAAACATTTCTGAGGAAAAATATTAACTATAAGTAAACTTACACTTATTCTAAGTTAGATCCACTATTGTATGTTGTTGCTGTATGGCAACAAATCATAAAGTACCTTAAAATAATATTTTTTCCCCATTTTTTTTTTAAAGCACTTTAAGTTAAGCCATTCCAAGAAAAGAAAAAGAGTCAAATATTTTTTTTATAGGTCTATCATAATGTGTGCGGTAGAGGGTTAATATGAGTTTACTTTATGGTGCGAACCAATATACTTTATGGTACGAACCCATAGTCTCCATATCAGTAGGAAAGCGATAAAACGATCATCTTCCATCTGAAGAGTTGTCATGCATTTCAGGGCAAAGCAAAAAAAAAAAAAAAAAAAAACCTTGGCGAACAACAATATTAAAAAGTGGGAAACTATTAATTGGTTATTCTACAATTAATTGTACAATAAACTATACTACAATTGGAAAACACAGTAAATTGATAAACTGTTCGGCGTGATGATGTTTAATGTCTCCGACAGCGCCTGTAGTCCCATTTAACAACTTGTTGCTAAACCGTCTTTTATAAGAAATGTAACAGTTTAAAAAAATTACGAGTGGGGTGTAACTGGTGTGTTTTATGTCGTAGAATAAAACATGGAATTATCTTGAGCTTGTGTGAACCATGAACCTTTTTTTTAGGGGATTTAATCAAACTCCCATTCAAAAAACCCACTGACTCTGAGACGATGGAACCAGAAGTGCTAAAATGTTAACTCGCTTCCGGGTTTTTGCCTACAAAGTGACGTCATAGTTCTACCAATCTCTAGCTGTAGCTGAATATACAGAAGATTTAACTGCTTTCATTGATTCAATGTGACTAATAAACACAGGACTATAACAATATATGATTTATCTGAGTTCTTATTATAATTATTTTTATCATTTTCATTGTTATAAAGTTATATAATAATGCAATGCTAATCGACATAGCCTTTGTCACTGCTTAGAATACTATGAAATATGTTATGTGCCTTATTCTGTGTAAGAAGCCACATCATCTCACTGATGTTATGAAGTGAGTTTGAAGTAAAAACATGTTACTAAATGTGGTATTGGAAGTCGTGGCCTAATGGTTAGGGAGTTGGGCTTGTAACTTGAAGGTTGCCGGTTCGATTCTCGCACTGGCAGGAATTGAAGGTGGGGATTGTGAATAAACAGCACTCTCTCTGCCTTCGATACCATGACTGAGGTGCCCTTGAGCAAGGCATCGAACCCCCAATTGCTCCCCGGGCGCTGGAGCAATGGCTGCCCACTGCTCCGGGTGTGTGTTCACGGTGTGTGCGTGCATGTTTGTTCACTATTCACTGCTGTGTGTGTGCACTTGGATGGGTTAAATGCAGAGCACCAATTTCGAGTATGGGTCACCATACTTGACAATACGTCACGACTTTCACTTATTTTCACGTGCTTTCAGATGAAGCAGCATTTACTATACAGAGCCATAGTTCAGAAGCTACGCAGCTTTCATTATCATGGAACAACTTCTTAGATTTTTTTTTATTTTTATCACGTGATTAAATCATCTGTGATTATGAACGCGATTTTGCATAGCTTGTCAGTCAGCTATGGCTCTGTGTAGTAAATGCTGCTCCATCTGAAAGCATGTGATGGAGATTTACTGCTGATTACAGAAAGGGCTTTACTGACAAGATGTGCATGACAATCACATTCAATTAATTGTGCAGCCCTATTCTGTACTGAGGAATGGGTTAAAATTCCTGCAAGTGGTTGGGCAGGACTGATCAGAAATGTTACCTACTGTTATTGCTGCAAAATGAATTTCAGATACTGAAAGCAAATATTCACATATTTTTGCCATTGACAGACATCTAATGCCAGAACATTTATCTCAATTAAGTAAATGCATTCAAAAGTATATATTTTCTCTCATTTGTTTGATTGGGTTCTCTTTGTGTACTTTCAGGACTTGTGTGAAAAGCTGATGATGTTTTTGGTCATATTATGCAGAAATATAGAAAATTCTAAAGGGTTCAAAAATTTTCAAGCAGCACTGTGTACAAATATTTACAGATCTCCATTTGTATTTAATGGAAATATTATTTTAAATATTCTAGAACAGGGCCCATTTGTTATTTTAGAGTCTTTTAAATAAATAATTTGGTCACAGACTCCTAGGTCATAGATTGAGACTATTTGGCTGTTTTAAAAATTGTCTTAAGAAAAAAAAAATAGTGTAATCAGATTGTGTTCCTTTAATACTGAAATTTCTGGATTAGTTTACTGACTGCAGGCTCCCATGATCATAGAAATCCTGGAAATATCAGAGAATTTTAAGTGTCTTTTATTTTATTTTTTTATTTTTATTTTTTGCAGGTCTAGAAAAATCATGCAAATAAAACCACTTCTTCTAAAACCTCCTAAAATATAGAAGCATTTCCTAGGTATCAGCAATGTCCTTTCTTGTTTTATTTTTATTTATTGTATTGTGATGTACATCCGTGTGTAAAAAACTATCAAAAATTTTAAAAAATGAAGGGTGAGACTTGATTGTAAGCACTGGTTTTTGATTGGATGTTGACATGTGAGTGTGGCATTCAAAAGTGTGGGCACATGAATGCAAGCTTGTAGGGACAGGGTTTAAAGGAAAAGTTCAACCGAAAATGAACATTTGCTGAATATGTCCTCAACCTGAGGCCATCCAGATGTACAAACACAAAGTTATTTCAAGAATTTACACTGAACTAAAAAAACCCAAACCCTCAAAGGGGACTTTTTCATAAGTCTGCGATTGTACTGTACATAATAATATAATACAAAATAATATATAGAATATTCTATAGCACTTCATTAGGAATGAAAAAAATGTTACATGAATAAATTTTATTTTGACTTCACTTTTATCATTTGAAAAAGCAACTGCATTTTTTAAACCTTTAGAATTTATTGCTTTCATTGATTTCTAGGGTCCTGTAAGCATGGAGGTATTCTCAGAATTGGAAAGCCCATCGTCATCCAGCTGAATGCAAATCTGAATGCAGGTTATAAGTACGGAGGATGGGGCAAAGACTCAAAGCCCCTGCCTGGTTCTGAAAACATGTACTGGTACTCTGGCTCTAGTGACACTCTGGTCAGCAGAATCACACAGTACTCTGACTACTACAAACTGATCATGAGACAGGCCATTAAGACACATGAGCTTTATATCGTAAATAAACATGATTGGCGAGGCACAGGAAACAACTACATTGTGCATGAAAACACTTTGTACTATCAGTACAGAAGCCCTTTTCGTATGGCAAAATATAATATGACCAGTTTGAAAGCTGAGTATAATGTGGTTCCCAAGGCCAGCGCCCAGTTCTCCTACCATTACTCGGACAACCAGAACCTGGACTTTTCTGCCGATGAGTCCGGCCTGTGGGTAACTTATGCTACAGTGGAAGCGAATGGTAAACTGGTTTTAGGGAAGATCAATGAACAGTCATTTGAAGTAGAGGATGTTTGGCAGACCAGTATTTTCAAGCAGTCTGTCACAAACGCATTCATGATTTGTGGCGTCCTGTACGCAACTAGGTCAGTAGATATTCAAACAGAGGAGATCTTTTACACCTATGACACCAGTAAAAATGAGGAAAGCCACGTTAGCATTCCTTTTGAGAAGTTCCAGGACTTTTACATGTACCTTGACTACAATCCCACCGATCAGAGACTTTACATGTTTAACAACGGTTACTATGTGTATTACAATGTGAAGTTCAAGGTTGCTTAGGTGAACTACTGCTTACAAAATGATTGACAATGCAATCCATTCATGTGGAAATGCAAATATTGCAATAAAATGATACACAAGCATTATTTCTTGCATGTTTTAATCTTATGTCACAGTGGTGCAAGGATTTAAACTTGTAATAATTAAATATTTACTCAAAATATATACAGCATATAAAAAGTTTGCATATGTGTTTTTGTTGAGGATCATATTTTATGTATCAGCCTTACAGGGGCGCCGCTAAGGGGGGAAAAGTTAGGACGATTCTAAGTGCCCACGCACTTTTGAGGCCCCCAGAGATCTGTTTTATTTGTAGTAACAGTAGTAGTAGTAATGTAATAGAAATTATAAATGTATCTACCAAAGAGTTACAAATAAAGCAAAATTACGGCTTATTTCTGCATCTCCGGCGAAATTATCTCCCCACATTCACTGCATGGTTTCGTCCCATCCTACGTAGCCTAGAGTCACTGAGTGAGATCAGATGGTAAACTGTCAAATTATGTCTTCGAGTTCGAGGGGGGCAAACCGAGCCAGACGATTTGTTCAGTCGCACTTTTAAACACATTTTAGTTTTGCTATAGAAAATCTACAAATTCACTCTGATTACACAGAACAGCAGCAGGAAGCGCGGGAGGTTGTCATGGCAACCAGATACACTGCATGCAAATTATTACGGCTGCACTTCTATTTTGCCACACTAAACTTAGCAATAAACACGTTAAAAATAATACACAATAAACATGTCTGTCAAAACGATCTCAAAGGAGGCTTTTATTAAGCAAATCAAGGAGTGAATTACTCATCCACTGTTTAAAAAAAAAACTTTAGCTGGGTTTCCACAGGCAGGGTCACAATTATCTACAGTGTATGAAGCTAAAGGTTTTTGGGTTACGGTTCATAATGTAGAACATTTTTAACATTGTATGCTGTATGTGCATAGGTAGATAGCAAACAAGGAATACAGCGGTTAAGCTAATAGTCACATTTAGCTGAGTAAGATCATGATTGAGAAATATTGGATACTGCTGGAAATGCTGGTGTTATGGGGTATCCTATTTATTATTTTAGGATTTTTTAGTTTGCCCCAGGGAAGTATTTCTATTAATATAACTGATTAAGTAGTCAAACTCATTCCATATCAGCAGAATAGTGTGGTACAGAAAGTCTATGTCCATAGAACAGGTTCTGAATGAATTATGTTACTGATACCTAATGGTCAAAAACAATAAAAAAGTAATAGGTCAATATTATTAAATTGCAGACAAAGATTTTGAATAGCTAGGTTGGCTTGTACACTATATTGCCAAAAGTACTGGGACATCCCCTTTTAATGAACAGGTTTGACTACTTTAGTAATTTCCATGAGTACAAATCTTAATGTTTTAGCATATAACGATATTCTAGGGAATTGTGTGCTTTTAATTTTATACCAATAGTTTGGACAGGACCCTTTTCTATTCTTACACGACAATGCCGAACACCAGTGACTTGTACATATGCGTACAATCATTTTAGACACTTCCAAAACTGTAGCAACAAAGATGGAAATACAATTTTTAAATACATGAATTATGTTTCCATCTTTGTTGCCACAGTTGGACGTGCCTTTTTCTGTTCTAAAGAAGAGGGTGTCCCAATACGTTTGTCCATATATAGTGTATGTACAAGTCACTGGTGTTTGGTAAAGAGTTTTTGGCTCAAGGTCTGCATTTAAAGTCACACCAGAGGTGTTCAGCTTGGATTAGGACTTGACTTTCTGCAGACCAGTCAAGTTCTTCCACACTGACTAAATCTTTTTTTTTTTTTTTTTTTACCTTGCCTTATACACAGAGACAATGATGTGTTAGAATAGAAAAGGGTCCTGTCCAAACTATTGGTATAAAATTAGAAGCACACAATTCCCTAGAATATCATTATATGCTTAAACATTAAGATTTGTACTCATGGAAATTACTAAAGTAGTCAAACCTGTTCATTAGAAGGGGGTGACCAAATACTTTTGGGCAATATTGTATATGTTTGGTGCGGTAGGGGGCCCAACCTCATATTCTTTCATAGGGCCCAAAATTGCTAGCGGCGCCCCTGCAGGCTTATATTGTGAGAATGTGGAGGATATCATGCTGATATATACGGCCAGGAAGTAAGATGAAATTCTGATGCTTCTAATGTAAATCAATGAGATCTTTATAACAGTATAGCAGATATTTGAAGAGTTCATTTGCAAAAACCGATAAACGTCACTTTTTAAAAAAAGAGCTGGTATTGTCCACTTTCAAGGCATCATGAGTTCACGTTTTACTGCAGAAGCCGTCAAGCGCCCTTGTTGTTTTTGAACAGAAGCCGATAAGTCCATTTTAGCGAATCAGCTCGCTGTATTCAGGTCAGGTGACGAGGCTACTTTCACTTTGAAAAGAGTGCTAGCTGAGAGGAGTTTCGTCAAAGCTGACTAAAAGTGATCGAGGATGGATAATTTCGATGAACTTGATGAATCTGTTATATCTTCTTCAGGGCTTAAAGGAAAATAAAAGCTGAAACGTTTTCACAGAAACTTGCAAATACAGCGCGTTACAATGGTGAAGGAAAAGCTCCGTGTATTGCGTGTAATCACATCCATACAGTCAATGATCACAATAACAACAACGTTTGTCAGGCATCTACATTGTCATCTGAGGAGTTTACAAAGATTAAACGAGTTTTTTTTTTTAAACTCTAAAACATGAAATGTGGAGTTATCCACTTTTGTCAAAAAACGACTGTTGGAGTTATCTACTTTTGCTATAAAACAAACTTCTAATATGTTAAAAAAAAAAAAAACTTTCAATGAACTTTAATTTTGTAAATTACCTGTATTTAAGTTATTATTACTTAATCAAAACAACCCAACTGCAGTTTGATTGATATTACTTGGAATGTGCAATAAAAACGTGATTTCTGAAAAAATAAATAAATAAAAATGGAGTTATCGGTTTTTGCAAATGAACTCTTCATTTACATAAAATGAAAATTACCAGTGGTCACTCTATATCTCCAATAATATGTCTTAGTAACATGAGATTGAAATTATCCAAACACATCATGTAATGCAATCCAATGATGATTGAGAGATGAAGAAATAAGCGCTCCTCAGAAGATGTGAGATGTTTTGGAGGCTTAGGAAGATCATTCCTCCACTGAGGAACAGTGAACGTAAAGCTTCTGGAAACAAATGTTCCTCAAAAGATCCTGATGATCAGATTTGAGACTCACTGATTTTTCTAAAAAAAATATTGATGGAGAATCAAGTAAAGCCCAGCTGCTTCAGTCCAGTAAGTGTTCATCTGGAAATATTGCTACAGTTATTCTGATGTTTACTTGATACAAATTTTAGATCTGAGAGCAAAAAAAAAAACAAAAACAAAAACAAAAAAAACCATGAGAAGCATCAGCTGAAGCTGAACGTTTTTACAATTACACTAGGAGGAGGAGATTGTGGGAGAGACAGGTTTAACAGCAACGTTTGATCATGTTGATCAATTAGAGGCTATAAAAATGTATCAAATATGAAACAGCAGGTTTTATAGCAGGGATCCTCAAACATGGCTCATGAGATCCACTTTCCTGCAAAGTTTAGCAACTGTGATCAAACTCACCTGATTTTCTAATGATCCTGAAGACATAGATTAGCATACTCAGATGTGTTTGGGTTAATTAAAGTGATTAATCCAAAATTCAATTACACGGGATTTTATTATTTTTTTTTTTTTATAAAACTAGGGCCTCATGATGTTTTGTCCCAGAGTCCAGCTCTTGCTCACATCTGAAGAATGGCTTCAGAAGGGACACTGTTGTTTTCTGAACGCTGCCCGACTCATCTGCCAGCGTAAACGGAGCTTTGTCTGAAAGCTTTTTCACAATGAACAGTCCGGTCCAGCTTCTTTCTACATAAAAGCTTCATAATTTTCTTCATGTTGTCCAACAGTGCTCCCCTCCTTCATGGATGTAAAATTATTATTGTTTTTTTATTTTTATTTTTTATTTTTTATTTTTTTTGGAAAGGCTTTTGTCTCTCTGGAGTTCCCTTTCAAGAGAACTTTGAACTGCGTCCTCTAGGGGTCGCTATGGGGAACGCCGTCAGCGTGACCCGTGTCTGAAGCATACATACAAAACACCACATGTTGGCCGGCGACAGCCTATGACGTCACTACCGGCGCGACCACAGTATAAAGGGGCGCCGGGAAAATACGTCATCCTCTTCTTCATCTTCAAGTGACTGTTTTGTTTGAAGCGTGCATTCTACACGGTAAGAACGATTTTCTTCTGTTATCATGGCGAGCACTAGCAAGGCGTTTAAGAGATGTGTGGATCCGTGTCCTCGTTATTTGACACCGGATGACACACACAAACTTTGCGTCTTTTGTTAGGGTGAGGAGCATGCACGCGATGTCCTCGAGGGGGCAATCTGCGTGCACTGTGAGCGTTTTTCGATGAAAAAGCTCCGCTCTCGTCTGTCTCTCTTTTCGGGAAAGGAGGGACAGCTGTCTGCCCCCCGCGGTTCAGGACCGGCCGTTGCCGAGGCACGGAGGAGAATGAGCTCATGGGGCTCGCAGGCGGATCTTGCCGATGAGTTAGAGAGGGGGCTTTCCCTCTCCCGCTCGTCGGTCCCGAACGAGGGCGAGCCGCTAGATGATGATGACACGATCTCGCTGACATCATCTGACCCAGCGGCTAGTTCTCTGCTGGGCTCTGCCCAGGAAAAGCAGGAGATGTCTGAGGGCGAAGAAGTTGAGACTGAGCCCTCTCAATCCTCCTGCCCTGCGTATGATGAGCTGTTGGAGGTTATGGAACGTTCCACGGCAAGGCTTGACTTGCTGTGGAAGCGGGCCAAAATGGTGGTGCCACGGGGGCATCTCGATGAGCGTTATCTCTCTGACCATAGCCCCCCAGCTCGAGTGAGCCTTCCATTCCTTCCTGATCTCCATACGGAGGTTGAGAGGGAGTGGAAAAAGCCGTTTTCCTCTCGTATTCATAGATTCCAGCATACTAGTTATGCTAATATTGAGGGGTTGCGTGAAAATGGCTATGAACGGATGAAGAGATGCTAGGTAGCTATCTTTCTAAGGGCGAGACATCCTCTCTTAAGGCTCCTTCTTTGCCATCTAAGCCCCTTCAGGATACATCTCGCTTAAATGGCAAGGCATACGCAGCAGCAGGTCAGGCTGTCGCTTCGTTGCACACTATGGCGGTGCTTCAGGCGTACCAGGCTGATCTGCTGAAAGACCTGGATAAGGGTCAGGGCTTGTCACCCGACGAGGTGGCTGAACTACGCCGCACCACAGATTTGGCTCTCCGTGCCACTAAGCAGGCCGCCTCTGCTATGGGCAGGTCTATGGCGGCCATGGTGGTAACGGAGAGACATCTGTGGGTGAATCTGGCAGATATTGGGAAAAAAAGAGAAGGGCTTTCTTCTCGATGCTCCAGTTTTGCCTTCCGAGCTTTTCGGTACCTCCATTGAGACGGTGGTCGAGAAGTTTAGGGAGGCGAAGGCGCGTTCAGCAGCCTTCAAAACCTTCATTCCAAGAAGGTCCAGGTCTGAGCCCGAACAACGCAGGGGTCCTGGCCCATCTCGGTCTGAGGGTCAGAGATGGGTGCAGAAGGCTAGTGTCGCGACTCGTGCCCCTCCCCCGCCTGCGGGTAGGGCTAGAGGGAGGCGCGGGTCAGAGAGAGGTAGGCAAGACCTGAGGGAGGTGATCCAGATGAGGCGTTTGCAACGCTCTCGTCCAGACCAGAGTAAAAATTAAACATCTACTCCCTTCCCTCAGGGGGCCTGTACATCTGCCCTCATCTTCCCCTCTCTAAATCCCCTGCAACCACCATTTACTCCACCTGACCGAGGTTAGGTGAGAACCTCTTGCGCTCACATTGCAGTCTCTATGCTGGACCTATGATGTTTTGGCTAAGTTCTGTGTTTCATAGAAACTACCTTACTGATGGTCCAGACCAGAGGCCTCTTTGGACTTCGCCTCCGGGACTGTTTTTATGCGCAGGAACCATGGATGGGTGAGTACGATCCAATTTCTATCGGTTCAATGGTTTTAAAGCCTACTACTAGCCATTCTTTGCAGTATGTCTGGGGTCTGTCGTTGTGTGTTTTTCACCTTTAGGACTAGGACACTTGGACGGCCACCTCTTGCTATAGACTCAGTGCAGTTAGGACTGCACTCATAGATACTAGACCCAGGCTAGGATGATAGCCCTGTTCTCGGCTTCATACCTCTGGATCATGTGGCCAAGTCGTAGGTTTCTGTGGGAGCCTCCCTGGTCATCAGGTCCCCAAGTCAGCACTGTAACTTCAGGATTGTATCACACTGCCCTTATGGTGAACCAGTATATCACCCCTCTATTTGAGTGTGCTTGAGTACACTCTTCCTGAGGCATGAGTGATAAGTTCTTGTGTGGGTCCTCAGTGCTTTGGCTCTGAGGAGCAGCATTTTCTTTGCGTATCTGGGTCTCTAGAAACGAGGCCCGGGGGTGCCGCTGCTCGCTATGCAGCTACATTGAGTTGTTTGACTCGTCTCTACCGGAATGTCTGATCCCCCTTTGAGCTGGATCCCATTCTCCTGAGATGCATTGCTGTCTGAGGATATCTATGTGCTAGCTCAGGGACTGCTCCTCTTCCTGGGGGTTTTAAGTACGAGTCGGTCAGGCCCCGGTTTCACCTTGGGCCCCACTCTATCTATGTATCCTTAGTGATACTGACTTGAACAGGGTGTTGCTACCAAGGATCTGTTGAGACAGTTCCTTCAGCGAGCTCATGCAGAGCAAGCAGTAGCCCTGGGTGACAGGCCAAGACCTAGTTACTATCCTAGGCGCTTGGCCGTATCCCCTTAAAGGAATCTCTGCTTCTGATTCCAAGCCTTTGAGCTCTACCCTGGGTCCAGGAGGCCCGGCCCCTAACAGGTAAGTTCTGGGGTATGCAGCTCAGGCTTTTGGCCGAAGGGGATAATGTCACTGACATCCGTCCACCCGTCCCAGGGGCAACTCCCTTAGCCGGGTAGAGTTGGTACTTAGTGCTCGCCTTTTGTGCCTGGCTTTGCACTCCCCTCAGCATGGCAGCGTAGGTATTCCGTTTCCCATAGCGACCCCTAGAGGACGCAGTTCGAAGTTCCCTTGAAAGGGAACGTCTCAGGTTACATATGTAACCATGGTTCCCTGAGGAGGGAACGAGACACTGCGTCCTCTAGGCTTTGTGCCATGCTTCGGACGTAAGCTTCAGACGAAGAAGTGGATGATGTATTTTCCCAGCGCCCCTTTATACTGTGGTCGCGCCGGTAGTGACGTCATAGGCTGTCGCCGGCCAACATGTGGTGTTTTTGTATATATTCTTCAGACACGGATCACACTGACGGCGTTCCCCATAGCGACCCCTAGAGGACGCAGTGTCTCGTTCCCTACTCAAGGAACAAATGGTTACATATGTAACCTGAGACGTTTTTCTGGAGTGTTATACAATACCTGACAGAAGCACACAAAAAAGAAAGATACAGAAATTATGTTTTTAGATTCATACTTAGCATGTTTTCCTGTATTACATAATTTAGTGGTAGGTGGACATAATTTGAACTCAGGTCAGCTGAAGTGTAATCAAATGACTCAATTTAATAAAATTATCCATTGCAAGTTAAATAAAGTTATTTACATAGTTAAATGGGCAGTTGATGTGAATTGTTATAATGCTTTAACAATTTCAAGTAAAATGTCCTTCATGTGAAATGCACATCATTGCAGGCAGAGCTTATTCAGTGGCTGGCCAGGCTGGCTCAACGATTCACACGATGGCGGTGCTTCAAATATTTTAAGCCAAACTCATCCATGCAATGGATGAGTCTAGCTTGGAGCTGCGCACAGCAACTGACCTGGCTCTAACCCTAACCCATCTCTTAACAACAACACCACGAATGTCAGTTCCCTGCTGCCTGGCTCCAGGCTTGAAAAGCTATCCCGGACGTGTCAAGCTGGATTCTGCAGACCACAGAACGAAGCTACTCACTCCAGTTTGCTCACAGATCCCCTCATTTCAGAGGTGTTATTCAAACTTTGGTATAGGACTGTCACAATGTCCAGCTGGACTGCCCATGAGCTCCTCTAGTGGGCACTCCATCCCAGACCTGTGCCACTGTTTCTTGGACTCCATTTCCCAGAACACCCCATTCATAGGAATTAATTGCATACACCCTTGTTTCTATGAAAGACTATAAAAGACACACACAAACTGAGCGTTTCTCTCTGTTTTCATTGCCTTGTTCTTGCCTTGCCTTGTTTTTGACCTTGGATTGTTTCATTGTTTTGTGATTGTTTGCTGCCTGCCCTGACCATTGCCTGTTTTTTGATTACTCTTTTGCTTTGCCCTGGATACTGTTGTTTGCTGGTGTTGGACCCTGCCTGTCTTGTCTATGAACTGTTTTTAAAAAAGCTCGCATTTGGATCTCTATTGTCACGTCCGTTACAAGGACAAAGATGAACATGTTCTGCGGTCCGAAGTGCAAAGTCTGCTTACAAAAGGCACCGTGGAAACAGTTCCACCAGAGAACAGTGAGTCAGGCTTTTACAGCAGCTACTTCCTTGTACTCAAGAAAGACAGTGAGCTCAGGCCCATCCTCAATCTCAGACACCTGAACTGTGCCCAAATGAAACACTTGTCCAGGACGTTAACTTTGAAGCAGATCCTCATGCAATTATGCTCAGAGGACTGTTTTTTTTTTTAATCATTGGATCTAAAAGATGATTACTTTCACATCCCCCCCCCCATCACAGACCATTCTTGAGATTCATATTCAAGGGTGTGGCTTATCAATAGTATTACTAATATATTGTTTTTTAAAGTCAAACGTACATTTTAAAGACCTTGTTTTGACCCAAGTCCTGAAGTAATAAAAATGAATACTGTACATTAGGGGTGTGCAATATTGTCAAAAAAAATATTAATAATAAATAAAATAATAAATAATATTAAATTCTAATAGTTTTATTATATATATATATATATATATATATATATATATATATATATATATATATATATATATATATATAAAATGAGGTGCCAAACATGAAATAATTATATAAAAATCAGAATATATAGTTATAAATCTGAATATATAAATGTAAATCTGAATATATAGTTATAATTCTCAATATATAAATGTAAATCTGAATATATAAATGTAAACCTGAATATATAAAAGTAAATCTGAATATATGGTTAAGTCTGAATATATAAATGCAAATCTGAATATATAGTTATAAGTCTGAATATATAAATGTAAATCTGAATATATAGTTATAAGTCTGAATATATAGAAGTAAATCTGAATATACAGAAGTAAATCTGAATATATAGTTATAAATCTGAATATATAGAAGTAAATCTGAATATATAGTTATAAGTCTGAATATATAAATGTAAATCTGAATATATAGTTATAAGTCTGAATATATAGAAGTAAATCTGAATATACAGAAGTAAATCTGAATATATTCTTATAAACCTGAATATATAGTTATAAGTCTGAATATATAAATGTGAATCTGAATATATTCTTATAAATCTGAATATATAGAAGTAAATTTGAATATATAGTTATAAATATGAATATATAAATGTAAATCTGAATTAACTCTTTAAGAGACATATACACACCTATGTATTCAACTGCTGGACAAACTGTGCGAGAGGACAGTGATGGAATTTCATCTAAGAACAATGGAACATTACAAAATGTCAATAATAACTTTGCACGACAAGTTACACCATAAGTGTTGGTGTCATTACTCACCATGATCAATGTCTCCTTGCCCATACTCCAAAGATGATGATATAGCTGAATTGTGGATCATTGTACCCAGGGCTGGACTGGGACAAAAAATCGGCCCTGCCTTTTTTTGGTCAAGGCGGCCCACTACCACCACTTTATGATATACTTTATGATATATATTAAATATTTATTTATTTATTTATTTGTTTGTTTGTTTGTTTGTTTTTACTAAAATGTCAGGTCCGACAATATCACGTCTTTTCGAATTTAAATCTAGATTTATTGGCATTGGCCCATGGAAACCTCTATGAACACACTTGACTTCACTTGGCCAAAAAATCACGGGGGACGAATTTACGTTTTACTAAAAAGCGTTTACGTATACTACACTCATGGCGCGCACACACATTAGGATAGGTTAGATACCTGCCTCCGTTGCGAGTCCATATCAAGCACTTTACCGATTGAACTACTTTCCTCTCCTCCTCCTGCCTGGCCCTTTGGCCCGCATCACTCACCGCAGAGCAAGCCTGTTATTGATAAAGCTCCTGTGAAACGTGGGAAAAGCCGATGCGGAAGAAGTTGCGGTGAAGCGTTCTTTAGGCGGAGCAAAATACTTCATCGCTCCGTCTGTAGCGCATTGGTATTGGGTGGTTTACGCTGTCAATACAGGAAACAAACCAATGGGCCACTGGCTGCTCGTTGTCCCTGCGTGATGGTCCTTGGCAAAAAATAAAATGAAATCCGTTGGCCCACCGGGAAATTGCCCAGTATGCCCGATTACCAATCCAGCCCTGATTGTACCTTAAAAAAACAAAACAAAACAAAACAAAACAAAAAAAAAAAAAAGATTTATTTGTGATTTATAGAAACATACAGTACAGAACAATGATGATGCTACACATTACCAGAAAAAGAAAAAAAAAGTGTTTAAGCTGCAAGAATAAATTATATTTTGATATAATATTATTATATTATATTATATTATAAGACACACATACCATCAGAAATGTTTGCCTTTGTAAATTTTGGCCTTCTCAGTTTAGGCACAAGATGCCCAAACTCATCCCTCTCCACAAAAGAGACTGGTTTGAGAAGGTTGTTGCAGGCACGTTTGGTCTTCCTTTTATTTAGCTAAAAAAAGAGGAAAATTAACAACAACACACACACACACACACACACATATATATATATATATATATATATATATATATATATATATACATATATACATATATATATATATATATATATATACACAGGTGCATCTCAATAAATTAGAATGTCGTGGAAAAGTTCATTTATTTCAGTAATTCAACTCAAATTGTGAAACTCGTGTATTAAATAAATTCAATGCACACAGACTGAAGTAGTTTAAGTGTGATGATTTTGGTTCACATTTAACAAAAACCCACCAATTCACTATCTCAACAAATTAGAATATGGTGACATGCCAATCAGATAATCAACTCAAAACACCTGCAAAGGTTTCCTGAGCCTTCAAAATGGTCTCTCAGTTTGGTTCACTAGGCTACACAATCATGGGGAAGACTGCTGATCTGACAGTTGTCCAGAAGACAATCATTGACACCCTTCACAAGGAGGGTAAGCCACAAACATTCATTGCCAAAGAAGCTGGCTGTTCACAGAGTGCTGTATCCAAGCATGTTAACAGAAAGTTGAGAGGAAGGAAAAAGTGTGGAAGAAAAAGATGCACAACCAACCGAGAGAACCGCAGCCTTATGAGGATTGTCAAGCAAAATCGATTCAAGAATTTGGGTGAACTTCACAAGGAATGGACTGAGGCTGGGGTCAAGGCATCAAGAGCCACCACACACAGACGTGTCAAGGAATTTGTCTACAGTTGTCGTATTCCTCTTGTTAAGCCACTCCTGAACCCAGGGGTGCCGCTAGCAATTTTGGGCCCTATAAAAGAATATGAGGTTGGGCCCCCTACCGCACCAAACATACACAATATTGCCCAAATGTATTGGGTCACCCCCTTCTAATGAACAGGTTTGACTACTTTAGTAATTTCCATGACTGCAAATCTTAATGTTTAAGCATATAATGATATTCTAGGGAATTGTGTGCTTCTAATTTTATACCAATAGTTTGGACAGGACTCTTTTCTATTCTTACACATCATTGTCTCTGTGTAAAAGGCAAGGTAAAAAAAAAAAAGAAAAAAGATTGATTCAGTCAGTGTGGAAGAACTTGACTGGTCTGCAGAAAGCCAAGTCCTAATCCAAGCTGAACACCTCTGGTGTGACTTCAAATACATACCTTGAGCCAAAAACTCTTTACCAAACACCAATGACTTGTACATACACTATATGGACAAACGTATTGGGACACCCCCTTCTTTAGAACAGAAAAAGGCACGTCCAACTGTGGCAACAAAGATAGAAACATAATTCATGTATTTAAAAATTGTATTTGCATCTTTGTTGCCACAGTTTTGGAAGTGTCTAAAATGATTGTACGCATATGTACAAGTCACTGGTGTTTGGCATTGTTGTGTTAGAATAGAAAAGAGTCCTGTCCAAACTATTGTTATAAAATTAAAAGCACACAATTCCCTAGAATAGCGTTATATGCTTAAACATTAAGATTTGTACTCATGGAAATTACTAAAGTAGTCAAACCTGTTCATTAAAAGGGGATGTCCCAGTACTTTTGGCAATATAGTGTACCAGCCAACCTAGCTATTCAAAATCTTTGTCCTCAATTGAATAATATTGACCTATTACTTTTTTATTGCTTTTGACCATTAGGTATCAGTAACATAATTCATTCAGAACCTGTTCTATGGACATAAACTTTCTGTACCACACTATTCTGCTGATATGGAATGAGTTTGACTACTTAATCAGTTATATTAATAGAAATGCTTCCCTGGGGCAAACTAAAAAATCCTAAAATAATAAATAGGATACCCCATAACACCAGCATTTCCAGCAGTATCCAACATTTCTCAATCATGATCTTACTCAGTTGAATGTGACTATAAGCTTAACAGCTGTATTCCTTGTTTGCTAGCTACCTATGCACATACAGCATACAATGTTAAAAATGTTCTACATTATGAACCTTAACCCAAAAACCTTTAGCTTCATACACTGTAGATAATTGTGACCCTGCCTGTGGAAACCCAGCTAAAGTTTTTTTTTTTTTTTTTTTTTTAAACAGTGGATGAGTAATTCACTCCTTGATTTGCTTAATAAAAGCCTCCTTTGAGATCGTTTTGACATACGTTTATTGTGTATTATTTTCAACATGTTTATTGCTAAATTTAGTGTGGCAAAATAGAAGTGCAGCCGTAATAATGCGCGTGCAGTGTATCTGGTTGCCATGACAACCTTCCGTGCTTCCTGCTGCTGTTCTGTGTAATCAGAGTGAATTTGTAGATTTTCTATAGCAAAACTAAAATGTGTTTAAAAGTGCGACTGAACAAATCGTCCGGCTCGGTTTGCCCCCCTCGAACTCGAAGACGTAATTTGACAGTTTACCATCTGATCTCACTCAGTGACTCTAGGCTACGTAGGACGGGACGAAACCATGCAGTGAATGTGGGGAGATAATTTCGCCGGAGATGCAGAAATAAGACGTAATTTTGCTTCAATTGTAACTCTTTGGTAGATACATTTATAATTTCTATTACATTACTACCACTACTGTTACTACTAATAAAACAGATCTCTGGGGGCCCCAAAAGTGCATGGGCCCTTAGAATCATCCTAACTTTTCCCCCCTTAGCGGCGCCCCTGCCTGAACCACAGACAATGTCAGAGGCGTCTTACCTGGGCTAAGGAGAAGAAGAACTGGACTGTTGTCCAGTGGTCCAAAGTCCTCTTTTCAGATGAGAACAAGTTTTGTATTTCATTTGGAAACCAAGGTCCTAGAGTCTGGAAGAAGGGTGGAGAAGCTCATAGCCCAAGTTGCTTGAAGTCCAGTGTTAAGTTTCCACAGTCTGTGATGATTTGGGTGCAATGTCATCTGCTGGTGTTGGTCCATTGTGTTTTTTGAAAACCAAAGTCACTGCACCCGTTTACCAAGAAATTTTGGAGCACTTCATGCTTCCTTCTGCTGACCAGCTTTTTAAAGTTGCTGATTTCATTTTCCAGCAGGACTTGGCACCTGCCCACACTGCCAAAAACAACAAAAGTTGGTTAAATGACCATGGTGTTGGTGTGCTTGACTGGCCAGCAAACTCACCAGACCTGAAGCTCATAGAGAATCTATGGGGTATTGTCAAGAGGAAGATGAGAGACACCAGACCCAACAATGCAGATGAGCTGAAGGCCACTGTCAAAGAAACCTGGGCTTCCATACCACCTCAGCAGTGCCACAGACCGATCACCTCCATGCCACGCCGAATTGAGGCAGTAATTAAAGCAAAAGGAGCCCCTACCAAGTATTGAGTACATATACAGTAAATGAACATACTTTCCAGAAGGCCAACAATTCACTAAAAATGTTTTTTTTTTATCGGTCTTATGAAGTATTCTAATTTGTTGAGATAGTGAATTGGTGGGTTTTTGTTAAATGTGAGCCAAAATCATCACAATTAAAAGAACCAAAGACTTAAACTACTTCAGTCTGTGTGCATTGTTTCACAATTTGAGTTGAATTACTGAAATGAACTTTTCCACGACATTCTAATTCATTGAGATGCACCTGTGGGTTCAGTAGTCAGAGGACAGCGGTATCAAGGCCTCACTGCATCGTTTGGCGGTTTGGATTAACTGTTTCTTTGGATTGCTTCACTTACTGGACACTTCATCACTGCATGGAACAATTGACTCTAAACTACAACTCATAGGGATTACTCTACAAACTACATGACAATGGTCATATAAGGTTTTCTTTTCCTTTCAACTGCATTGCTGAACGTCAGTGCTTGTATTGTGTTTGTGTGTATTTTTCCTTTTGTTTGCTATTTTGATTTCTTTGGATGGGTTTTGTTTATGTAAATATATTTTTCCTGATCTTTCAACTTTTGTGTTTGATTCGTATGTTTAAATTCAAGTTTGGTCGGTGGGTCCCTCCCTCTAATTATCTTGTAGCTCGCCTCTCTAAGGTGTTCTTAGGGAGACCGTTGGCCGTTGACCATTACAGAGCAGCAAACTAATTACCATGCATGTATGACTGTTAAGTACAGCTGTGTTTCTTATTTGTTACCATGTACATACACTTCAGGTAAGTACCTTGTGTTACCACTCATTTGCCTGTAGGTACAAGATATTTACCATGTATGTACAGGGAAGTACATGTACTGTAAAATAAAGTGCTACCCACACTTCCAACACACATTTATGTTCAAACAACTTGTAAAGTGAATTTTGCATCCGATGACCCCTTTAACAACCTAGAGCTAAACAATCTCAAAACAGTGGAGATGGTCGTAGACTTAAGGAGGAACCCCCCTGCACTCCCCCTACTCACCATCATGGCTGCGGTAGTGTCATTCAGATTCCTGGGTACCAACATCTCTCAGGACCTGAAGTGGGACAATCACATTGACTCTATTGTGAAAAAGGCCCAGCAAAGGCTGTATTTCCTCCACCAGCTGAGGAAGTTCAACCTGCCACAGGAACTGCTGAAACAGTTCTACTCTGCCATCACTGAGTTTGTCCTGTGTTCATCTATAACTGTTTGGTTTGGTTCAGCTACCAAATCAGACATCAAGAGACTACAACGGACAGTCAGGACTGCTGAGAGGATTATCGGTGCCCCTCTGCCCAGCCTCCAAGAACTTTACACCTCCAGAGTGTGGAAAAGGGCTAAGAAAATCACTCTGGACCCCTCACCCTAGTGACGTATCGTTCGCGAACATGCCGGTTCTAAGAGCCGAATCTTCAGCCGGAGCCTTCTATTTTAGACCAATTTAGCAATTGTGAATGGTTTGTGTGTTGGTAAGCATTTTTTATTTAATGCTTTCATAAAAGCCTTATTTTTATGCATTTTTTCGTTACAAAAAAAAAAAATAAATAAATACACATGCAGCTAATCACATGAGAGGACAGATTAGGATCATACCATTATGTGAAAGAAAGAAGGGGGACACACGCTCCAAAGATAGCGAGTGTGGTGGTACAGGCCAGGTACACAGAGCGACAGAGAGAGATGGAGGAGCCGGATTTAAATGCAAGCGTGTTGGTTAGCGTAACGTTAATGGTAGGAAGACACTGCATTGTTGCTACATTGGTCACCTCAGAGAGAGTCTTCTCAAAAACAGGACAAATAATCACAGAGAGGAGAAATCGCATCTGCCCATCCAAGCTGAGGCATCTGATATTTCTGAATGCCAATCTGTACTAAAGACTAAAGTGTCTTAATGTTAAGACTTTTGCCTTTATTTATTTGTTTTGTTTGATGTGATTGTGTTCAATTGTTCAATTAAAGTTTTATTAAAATGTTAAATAGCCTAATAATGACTGTGTATTTTTTTGTAGTGAAAAAAAAATGCATAAAAATAAGGCTTTTATGAAAACTCTGAATAACAATTGCTTACCAACACACAAACCATTCACAATTGCTAAATTGGGCTAAAATAGAAGGCTCCGAGTGATACTAAATAAAGAGCCATTTGGGAGCCGTAAGAGCCAGCTCTTCTAAGGGAGCCGAGCCAAAAGAGCCGAATCTTTGAAAAGTGCCGAACTTCCCATCACTACCTCACACCCAGCCCACTCTCTCTTTGAACTGTTGCCCTCTGGCTGACGCTACAGAGCACTGTGCACCAAAACAGCCAGACACAAGAACAGTTTTTTTTTTCCCCCAGGCCATATCCCACCTGAACAACACATAACACACCTCAGTACTGGACATCTGTATACAACTCAACAAACCTTCTTCGTTATTTAGCACATATGCACATTCACAATTTTGTCTGGACATTTTTCCCTTTTCTGTATATTTTTATTACTACTGTTATTCATAATTTATTGTATATTCTCTTTAATATTAGTGTTTTATTGCCTTAACTTTATGTATGTTTGCACTATGTTTGTACTTTCTGTACCAGAAGCTCCTAACACCAAGACAAATTCCTTGTTGTGTGAACACACTAAAATAAAGCTCTTTTAAGGCAATAAAGCTCTTTCTGATTCTGATTCTTATATAATAGTGCAACTACACTAAAAATGCTTTTACTGTTATAAAAACACAGATTTGTGAGCATTATTGGAATTGAATTGCTAGAATAAACACGCAACACACATCGTGCTTGTCATCACAGAATCTGACCAATGAGAATAAAGTGTGTCGTCATCACGGCTTTCGCAGCCGATTTTGAGCAACTGCAGTGCCTGACAGTGCCTAGGCAGCTGGTCTCGTTTTTTTGGTCTCAGAATGCATTGCTTTTGACATCTTTGCGGCGCCGCATGAAGTCGAACAAGCCTAGTGACTTCTCCTATAAAATGTTTTTTTTTTCATGGTAAACTAAAAATAGTTCAATTCAAAAGTATTGCTTAAAACATGTTGAAGATTAGCAGATAGGCTGTCGATTCATTAAATAAGCCATTTCCTCTTAAAAGCTGTTTATTCAGCTTAGTGAAGCCTCTCCTCCATTGACATCCATTAAAAAATAAAATAAAATAAATAAATAAACCTTTCCGTTAGCATTAGCCGTTATTCTTTTTTGGCTAATTGTTGCAGGCTTGCCTTCTATGGACTTTTTTCACATTTCTGGGTTTCTCAGCAGCGGAAGTCTTCATAGTTGGGTTAACTCGAAGAGCAGTGAATGGGAGAGTACCACAAATATATTGTTTGCATTCCCATTTGCTCAAATAGCAAAAGAAAAACTCCACCATAGTGTTTTCATGACTTTCAAAAAAAGGAAAAAAAAAAATTGACAGAAGAGAGAACGATGTCAAATGTACCGTTCCTCCCATAGACGCTGCATTAGAAACACCCTCGCATTAGCGTTAACTAGTTTTTTTGTAATTTGATGCAAAGGTAATATAATACGAAGTGTAGTGTTATAAATGAACATGCATTTTTAAAAAAAATCAAAATATAAAAAACTTTTGAGAATTTACGATGCTGATGACTGCCCTAAATGACAGCGGCACTGCCTGAGTAGACATTCTGTTAGAAGAAATAGCTTGCGGATTCGCACAAAATGAACAATAAAAATACATCAGTTCATATATTTTGCACTATCACATGACACAGCCAAAGCCTCAGATGGCATGATTAAATGCTTGGCTTGCTTTGTGTTTTTGAGCTAGGAAACCATGAATGTAATACAAGATGTTCACACGGGATGCAAATGGTGGAATCGTCACGTGGCTGCTGCTTTCTCTCATAGTGGAAGCGTTTTGTGCAGTTCAGACCCAGAGTAACGCATTACTGTATTCTAATTACTTTTCCTGGTAACGCAGTAATGTAAATGCGTTACATTTTAAATTTATGTAATTTGATTACAGTTACTAATGTCAATAAAATTACGCTACTTAAATTACAAATGCAGTGTTAAAAAAATGAAGTAAAAATCATGTTTTGCGCGACAGTATGCCCTCTAATAAATCACTGGAGATTGCAGTCCTACAACATTTAGATGCAATGAAAGGTTGCCTATCATATTTCAAAATGTTGCACTCGATTTCACATAGGCTATTTTAGTCTGGCATTATAGATTGGGAAAAGTTCAACAAGTGAATGTGTACAAGTTTATGTAAAGTAACACTAATAAGTAAAAATAAATGACTCATCAGAATGAGATCCTTGAAAAGTAAAGTAAACTTGAAAGTAACTTGAAAGTAATTAGTAATCTGATTACTTTTTAAATGCAGCAATCAGTAATGTAATCAAATTAAAATTTTATACAAGTAATTAGTAATTTGTAGTGGATTACTTTTTTTGAGTAACTTACCCAACACTGTTCAGACCATAGATATTTATAGTTCAGACTGTGCTCACGTCATGGACTTAGGACAGACGTTACCATTGACAACAGATCATATTTGTATTTACTAAATACATAAAACATAATGAAAGTTTTGTGTTGGTGTTATTTGCTAGCTATTTATCATTTCATATGAATATGACTAGTCGTCTTCATGTCAGACAGTTAAAGATGACATTTTACACTAACAAACTACACTCACGCTGATTTATTATTATTATTATTATTCTTTTATATATCTCTGCAATAATTATTTGATGGATCACATGACTCTGGGAATTGCATTACATTTAAATCTTCATTATGTTTTCAACACCCCGACATGAGCTCAGAAAAATTTTCTGTGATTGGTTGTTAATAATCTAATTGTACTAGTAATTGGTTAAAGCAGACGTGCCTGCCGCTGCTGCCTACAAATAGATAAAATATTTTTTATCTTTGGCGGCGCCTGCTGAGAAAGGGTCATGCTTGTGGAAGCAGCAGGATTCTGGGTGCACGAGTATGAGGTGTGATTTGTGCACAGTAGCTTGTTTAGGCACCACACAACCCACACAATTGCGTAGGGCCCTGCTGTCAATGGGACCACTTTCTGAGGGCCCCCAAAACACTAAACACACCCCTGTTTGTGCAGAAATATAGGGTACAATGGGGCTAAAGGCACACCTTAAGAAAAAATGTGCTTTCACTGCGCTCATAATGTATGATTGCAGAAAATATATATATATATATTTGTGTTGATCATTTATGGAGCAACAGATTTAGTGTGAAAATAAATCATACAAGTGGTTTATTTTGTTTAAAAATCTTATAAATGTATGAGATGGCAAGAGGGGCCTTTTACCCCACACACAGGGTAAAAGCCTCACCAGCATGGGGCAAAAGGCACAGTTTTGATACAAATACTTTAGCTAAAATGTTTTTTTTATTTTTTTATTTTTATTTTTTTAAATAATGTACAAGATAATACTTATTCAAAACAATCACTTTGCAAAGTTTGTACTATTTTCTGCTTATTTTGATAAAATAAATTTTGTTTAATAAATAATTTGTCATTAAATAAATTGTCATTAAAAAATTTGTTAATATTACAAAAATCTTATAAAATACAGAAATAAAATCATTTTAAATAGTAAAGATTCTGAAAACATTGAAGGAGATCCAATAATAATTTAATATAGATTTACAGTAGTAACAACAGATTATATTTTATTATATGAAATGATTAATATCATGTTTTTAAATATGATGGTTTCATTCTAAACATGGTGATTATCTTTAAAATTGACACGCAGAGCCGATCCTCCCTATACGCAGAATACGCAAGTTGCGTAGGGCCCCCGAAACACCAGGGGGCCCCCTTGCTCTCAAAGATGATTTCATTTTAGTTTCGATTTTGAATTTGGCCAGCGGTTATGAAAACAGGAATGATCATTTATTTTAATGCGGTGTGCTGTCACCCTTTCTACGTAAAAATCAGTCAAATCATGTAACGTGAATGTCGTAAAGTCTCTTGCTCGAGACTAAAAAAACAAGTTGAAAGCATAGCGAGCCGCGGAAGAGATACTGTTTCTCAAGCGCGTTCCGCGAGCGCGATTCGAGACAGAGTGAAACACGGACAAATGCGTTTCATTCACTCGCTCATTACCACTCATAACCGCGCCCATTAATTATCCACTCGTAAATCCCCCATTAATTATCTTAAACAAAACTGAAAATCACTAAGACCTTTGTCTAAAAATATATTCAATATTTTTAGCAGTTCTCATTTGCTATTTGAATCTACAACATTTTAAAAAACATCAAATATTAGATAAAGTTAGCACAGAATCAACTTTGTGCTGCTGCCTGCGATCGCATCAAGGATCAGATAAATTTGCACGTGTGTCTTGAAAAGTGAATGTTTTGGAAAGTGCTACGCCACATTTCTCTGCCATCTAGTGGTTTAGAGGAAAATAATAATAATAATACCTTTTACCCCAGGTCACCTTTAGCCCCGTTGTACCCTATAGGACAACTAAGGTCTAGCAATACTATTCAGGTAAATAACAGCCTACAAAGAAACTGAATAAATTAATCAAATGTAAAATAACACTGCATAGTCTTCAATGTATAAAATAATGGATTAATGCTTATTAAAGCTACTAAAAACATTCAGTCAAGAGCAGAGAGTGATGTTTCTCTTATTCTTTACTACTGTTTGATTATCAGTAATGACAACTGAACATTATATAAACATAATATGAAACTCATTAGAAAGCACAATGATGACATTTATACCATGAAGCAAAATAATAAACAAGATTAAAACTTTTGACATTGTTCATTGGGGAGGAACTCCATCTTTGAGTTGTTCTGAATCTCACAGTTGAATCTGCTGGTTTTGAAGATAAAGATGAACTGTAGAAACTTTAGATAATGTCTCATTGTAATGTCGTTGATTAGGAAAGATTTATCCAGATGACATTTTATTGCTTGATGCATTATTGTGTTGCATTTGGTGAGGACGCGGCAACAGACTGGATCTGAAGACGATCTGTGATTCTTTTTTGTTTTTGACTGTGTAGAGCAGATGACTTATTGAAACGCCTCCCACAGGCAGTGATACGGTTTCTCTCCAGTGTGGATTCTGTTGTGTCTTCTCAGATTTGCTGAATCACGGAATCTTTTGTCGCAGTGTGAACACTTGTACGGTTTTTCTCCAGAGTGAGTCCTCTGGTGCTGTTTTAAACAGCTCGGTGAAGTAAATGTCTTTTCACACTCAAAGCACATGTACTCTCTCACACCAGCATGTCTTTTCTGATGTAATCTTAAATTTGGTAGAGACAAAAAACTGTTTCCACACAAATAACATGAATGTGGCTTCTCCTTTGTATGACATATCAGGTGTTTCTTCATGTATGAAGCCCACAAAAACGTTTTGCCACATAGATCACATGAGTGCAGCTTCTCTCTGTTGTGGATGTTCATGCGCTCCTTAAGGTTTGCTGATTGTGTGAAACTCTTCCCACATTGATCACAAGAGAACGGCTTCTCTCCAGTATGAACTCTCATATGCCCTTTAAGGTGTCCTTTTCGTGTGAAACTCGTCCCTCATTGAACACGTGTTTGGTTTCTGTCCAGTGTGGATCCTCTCATGTATTTTAAGGTCTCCTGACTGAGTGAATCTCGTCACAGTGTGAACACTTGTATGGTTTCTCTCCGGTGTGGATGTTTATGTGTACCTTAAGGTTTGCTGAGTGCGCAAAACTCTTTCCACAGTGATCACAAATGAACGGCCTCTCTCCAGTGTGAACTCTCATGTGAACAAAAAGACTATATTTGCGTGTCAAACTCTTTCCACACTGAGCGCAGGTGAAAGATTTCTTGGCTTTTCTTTTCTTTAAATCTCTCTTTTTGGTTTGAGAGCAGCTCAAAGGTATTGCTCCTGTTTTAACGTGGTTTTCCCCCTCAACTTCACTCAATTCTCCATTCTCATTGTTTTCTTCAATCAACTCTGAAATAAAAGTAAAAATGGTTCATTTTCAGTAGCCCTGATGAACCCTGATATCACAGTGTCAAGGAAACAATTGTTACACACAATTTTGGTCATTTTAATGCATTTTTATAAATTATATGTCCCTGAAACTCTCTGAAAATTTGTAAACCATTATAAGTACAAACCCCATGTTTCTATAGGGAGAACTAATATGTTTGAACAACTACACAATTATCTAACATAAATATTATTGAAAAAGTACCCTATTACAACAAATCTAAATCTGCTTGAAGCTTTATAACCTTCGGCATTATTAATGAAGAATAAACACCAACCAGTTTGTTCTTCAGTATCCTCAGTGTGTTTCGTTCTGTAGGGTTCTGGATGTCTCATCTTCTCTCTGTCCTCTTTAATAAACTCAGTCTTTGCAGATTTCAGCTCTTCCTGATGATTTGATGCTCTTCACTTGTAAACTAATAGGAATATTCAAGCATTTATTGCTGAAGGCGTGATTGTTGTGGGAGGAGCTTCACTGAACATGAATTTCTGTGTGGAAGAAACAGATTTGCCAAAATCAACAATAAATCAGTTACTGTTATTAAAAAACAAACAATTTAACAATTTAAGCATTTATCTAAGTGAAGCAGATGCCCTCCAAATTCTGTCTTTGAAGAGACCAGAGCCTTAGAAATACAAAGTGTTGTCTCTTTGTAAATCATTATATTACTATATTAAAGGGGTCATGACATGAGAAATCAGATTTGCCTTGATTTTTTGGCATATAAGAGGTCTTTGTACCACTGAAACATCCTGCAAATTGCATAGCTTATAACCTCCTCCTCATTATCAGCAAAACATTTGTTTAATCGAGCTCCAAAAACGGGCTTGTTTGGATCTGAGGTGCTAGATGATGTAACGGGGGCACAAACATTTGCATAAACACTGCCTCCAGAGCAAGACATCGACAAATAGTCTTCTTCTCAGCATAGGCCCTGCCCACTGGCGTTCAGTCGCTAATGGCTAATACTTGATCACGCTGAATGCAAGTGTCATGTCGCGTCAAAATCAAATAGAAATGACAATCACTGTCGCTATCTTGTCTACACTGAATACAGTATACAGATGCACGTTCACTTTCTGACTGTTCACTGCTCGAGTCTGTCGTCAGGACAAATGCAGTGAAAGAACGTTCGCTTTGACACGTTTGGTTTAAACAGCTCATTCGCGTCTTTGTACTAGAGGTCGCCTGATATGGGTTTTTCTCTGGCCGATGCCTATGCCGATGTTTAGAAATCAGGGCAGCCGATGACCGATATATGATGCCGATTTTTTTGGCCGATTTTCTTTTTTTTTTTCCCCTTCATCTCATAAAAGAGAGTTTGAGTGAATGATTATTGCAGGGTACAATATAGTAATAGTAGGAGCCTAATTCATAGTAATAAGTGAAAGTGAAGTGACGTGTGGCCAAGTATGGTGACCCATACTAGGAATTTGTGCTCTGCATTTAACCCATCCAAGTGCACACACACAGTAGCGAATACACACACACACTGTGAACACACACCCGGAGCAATGGGCAGCCAATGCTGCGGTGCCCGGGGAGCAGTTTTTGGGTTCGGTGCCTTGCTCAAGGGTCTCACCTCAGTTGTGGTATTGAAGGTGGAGAGAGCGCTGGTTCTCTTTCAAACATTCATTCGGTATCTCACTATGGGAATCGCCTCAGGCGTGAACAATCCTGGAAGCACCAATTACACCACGTCTGTCAGCTGACAGACCAATCACGACAGTGATGCAGGAGTCCCGCCTCCCCATATATATCACTGCATGACGGTCCCTACCTCATTCTCATTCTCTTCCCCGTGAAGATCTCTTGGAAGCTATATTTCTGTACCTCTTTCCAGGATTAGCTGCTTAACTGTTCTTAGACGAGCCGTCAAGGTACTTTGCCGAACGCGGTTATTTCTGAAAGCAGTGGATTATTCTCTTCACTGCCACGATGAAAATGATTGTTAAGGGACAAACGAGTGGATTAACGTGTTACGACGAATCTTCTCTAAGCGACACGTTGTGGTGAGCTTAGCGGCTTGATGGCGAATGTGAGTTCTGCAAGCGAGGGCGCGAATAAAGGTGACCCCTCCTTTTCTCCTTCGACCTCAGTGGAGACCAAACAGCCGCCTGAGTCATGCAGTTGGGGCGAGTTTATGGATGAAGTCTCCCCCGAGCTTCCTCCTCTTTTCCCAATCCTGGCAGAGGAAAGGAAAGAGAAGGAGGACGATGACGAAGCTATTGCCCGTTTGTTGGAGGAGGACGGGGAGGAGGATGATGATGATGCGATTCTACCGTCGACTCCCTCCTTGCCGGGAAGCGCGTTATGTGAAGGACCCCTGGCCTCAGCTCAGGTGAAGCTCGAACTGCTCGAAATGTGCAGGAGGGCGGCGGCGAAACTTTCTATCGATTGGACGTCGCAGCAGGCGGGCCAGGGTACGGAGAGGGACCTATATGATGGCAAGCGACTGCTGTCACGTGCCCCGGCTGTTAAACAGGTCATTCCTGCTGTCCCTGCGTGCGTTTCAGAAATGAAGCGTTTCTGGGTCAAACCCTTTTCACACAGGGTTCCTGTGAAAGGGTTTTCCAGATTGGACGTGCACAACATGGAGGAGCTAGAGATGTCAAATCCCCCCTCCTGTTGAGCTGTCAGTGGCACATCATCTTTACCCTAATCGCAGAGCAGCTTTTTCTTCTGCCTCAGCTTCACTGCCAGGATGTACTGAGCGCCTAACAGCCTCAGTTTTTCAGAAGATTTACCGTTCCTCTGCTCTAGCAGTGAGAGCTCTGAATGCCACCTCTCTCCTCACTGCTTATCAAGCAGAGCTCATGGAGGAGATGGGAAGACAAATGAATGCTGGGTCACCAAACCCAGCCCTCTGGGAAGAGATCTGCATTATCGCAGATCTCAACCTGAGAACCTCCAGAGGTGCAGTCCAAAGCTGCGGCCGCAGCATGAGCTTGGCAGTGGTGGGTGAGCAAGTCCTCTGGCTGGGACTGTCTGACAGAGAGAAAGTCGATTTATTGGATGCCCCGTTGGAGCCCAAAGCCCTTTTCGGCGCATCAGTCACTGTTATGCGCCAATGGTGTGATCTGAGGAAGGAAGAGGGGGAGGCTTTCCAAGCTTGCCTTCCCCGAAAACCCATTCCTAAGGGTTCTCTATCGGCACGCCATGGTTTTGATGCCCCTCTGAGGAGTGGTCAGTCGGCTTTCAGGAGCCCCAGACCTCCTCAGCCTCAGCAGTCTGACGCACAGCCTAAGCCAGCACAGCCGAAGGGAAAACCTTCCTTTGCAGCAGCAGCAGCTAGACACAGACCGGCAAACCCTCAAGGAGGCAAGAAACGCCGGGCAACCTAACCTGTCCTCGTGTTCGGGGCAAAGCACTCTTGGAGTATCTGTTGTTATCCTCCCTCAGAAAGAGTGGTTAATTTCTCCCCCTCCTGCCAAGAGAAGGTGTTGGACTCGGGAACCTTTCATAAAAATGTCAAAGAGTTCTCTTTTGACCAGTTCAGCTGTGGAGTTGGCACCAGTTTCCCCAGTGCCCCACAAAGAAATTCTCACCCCTCCACCCACAGTGTTGCCAAGAAAGGTGGAGTGCAGTTCGCAAGAAAATATCTGTGGTGTGAAAATAAACAAATTCACATACAGATGTTTTTGTTTTTCATATGTCTCCATTATATTCTGGGCATAGTGGGGGCTTGCATTCTTATGTTATCACACATTACTGAGTTGGTTGACATGCCTGCTTTGGACAGCATATCTGCAATACGGGAGTTGTCAATATCCCATAGTGAGATACCGAATTAATGTTTGAAAGAGAACTTTAGGTTACTCACATAACCCCGGTTCTCTGATAACATGAGTGAAGTATCTCACCACACTTCCCTCCTTGCAGTAGCACGGGGAAGAGATATGCTGAGAATGAGGAAGGGACCGTCATGCAGTGATATATATGGGGGAGGCGGGACTCCTGCATCACTGTCGTGATTGATGTGTCAACTGACAGACGTGGTGTAATTGGTGCTTCCAGGATTGGTCACGCCCGAGGCGATTCCCATAGTGAGATACCTCACTCATGTTATCAGAGAACCGGGGTTACATGAGTAACATAAATTTATTCACTCCCCCCACTGACAATTCCTGCCGGACCTGAGACTCGAACCCGCGACCTTCAGGTTACAAGCAGGGCTTGAAAACAACAAAAAAAAATATCTTAACCCGCCGCGCTTAGTCACAGCCAATACAGCATCATCTTTTCTAGATATGCTGTATTGGCTACTGTAGGCTACTAAACAAAAGAAAAAAACTATTAATGCTTTAAAGACATTAAAATATTTTTAAAGATATTTAAAAATGTTTGCTGCATTGTTAAAAAAAAAAAAAAAAAAGGCTAGCTACTTGTATTGCGTTTTGAGGGGAAAAAACATAAGCTAAGTCACGTCGCATTTTATTAGGCTATTACATTCAGAAATGATGTAGGCTAAAATGCCGGTAAATCAAAAATGTTTACAAACATTATAAACACAGTTATTAGTTTCTCTCCACAACAAATCCTTTATCCTATAGGCTACAAAAACGTCAATCCAAAAACAAATTAAAGGTGAAACTGATGCCTACCTCTCTCATTCGACACAAATCCAAATGTTTCCATATTCGCGCCGTATCTGGATGCTAAAATATTATTTATTATAGGCTTTGTACTTTCATCGACGTAAAGCATCATCCTTCACATCGGCTAGGCTATATCAGCACAGTGAGGTGATGGTCACGGTAAACACAACAGATTAGACTGTAACTTTTTATACCTTTAACTGTATTTTATTTTGATAATGAACAGGCTGCAAAGTCGCAAAAATATTGTGTCTTTGTGCACGTGAGGCGCCAGCGCGATATGGCCATACCAACGCTGGTTACACATGCGACATCATTCAAAACTGTCAAGCTTTTGCAAAACAAAAGCGGAGGCTCTGCGCAGACATCCGCGTATCTCTCAATTTTTGTGACCGCGCGGACAATATGCGCAGTCATTAGGCTACAAAAGCACCAACTGCGCATGCACAGGCTGTGTGAAGATGCCCCTTGCTACCCGAACCTGTACAATCCGTCGATAAAACAATATAAAGACAGCCAGATGTGCAATAACTCTGGGCAATTGTTTGTTCACATGTTTGTTTACTGTTCAAGCCGATCTACCGCGCATGTATGGAACACGTCCGGGAAGCGGACCACCAGCGTACGCTTTCGGTAGTATAAATACAAGTAGTCTGCATCCACACTGTCTGTGTACGCGTTCGGATTGCCCACGCGGAAAGTATAACAGGCTGTACGCGGATGTCCACGCAGAGCCTCTGCGCACACCCTCCGATGACGATTTTTACGTCATGCGGACCCTAGCGGACCATAGCGGACTCGCGCACGCGGAAAGTATAACACAGGCTTAACACAGGCTCGTTGGATGCATCAGCGTCACATTTGTATAGTCAAGCTACTTGAATTCCTGATTGGTTGACAGCAAATTTTATTAAATGGAACGATAAAATAACGTTTATTAACCGGTTAATGGCCATTTCAAATTTTCGATTCTGTTCAGAACTATAAAATTTGATTTGATTTCTGTTTCCGGTTCTGTTCCAGTCAAAATTTAGTTTGTTTCTGGTTTTCGTTTTCGTTCCTTGAACCGGTTCAGAGCCCTGGTTACAAGTCTGACTCTCTATCCATTAGGCCATGACTGCCCCCTGTAATAATACATGGCTCAAAACTTAAGCACCTTCTCAACACAGTTCTGAAGCATGCTTTTTGTTTATGTTTGTTGACAGACCTCAGTGTTTCCCACAGACTTGCAAATGCAAATTCATTCTCTGCGGATGAATTCATTGGAGCGGGAGATATAGCGGTTTCCCCGGTAACGGCTATAATCAAATAAGCACTGCGCTCACAAACGGTACTTTATCAGGCATTACAGGAAAGAAGAAATGAAAATGGCATCGAAGCTTTTCTGAAGACGGTCGGTTCTTTTCTGCATTTTAATTTTGAAACTTGCAGTGCTCAGTTTATTCAACCAAGTATAATATTTTGGGAAAATGTATTTTTGGCAGTCAGTTTTGATATTGTGATGAGCTGCCACAAATAAATCAATGTATGGGAAACACTGGACACTGCTATTAGTCAAATGGCCATAGTGATAACAAAAATATCGCTGTAGAGAGATTCTCTGGTACGGCGTTCCACAACAAGGCTTAGCTGCCCGCAAATGCGCATGCCTATAAATCGGCCTAATTTGCAGCACAATCGGCCGATGCCGTTTAATTAAAAAAATGCCAAAAATCGGCCCAATTAATCAGCCGGCTGATCAATCGGTCTACCTCTACTTTGTACAGATATCACAAGGATCCCAGTGTAAGGAACAAGTGGATAGTTTATTTTTAATGTCATCCCGGATCGTGTCGGAGGATTTCGTCTTGTAAAGGAGGGACTAGGGCTGCACGATAAATCGAAATGAAATTGCAGTCGCAATTAGACAGAAGCTGTGATTGTCATGTGTATCTTTCAGTGAAGCACGGTACTGTGATCAGCAGTAAATCTCCATCCGAAGGCCAGAGGGCACTCTCGCGCGGAAACTCCAAATATGCCTAGCAGAAGAAACCCAGGAAATGCCAATCGGTGCAGCTGAATAAACAGAAGATTTAACTGCTTTCATTGATTCAACGTGACTAATAAACACACGACTACGACAATATATGGTTTATGAGTTCTTATTATTATAATTTTCTTTATAATAAAGTATATTTATAATGCAATGCCTTTATCACTGCTTAGAATACTATGAAATATGTTGCGTGCCTTATTCTGTGAAAGAAGCCACATCATCTCAGAGAAGGATTTATTTCAAACACTCGACTGACGTTAAGAAGTAAGTTTGGAGTAAAAACTTTATTAAATGTGGTATTTTCACATGCTTTCAGATAGAGCAGCATTTACTACACAGAGCCGCATCTCACTGAGAAGCTACGCAAATAGCTGTCATTATCTCGAACAATTTTTCTATTTCATAATCGTGCAATAATATCGTCTGCGTTTTTTTTTTTTTTTGTGTAACCTGTCAGTGAACTACAGCTCTGTGTAGTAAATACTGCTTCATCTGAAAGCAGGTGATGGAGATTTACTGCTGATTACAGAACCGGCTTTACTGACAAAATGCGCATGGAAATCACATTTGATTAATCATGCAGCCCTAGGATGCACAGTGTCATGGAAAGTTCACAAAGAAACTATGAATGAATGAATGAGGCATTTATATAGCGCTTTCTTGTGTATTGCCATACACCCAAAGCGCTTTACAATCATGTAGGGGGGTCTCTCCTCTCCGATTGATCAGCCGGCCGATTGGTGTTGGAATTTGGTCCCATTCTTGCCTGATATAGGTTTCCAGCTGCTTAAGAGTTCGTGGTCGTCTTTGACGTATTTTTCGTTTAATGATGTGCCAAATGTTCTCTACAGGTGAAAGATCTGGACTGCAGGCAGGCCAATTCATCACCCGGACTCTTCTACTACGAAGCCATGCTATTGTAATAGCTACAGTATGTGGTTTTGCATTATCCTGCTGAAATACACAAGGCCTTCCCTGAAATACACGTCGCCTGGAGGGGAGCATATGTTGCTCTAAAACCTTTATATACCTTTCAGCATTCATAGTGCCTTCCAAAACATGCAAGCTGCCCATACCGTATGCACTTATGCACCCCCATACCATCAGAGATGCTGGCTTTTGAACTGAACGCTGATGACATGGTGGAAGGTCTCCCTCCTCTTTAGCCCGGAGGACACGGCGTCCATGATTTCCAACAAGAATGTCAAATTTGGACTCGTCTGACCACAGAACACTTTTCCACTTTGAAACAGTCCATTTTAAATGAGCCTTGGCCCACAGGACACGACAGCGCCTCTGGACCATGTTCACATATGACTTCCTTTTTGCATGATAGAGCTTTAGTTGGCATCTGCAGATGGCACGGCGGATTGTGTTTACCGACAGTGGTTTCTGGAAGTATTCCTGCGCCCATTTAGTAATGTCAATGACAGAATCATGCCAATGAGTGATGCAGTGTCGTCTGAGGGCCCGAAGACCACGGTCATCCAACAAAGGTCTTCGGCCTTGTCCCTTTTGCACAGAGATTTCTCCAGTTTCTCTGAAACTTTTGATGATGTTATGCACTGTAGATGATGAGATTTGCAAAGCCTTTGCAATTTGACGTTGAGGAACGTTGTTTTTAAAGTATTCCACAATCTTTTTACGCACTCTTTCACAGATTGGAGAGCCTCTGTCCATCTTTACTTCTGAGAGACTCTGCTTCTCTAAGACATCCCTTTTATAGCTAATCATGTTAGACCTGATGTCAATTAACTTAATTAGTTGCTAGAACTTCTCCCAGCTGAATCTTTTCAAAATTTCTTGCGTTTTCAGCCCTTTGTTGCCCGTGCCAACTTTTTCGAGACCTGTAGCAGGCATCAAATTTTAAATGAGCTCATTTAGTGGATAAAAGTGTACAATTTCTCCTTTTAAACATTTATGTTATCTATGTTCTATTGTGAATAAAATATTGGCTCATGTGATTTGAAAGTCTTTTAGTTTTCATTTTATTCCAATTTAAAAAAAACGTCCCAATATTTCCGGAATTCGGGTTGTAATAGTAAGAATATAAAAAGCAAAAACAAAGAAATTTGATGACACCCATCTTCATTAATAACTTTCTAATAAGTGACTTTCTAATAACTATATTCATAGCAATAAAGTAATGAAATGATTAACATGTTATAATTTTATATGTATAGAAACTGACAGTGATCATAAAATTTTTCTTAAAGGGGTCATATGACATTGCTAAAAAGAACATTATTTTGTGCATTTGCTGTAATGCAATCTGTTTACGTGGTTTAAGGTTCAAAAAACACATTTTCCCCATACTGTACATTATTGTTGCTCCTCTTTGCCCCGCCTTTCTGAAACGCATTGATTTTCCAAAACTCATCATTCTGAAAAAGCGCGGTGTGCTCTGATTGGCCAGCTCTCTCATGCGTTGTGATTGGCCGAATACCTCAAGCGTGTGACGGAAATGTTACGCCCCTTACCATATGTGGAATATCAGCTTCCAAAGCAATATTGACAGGTGATAATGTCGGGGATCTGAGGGATTTGTGTCCCCTTCAAAAATTGCTCTTGAGAAATTTTATGTTTATTGTCCCCCCCAACTGTTAGATGAAATTTACGCCCTTGTCATCAATTCGAGCCCGAATCTGATCCAGAAAATCCAGATGACCAAGCTGATCAATAAACTTTGCCAGTGCGACTTGAGCAGAACCTAAAAGATTGGTAAAGTTTTATTCTACAAATAACTATTACCTTTAACCATTTAGCTAACTAACGTTGTATATGTAATTAATTTATATATGTATGACGTTATAAGAAGTGTCTTCACTGTATTGACTTTGTCATGAAATTATAAAATATAATAGAGTTTAAAAGTATACTGTTGTATTCTTACCTTTTTTGTTTAGGTGCAAATGTAAAAACTATAATAAAATGCCTAGTGAAGTTGAAAATGTATGCTGATTGGAAATACAAAAGATGTTGTAAGTCTTTACTTTGCATATATATATATATATATATATATATATATATACATACATACACACACACACACACACACACACATACATTCACACATACTTGCTTTTACTCTTTTGACTGCATTATTAATAGTGTTATGTCTTCCACAAGTTGTGAGGCGAATGAACCAGGTTTCAGGCCCTCTACAATGCATGACACACCACCCAGGCTTCGAACCTAACTGTTTAAATCCTTACACCCTCCAGAACATTAACATTTACAGAGCTGATTTTGGACCCGTGAGGCGAAGAACAGAAGTGTTTGTTTTTTTTTTTGTTTTTTTTTTGTATGTAATCTTATTTCTTTGATTTGTAAATCAAAACAAATAAAATATTGTTTTCAAGACACAAAAACAGAAATTAACCCTTGAAGGTTTTTCTTCAAAATATTTATTTGTTGTAAAAAAAAAAAAAAGCCGTATAATATGTACACATTTTCTCAAGTGAAATCAAAAATATATCAGTGTTTACAGGCAGTATTGATATCTCTCCTATCGAAGCTTTGTAAGCTGGTGCTGGGGCTATTCAGGACAGAACATCAGAGTTGTTCTCCCGTCCTGTGTTGTGCTTCGGATTTGGCAGGAGTTCCTTGATCCGGATGGACAGTTTGTAGGCTTTCGACCGCCCCTTGACTGAAGCGTGAGACGTGGCGGCCAACAACTTCCTCCTTTGAAGATCTTTCAAACTAAGAGGACAGGAATGTAGGAATGGGGATTTGTTTTAGCTCCTCTACAAATGGTGTGGCGTCTACAAACACCTCTTCAAAGACCAGCTTCATCAAGTCAGCTACATAGTCTGTAAATATAGGGAACAAATATTATGTATCGCTGATCGGTAACCAACGTCTTAGTAACATATCAAATGCATCACTGTCTGTAAAGTGTGTTTGTAAGCGTATGAAAATAAAACATTTTATAACATACCATATGAAGGGGCTGTTTTAAGTGGCTTTGCAGTGCATTCACCTTTCTTTGACTTTGGAAAAACAACCTTGTACATAGGTTGTCCTGAAGTTGTTGTTGCCTGCTCACGGTCTCCATTTTCATTGTAGTGCATTGCTGCAAGGTACAACCTGCAGTACAAGAATGACATATAAGTTAAAGCATTACACACTTCCAGTAAATCTTGCATATACAAATAAAAAAAATAAATACTATATGTGATCCTGGACCACAAAATCAGTCAAAATCTCAATTGAAATGATTTATATGTCACCTGAAAGCCGAATACAGGGGTTAAAGCAAAAAAAAAATATTTTGACTGAAAATTTTTCTTCGGCCAAAACCCATTCCACAGCTATACCTGTCACACACCCAGTTTAAGAGCCGTGTTTTTCTTCTTGTAATTAGGAGCGCTTTTCCTCCTAATTTAAAACATTTAGAAGCACCTTCTAATCAATAATAAAAAATACTGATCAAAAATTAGCCTTCTTAATACAAGGTGACATTTGACTCAAAGTGATTTACAGGGGCTTTTTCTTTTTACCTTTGTAAATGCATCTTTCTAATTTTATTAAGTTTCCTCTAGGATTTATTCCAGCTGTGGTGGCAGGACTATTTCCCATGGACCACGTCCCCTCCCCACCCAAGAATCACCTGCACTCAGAATTGAATTTATTTTAACTAAAAAAGACAAGTATGTCTTTGAATAATTTAGTAAATAATAAAATAAGAACAAATAAATTAATGACAATCAATAGCACAAATAAAAATAATAAGATACAAATTAAATTATCAGTACTTAAATTTTTTCAGTTAGGTCTAACTATAATCTATTCAACTGTAAAATAACACTGGATAGTCTTCACTGTATAATGAAAGACAGCAGCAGGTTTATTTAGGCTGCTGTCTCTTTAAGACCTCATGCATGGATCTAATTTGTTACACATGGCTCTATGCTTACTTTTCTTTTTAGGAGCTTTGTCTTCCTAATTTAATTAGGAGCACCTTCTGATCAATAATCAAAAATTCTGATCAAAAATTAGCCTTCCTAATACAAGGTGACATTTGACTCCTTAAAGTGACTTACAGAGGCATTTTCTTTTTTGCAATGGCATAATTTTCATCTGTCAAATTCAGAAATAGTTTATAAGCTTTTTAAAATTTCTATTTAAAAAAAAATATAATAAGAAGTAGAATAAGACAAATAAGTTACCAATTATATGAAATTAGTATTAATTAAAAAAATAATTTGTACTACAGAGGTGGCACAGAAGAACACAAAGTGGCTTGTAGTATCCAGTGGCTTGTAGGTACATTTTCAGACGTTTAATGAGGCTCAGAGGTGGCATGAGCGCAATTCTATTAATAAATTCATGTGGAGATTAATGTTTTAAATATACAATTTTGAATACAGAACTATTAAATTATCTAAATAATTGAAATTATACAGTAGCTCCTCAACTGAAACCGCCAGCAGGTGGCGATAAGTCACTGATTTTATCACTGAATCATTCATTCAATTGATTCGTTCGAACGGCTGATTCATTCAGGAATGAAGCAAGTGACTGTCTTTATGAATGGGAAATCATGAATCACTGACTCACTAGATTCGTTCAAAAACGCACTTTCATTCATGAATCTGATATGATTCACCGCTGTGTTTGCTTCTAGAGATGCGCTGCAGCTCAGCTGTTACTTTATTTGGAACTATTTTCGTTGATGATATAGAGCAAAATCATGTAGCATTGTTTATTGATCTGTTGTATTAAATCAATATCACATTGGCAAACTCTCTTAATAATAATTAAAAGCTGTCACTCTCCTTATCGCGATCTGTGGGCACACAGAAAATGAGAGCGAGCGAGTGAGTTCAAGACTCAAACAGCACGTGCAGATGAGATGCATTCCGTCGGAACCTGCGAGAATGAGTAGAATTATTATTAACAGCCGCAATCCCGCACCGAAATTCAAATTCTGCTCTGTTGTCTGATAATAACCCGACTGTGAATGATGAGAGCAGTGTTACTATGTTGTCAGTGAGAAGCTGCAGCCGTGGCGGGGATGATTTTGGTGTGCTGGCAGAACAACAACAACAATGCGCTACATGTTTCTTTTCCCCTCATTTTTTTCCAATTGACAGAAATCCGTCGTTAATCCCTGATAGTGTTTAAAATGGAGTGAACACGGATCAGTTTTTCAGTGAGCGGGAATATAAACCCGGAGTGGATCCGGAGCGGAGTGATTACAGAGCGCTGAGAGAGGAACCTGCTTCAGCTCCACTCCAGGCTTTGATCACATCCCCCTCAGCAGTCTGAATACACCTCGACTTTCCTTAATTTAAGGCCTGTTCAAACTAAAATTAAGACATTTATTACACTATTTGAGAAATGTAAGCCTATTTACGGTCTTAAAATTATGAAAAGTGAATTTAAGACATTAAAGACAGGCGGGAACCCTGCAATTAACGGAAATCCGTCGTAGCGACAGAGAACTTTAATCCCTGTGAATAAATAAGCTTTCTATTGATGTATGGTTTGTTAGGATAGGACAATATTTGGCCGAGATACAACTATTTGAAAATCTGGAATCTGAGGGTGCAAAAAAATCAAAATATTAAGGAAATCGCCTTTAAAGTTGTTCAAATGAAGTTTTTAGCAATGCATATTACTAATTAAAAATTAAGTTTTGATATATTTATGGTAGGAAATTTACAAAACTTCATGGTACGTTATCTTAATATCCTAATGATTTTTGGCATAAAAGAAAAATGGATAATTTTGACCCATACAATGTATTTTTAGCTATTGCTACAAATATACCTGTGCCACTTAAGACTGATTTTGTGGTCCAGGGTCACATATTGCATGTCATAATATATAATACCTGCACAACATTCCATTGAAAGGAAAAACAACATTCTTGGGGGCAAAACGCAGGATGACACTGTGAAAGGCCTTTAGCGAAGATGTCTGGTAATGGTGACTGAGCTTTTCCACGTCCTTTAGGACTCGCTTATTGTTCAGGATCTTTTCCACTTTGTGAAGAGGCATTGACCCTTGAATGACAAAAAGAAACATATTATTGTAAAATTATAAATTACTAGTAGTAAGCTTTGTCTGTACTTTGTCACATTATAAAGTAATCGAAAAATCTGATGCATACCTGGTTGGAACCATTTTTTGGGATCTCTGGACACTTGGTCTGGATGTGCACATTTCGGGAATTCAGGGTTCTCATGGATGTGTATATTTTGGATGTGGTTGAGCAGGGAAGTCCATTTGGCCACCTTCTCTGGACCAGAAGTAGACGAGGTAGCACTCCAGTATACATGATTCTTGATGCTGCGCAACCACTTCTTCAATATTTCGCACCCCTTTTTTTGTGAAAGTTTGTCCAACTTTTTAGACAAACCTGTAAAAAAAGTGTTAATGCGGTGTATGAGTATTACATACATTAACTCCATAAACCAGTCATAACCAAAAAAAAAAAATGCACAGTTTGTCATTACGCAGCACTGTATGTCACAAAATACACAAAGCTTAATAGTCACCTTTTTCGAAGTGCCAGACATCGTAGAACTGTACAACGTTGCGCTCTCTAAGAAACTTCTGAATCTGTGGATGACGATCTGTTATGATGTATTCCACTGCCAAACTGTTAGCCTCCAGATGATCTAGACAACGCTTCAAGCCCTCCTTCTCCATGTGGCAGCTACCACCTACCTCATTGCTCTGGGTATAAATGAAATTAAAAAGGCATAAACCTACAATTGAATATTTCACAAGGTAACAATATAATAAGTTTATGATATAAAATAAGTTTACCTGAATAAGCTGCATGTCAAGAATAGTGTTGCTGTCCAGGTGCATCAAGGTGTAGCAGCCGTATTTTGCGGAGTGTCCTAATAATAATTTAAAAAAAAATGTATGTATTAGGGGTAGAATGGTACATGTATTCGTACCGAAAGGTCACGGTATGGATATCTCGTTTTGGTGCACGAGTCCTTACAACGAATACAGGCAATTCACCCTCAATCCAGAAGGGGTCGCCAGCAGTAATGAAACGCTGTTTGATAACCGCCAGCAGAAGAACAGCGAATGCCATCAGTTGCACACTTTCAAACAAAGCCCCCTAGACAGTGACCATGTGCTTATTCTGAATGCGTCTCCCATAGACTGACAAAGGAGTATAACTTACTTTAAATGCTTGCGCATTCAACTGTTTGCGAAATGGAGCTTTGTGCTCGTGTATCCTACCTCTCTCATTCGGCACAAATCCAAATATTCCATAATATTTCCATATTTGCGATATAACTTATCTGAATGCTAAACTATTATTTATTATGTAAATGATAGGCTTTGTACTTCAGTCACGTTCCAACGGTGACACAGAGGCGGGCGCGCTGATGTTTGGTTCACTGTATTTTATTTTGATAAAGTACCAACTGTGCTGTCAAGTTAGCAATGCTGGAACTGATGTGTTTTGTGTGTGTGTGTTTTGTGTGTGTGTGTGTGTGCGCGCACACGAGATCACTTAAACTGTTTCCTTATACCAGCAGAATCAACTTTAAACACTTATTGTCTTATTAATAATGCATCACTGTATAGAGGTCTGCTGTTATTTGAGTACACTCACAATGAAAACAAAACATTGTTCTTTTGTAAAATAAAGAAAACAAATAAGATGTCACTCATGGAAAGTTTCCTTTCCGTGTACAAATTAAGCGTGTAACAAAAATTAACTGAAACTCAGCATATATAGGCTATGTTACGTGTCGCACTGTTTTTTTCCCTTGTTTATCTGTAAACTAAATCAAATATATTTCTAAAAAAAATATACATATATAATAATTTTTAGTATTTTCACATCTAGGTGGGAAAAAAAAAAAATTGTAATTTGTACTACGGTCTGTTCAAAATAAATAAAAAGAAACCGAGCATAGTAGATTTGTTGTTTTTTTTCCGTTGTACCAAAATCGTATCGAACCATGACATCTGTGTACCGTTCCACCCCTAGTATGTATGTATGTGTATATGTGTATATGTATGTATGTGTGTGTGTATATATATAATTACATTTACATTTAGTTATTTCGCAGATGTTTTTATCCAAAGCGACTTACAAAAGAGGACAACAGAAGCAGTCAAAACCAACAAAAGAGCAACAACATGCAAGCGATATGACAAGTCTTGTTTTTTTTTTTTTTTTTTTTTAAAGAAAACAAGTAGATAGAATATAGAAAAAAGAAACCTAGTGTTTCTTTCTTTCTTTTTTAAGAAAAAAAGTAGATAGAATAGAAAAAAGAAAGCTAGTCTTAGTTTTTAAAGAAAAAGTAGCAGTTAGAGAATAAATATGCAATTGATAGAGGGTCAAGGGTGTGTGTGTTTTGTTTTTTGTTTTTAAATAAAAAGAAGACCGATAGATAAAATAGAAATTAGAATAGAGAGTGATTGAGTTAGAGGGTCAAATAAAGATGGAAGAGATGTGTTTATAGCCGTTTCTTGAAGATGGCTAAGGATTCAGCTGCTCAGATTGAGTTTGGCAGGTCATTCCACCAGGTGGGAACAGTGAATGAAAAAGTCTGTGAAAGTGATTTTGTGCCTTTTTGGGAAGGCACAATAATGCGTAGTTCACTTGCGGAACCCAAACTTCTAGAGGGCACATAGGTCTGAAGTACTGAATTTAGGTAAAGGGGTGCAGAGCAAGAGGTGGTTTTGTAAGCAAACATTAATGCCTTGAATTTTATGCGAGCAGCTATTGGTAGCCAGTGCAAACTGATAAACAGAGGTGTGACGTGCGTTCTTTTCGGTTCATTAAAGATTAATCTTGCAACGGCATTTTGGATTAATTGTAGAGGTTTGATGTAATTGGCTGGAAGACCTGCCAAGAGAGCATTGCAATAGTCAAGTCTGGACAGAACAAGAGCTTGAACAAGGAGTTGTGTTGCATGTTCCGAAAGAAAGGGCCTGATCTTCCTAATATTGTATAAAGCAAATCTGCAGGACCAGGCAGTTTTAGCAAGGTGGTCTGAGAAATTCAGCTTATCATCAATCACAACTCCAATGTTTCTAGCTGTTTTTGAAGGAGTTATGGTTGATGAGCCTAACTGGAAGGTGAAATTGTGATGAAGTGATGGGTTTGCTGAAACTACAAGCTGTTCTGTCTTAGCTAGGTTGAGTTGAAGGTGACGGTCCTTCATCCAGCAAGAAATGTATGTTAGACATGCTGAGATGCAAGCAGCTATCGTCGGATCACCAGGATGGAATGAGAGGTAGAGTTGAGTGTCATGAGCATTGCAGTGTTACGAAAAGCTATGTTTCTGAATGACAGAACCTAGTGATGTCATGTAGACAGAGAAGAGAAGTGGTCCAAGAACTGAGCCCTGAGGCACCCCAGTAGCTAGATGTTGCGACTTGGATACCTCACCTCTCCAAGATACCTTGAAGGATCTATCTCAGAGGTAAGACTCAAACCACTGGAGTGCGGTTTCTGAGATGCCCTTTCTCAATAGGGTTGACAAGAGGATCTGGTGGTTGACCGCATCAATAGCAGCGGACATATCCAGCAAGATAAGTAATGAAGACTTGGAAGCCGCTCTTGCAAGTCTTAGGGCTTCAACGACTGAGAGCAAGGCAGTTTCGGTCGAATGTCCACTTCTGAAGCCAGATTGGTTGCTGTCCAGGAGGTTGTTCTGTATGAGAAAGGCAGAGACTTGGTTGAACACAACTCGTTCAAGTGTTTTTGCAATGAAAGTAGAAGGGAAACCAGTCTATAGTTCCCTAAAAGAGTTGGGTTAAGAGTGGGTTTCTTAAGAAGAGGGGTTATATGAGCCTATTTAAATGGTGAGAGAATAACTCCAGTGTGAAGGGATGTGAGTGAGTGCAGGTACAACTGCAGGAGAAATGGCTTAAAGGAGATGAGATGGAATAGGATCGAGCAGACAAGTAGAAGGATGAGTTTAGAGACTTCTGCCTCAGAGAGTGGAGAGAAGGATGTGAACGAGTGTATGTTTGCTGGTAAGATGTGTTTGACAGTCGAGGTGTGGAGAATTGTGCAGTGAGGTTTGTAATTTTATTAATGAAGAATGTGGCAGAAGTCGTCAGCTCTTAGAGTTGATGAAGGAGGGGGAGGAGGAGGACAAAGGAGGGAGGAAAATGTTTTAAAGAGCATGCGAGAGTTAGGCGAATTGTTAATTTTGTCGTGATAGTATGTCCTTTTAGCAGTGGAGACATTAGCAGAGAAGTCAGAGAGGAGTGATCGATATAAATTAAGGTCAGTAGGATTTTGTGATTTGCGCCATACCCTTTCTGCAGCCCTGAGCTTAGAACAATGTTCGCAGAGAACATCAGATAGCCAAGGGGCAAAAGGGGTGTCAGAGTGGAAAAGAAAGTATCAGTAGCACTGTTAGCATCAAGATGATAACTGTTTAGGGGAAGGAAGCGAAGATGAAACCATAGCAGATAGCCAGGAGGGTAAGAGTGAGCGTAAGTTACGTCGAAAAGTGACATGTGGAGGGGTATGTGTTGTGCCAGGAATCACGTTGAGGTTAAGAGTGAGGAGGAAGTGATCCGAGGTGTGCAGTGGAGTAACCAGCACATGATCAGCGGAGCAGTGTCGTGTGTAAATAAGGTCCAGTTGGTTGCCTGATTTGTGAGTAGCCGTAGTTAACACTCTCTTGAGATCAAAAGAGACAAGCAGAGTGTGGAAATCTGCAGCTTGAGGTTTATCGAGGTGGATGTTGAAGTCTCCAAGTATAACTAAGGGAGTACCATCTTCAGGAAAGGTTGAGAGCAACACATCTAATTCTTCCACGAAGTTACCTAGTGGTCCTGGAGGTCGATAAACAACTACAAAATGGATTTTAAGAGGGTAGGTAATAGTAACCGAATGTGATTCAAATGAGCTATTCAAATGAGCTACAAATGAGCTCCACCTCTTCCAGTTAAATGGGGGGTATGGGAAAAGGAGAAATTATTGGAGAGTGCCCCAGGTGTAGCATTGTCCTCTGGTTTGATCCAGGTCTCTGTCAGGGCCATGAGGTTTAGACTTAAATGACTAGTAATGGAAGTAATGAAATCAGCTTTGTTGACAGCAGACTGACAATTCCAGAGACCAATAGAAAAAGAAAGTAGTGTATTAGCAGACATAGGCAAGGTGCGCAGGTTGTTAGGATTGTGCTGCCTACAGTGTGTGATGCGTGGTTTGCGAGTGGTAGTGATAGTAGTGATCTGGAAACACACAGTAAGAATTGGTTATAAGAAATCTAAAACAGAAGTGAAACAATTAGTAGGAAAGAGGATAAATAAAAAGCGATACTTATGTCCCTGCCTGGTGGAGTCGCACGGTAGAGTCGATGGTCTTTAAACGACGAGGGCTTCACATGAGGGCTGCCGCGGTATACTAACCTTTTTTATACCCGTTTGAAATTGAAAAAAACGGAAATTGAATTCAGCTGGACACACTTTCCTGTTTATCACAACAATTGGCATGCAAGCGCAGACACTGACAAGGTACGCGATACAGTACGAGACCAAATGCGATTTCAGCAAGTCTCAACACAGTAAACAAAACAAGCGTTTCCTAGCAACGGCAACTGTGCTAAACACTAATGAGAGAAGTAAATACACTTACCAGCTGCTTTTACCTTCTGCTGAAATTATATATATATATATATATATATATATATATATATATATATATATATATATATATATATCACATCTATACCAGTCCTGACTCTTGCTGTGTCGTGCTTGTTTTGTCAGTCCAATGTAACACATAATACAGGTGCATCTCAATAAATTAGAATGTCGTGGAAAAGTTCATTTATTTCAGTAATTCAACTCAAATTGTGAAACTCGTGTATTAAATAAATTCAATGCAAACAGACTGAAGTAGTTTAAGTCTTTGGTTCTTTTAATTGTGATTATTTTGGCTCACATTTAACAAAAACCCACCAATTCACTATCTCAACAAATTAGAATATGGTGACATGCCAATCAGCTAATCAACTCAAAACACCTGCAAAGGTTTCCTGAGCCTTCAAAATGGTCTCTCAGTTTGGTTCACTAGGCTACACAATCATGGGGAAGACTGCTGATCTGACAGTTGTCCAGAAGACAATCATTGACACCCTTCACAAGGAGGGTAAGCCACAAACATTCATTGCCAAAGAAGCTGGCTGTATTGCTGTATCCAAGCATGTTAACAGAAAGTTGAGTGGAAGGAAAAAGTGTGGAAGAAAAAGATGCACAACCAACCGAGAGAACCGCAGCCTTATGAGGATTGTCAAGCAAAATCGATTCAAGAATTTGGGTGAACTTCACAAGGAATGGACTGAGGCTGGAATTTGGAATTTCAAGGAATTTGGCTACAGTTGTCGTATTCCTCTTGTTAAGCCACTCCTGAACCACAGACAACGTCAGAGGCGTCTTACCTGGGCTAAAGAGAAGAAGAACTGGACTGTTGCCCAGTGGTCCAAAGTCCTCTTTTCAGATGAGAGCAAGTTTTGTATTTCATTTGGAAACCAAGGTCCTAGAGTCTAGAGGAAGGGTGGAGAAGCTCATAGTCCAAGTTGCTTGAAGTCCAGTGTTAAGTTTCCACAGTCTGTGATGATTTGGGGTGCAATGTCATCTGCTGGTGTTGGTCCATTGTGTTTTTTGAAAACCAAAGTCACTGCACCCGTTTACCAAGAAATTTTGGAGCACTTCATGCTTCCTTCTGCTGACCAGCTTTTTAAAGATGCTGATTTAATTTTCCAGCAGGATTTGACACCTGCCCACACTGCCAAAAGCACCAAAAGTTGGTTAAATGACCATGGTGTTGGTGTGCTTGACTGGCCAGCAAACTCACCAGACCTGATCCCCATAGAGAATCTATGGGGTATTGTCAAGAGGAAAATGAGAAACAAGAGACCAAAAAATGCAGATGAGCTGAAGGCCACTGTCAAAGAAACCTGGGCTTCCATACCACCTCAGCAGTGCCACAAACTGATCACCTCCATGCCACGCCGAATTGAGGCAGTAATTAAAGCAAAAGGAGCCCCTACCGAGTATTGAGTGCATATACAGTAAATGAACATACTTTCCAGAAGGCCAACAATTCACTAAATTCACATAAAACAATTCACTTTTTTTTTATTTATTTTTTTTTATTGGTCTTATGAAGTATTCTAATTTGTTGAGATAGTGAATTGATGAGTTTTTGTTAAATGTGAGCCAAAATCATCACAATTAAAAGAACCAAAGACTTAAACTACTTCAGTCTGTGTGCACTGAATTTATTTAATACACGAGTTTCACAATTTGAGTTGAATTACTGAAAAAAATGAACTTTTCCACGACATTCTAATTTATTGAGATGCACCTGTAGATAATCAGAAGACTCCAGACCATGATATAATTACTTCTAAATAAAAACTTACCCCGTGTATCAGCCCTCATATCTCCAGCGACTGCAACCTTTCCCCCTTCTTGCAGCTTCTTGAAAAGATTTTTCTGCTCCAAGTTCCACTTGTGTATTACAGCAGGCTCTAGGTAGTTCCTAGCATGCCTCCTAAATGCATCATAGTGGATGATCTGAAGCTGCATGGCCTTGCAAATCTAAAAAATTATGAAATGCATTAAAAACCACATAACAATAGAACAGTGATTGACATGGAAATATGATCATAAGGGTAATAAGATCTTAAAAGTACCTTTTCAAATTGAATAAAGGATGCACCACAGAAGTATGTAGCTGCAGACACCAGTAGGTTTCCAACAGGTGTACTTCCAATGACTGGCTGACTCTCCCACTTTCTGTGATAACTGCACTTTGGACAACGCTGGGTGAATGACACATAGCTGCCCATTCGTCTACATTGAACATCACACTTTGTTTTGCAAAGTGGACACGTTTCAAATAGCTCTCGGAGGCAGCTTTCAAAAACAATGTATTTTGACACATTGTATGTGGTCTGTTCCCTAAAACAAGACAAACAAGAAATTTTACTCCTTTAAGTCACATTTACAAATCGCTTAAATAACTTATAAAATAGAACAAACTATAAAGAGGTCTAAAACCTACCATAATCTGGACTCCTCCGTAACAGCAGAGTCGTCTGGGTTATACATGGAATCATGTGGTTCAGCTATGCTTTCAGAAATGTCTGTGTCTTCCTCCTCTTCATCCAACTCAAGACGAGGCCTTTTGTGTGGTGTGAATGGAGGGGCTTTGATGGGAGACAATGGTACTGTAGCCTGGGCGCCTGCAATTAAAAGGAAAAAAATAGTATTTTTACTCAAAGTTTTATTATAATGTAGTCCTAAAACATAATATCTGACCTTTAACATGCAACACTTAAGTTCACAGGATTTTCTACAACCTTACATTCAAGTTTCCACTAATAAACAACTATAATTAATGCATTTATAATTGAATACATGAACACTGTTACTGCGTGTAAAATACCTTTTCTCCATGCATGCATGTCCTTTAGTGTACCCAAAGACACTTGTGTGCCAACAGATCGTGTTTTTGGGGACAAAGCAGGCAGTGTTTCTATAATGTCCGTTTGACATTCAACGTCATGACTTCGGGATGAAGTGGATAATTGTTCTGAACCTAGGGCCTGCTGAGATGTACTCTAAAAGAAATACCCAAAACAAGTAGTTAGGCTACATCAATTGTATGTATAACCAACTAACAAGGTGGAATCACAGCTGAGAATGCTACTATAATTAATCACAGGAGGTGACAGACACCTGAACATGAGGACAATGGGCGTGTGCTTCTGCCTTTCTTGAGAGGCCAGTGTGATGCTGTGTCCCGGCGTGACGAGACAAAGACAATAAAACCCATTACAAACAAGTCCTTTCTTGCATCCAGTGGGGATATAATTACTGATTATAATGATTTATATTGTCTCTTTATGCGTCGCGCGGGTGCCTGGCAGACTACGCTATGTAGGGTAAACGTACTTATTAAGCTCACCAAAATCTACATTGAGACATTTTTAGTGCACAAGATATTGTTTCAGTACAAGAAGTTATGTTAAAATAAAATATTAATCTCTCACACAAAAAATATTTAATTTTATTTTAAATGACAAAACCATTTTGATTAAGATATACATCATTAAATGCAAAAAGTCTGGCCGTGGTTAATGGGTACATTTCTGTACCCTTTAAGCACACCTCTGTTCCCATTAAGCTCACATCATGATTTATTAAAAAAATATTGTTTATTTTAAACAACCTTTTTAAAGAATAATTGAAAATTATTTTATTTGAAGGTACAAAATCAATCAAAAATAAATAAATAAATAAAATAAAATAAAATAAAAATCTGTAGATTTGAGCTGACATATCTAATAGAAAATCAGTGTATGATGGTCATAGATTCTATCCAGTTGGAGGATATCAAACATGTTTGATATTTTCAGCATATTTTAAAACACATTTTCATTTGTCATGCGTCTCCTAACAACAATGCACATGTTTCTGTGTGAGTTTGTCGTGATCGGAAAGAATTTAAAGTCTGCTAGCGTGTGATCCTCAGTCGTTTAGTGTATGATGCCCAGTATTCCTTTGTGACTATTTACAAAGTCGGTAAGTGTATGATGCCTAGTGCTTTAGAAATCTGTTTAGATTTTAAAAGTCATGTAGTGTGTTCCAGCCTTTAGTCGTTTTTTTCCTGGACAGATGCGACAGGTTTCTAATGGCTCCTTCTTTGTATGAACAACATGCCTCTTTCATTTTTGGGCGTAAACTATAGTTTATATATACTTTGTTACCTTAAAAGATGTGAAAATAAGTTATTAACCATTTTGCAAAGATTAACTTTAAGTGACAACCATCAGTTTATATTTAAAGTCTGTTTATGAAGTACATATACGTTCAATGTGGAAGAGCTTAAAGAGAGCACACTGAGCTTAATTCAAGCAGCAACAATTTTTAATAAGATTAATGTAATATTTATTAAAATGACAATATTTTGCAAAATAAATGATTTAGGTCATGTATTAAGTTCACACATATTTTAATATGAACAAATATTATTAACAATATCTATGAAATTATACTTTTTCTTATTGATGTCACACTGAAGCTGTGTGATTTTCATAGTAGTGCACCCTTTAAGCTCACCTTAAAATAATATGAAATCTTTAAAAATTACAGCACTGTAAAACCACAGAGCAGCAATAAACTGTCAATTTATAATATTATGGATTTAAAAGTACAAGCCAGTGAAGTAATATATTAGCGTAGCACACAATCTGTGTTCTGTAGCATCTGCGCTGTCTCTTTTGGATCTAACTGTAATTATTTCCCACATCCAAGTTCCAGGTTATAATATGCAAAAGTCTGAACATTAATCTCTTAATTTTACAGCAAGTAGTCAAACTTAACCAAAATAAAGGTTTAAACATCTAAAAAATGCAGATTTAAAGGGCTCCTCTTCTGGTGAAAGTTTTTAGACAGCTTTCAAAATGTCCGCCAGACAGTGTGAACACATGGAGACTCATATCTCAGAGTGCAATGATCTGATTGACTTGAAATTACAGGAGGTATATAGTAACAAACACATCAATTGGTTAAGACATCAAGTTGGATAATACATTATTTTTTTCTTTTTATAATCTGAGCTCAAACATGGAAGTGTGCTTAATAGGTACACATAAAATCCTGTCTGCATTTGTGATCGTAGAAACGACAAACAAGCGCTAACTTAACTCTACACTGCTCAAACTCACGTTTGAAGAGTCAAATTCTTTAAATATGAAAACATACTTACAGGCTGTGAGTCAGAAGCTCCAGACTGTCCTTGTAAAGTTGGAATTGCCCCACTTTTGAGTAAAAGTCTTTGTGTACAGCCAGCCTTGTACTCTCCCAGGTTCAGAAAACAATCCTCCATAAAGTGCGCAGCACAAACTCGAATATTTGCATTATACTGTTCTGGAACAGTGTTGTAAATAAAACTCAGCCACAGATTTCTTCTTGTGTCTTCTTTTGGAAGCCCAAACAGAGTACTTTTTCTTTCGCATCGAAAAACACAGCGTCTCCAGGACATGGCGGCGGCTGCAACAATACTACAGTGAGAAAATACTAGGCTTTCTTTCTTTGTGTAAACATTTGGGCGGTGTTATGCAAATCTCCCCACACAGTGACGTAGGCATGTGGGGGCGTGTTTAAATTAGCCGTTTTAGGTGGGCGTGGTTAACTTTTATAAACTTTGCAACTTTACAGATCTTCAATATGACCCCTTTAAACATTCAGAGTACCATATAGACTGTCTCTATATTATAAATCTGTTCATATTTATGCATGTATTTAAAATGTCCCACGTGGCTCACTTTATAGGCTCGACATGAAGTATTTAGCAGTATCTGTTCTTAATTTTAACCATGTAAAGTAACTATAACAAATTTGATCTGCCAAATATAAATTTCAAAAGAGGCTTAGCTTAACGTACTTATTATCAGCTCGCATTAATTCCCCTCACAGAAAACATCCAGTATCAGAAACATTATCACTTCAAACATCGAACAAACACACAACATCGCTCAGCTCTTAATGATCTTAAGGTGTTTTCCTCTCTTGCTTGTTATTTAAATGAGCAAACACACACACACCGCGCTGTACTCGATGAACACAAAACTGTTGCATAAACATACTGCGTGTGGTGTATTTTACAAATGTGTAAATAAGTGAAATACCGTGAACTGCTCAGCTCTCCTCAGAAGACGCGACGCGGAGTGATGACGTCACCGCCGCGAGGCGTCATCATCAAAAAAGCGCCGAATTCTAGCATTTTAGAAAAGAAGTTAAAGAACACGTCGATCTTTCTTAAGAATCGGCATGAAAAAAACTTATTAATTATCTTTGTGATGTGCTAGATGCACAAGGGAATGTTTATTCTTACAGCGATTTCATGTGTAAACACAATTTTCCTGTTGTCCATAAGGGATTTCTTACCATGGTAAAAGATATACCAAATGATCTTGTTCACTTAATGAAATGTATTTTATCATTTAAAAAGTTTGTAAAAAAGTAAGCAGAATTTTTTGGTTGATGACAAAAGTTGACGACCCAAAATGTAGTAATAAAATTACAAGAAATGTGTTTCAGTCAATAAAAAGTATTACTTCGAGGGGGAATTTTTATTTTATTTTATTTTATTTTATTTTATTTATTTTATTTTTTATTTATTATTATTATTTTTATTATTATTATTTTTTTTTTCAGATTCAGATAAGATTAATTGGAAAAAAAAACAAAAAAACATGGCTCTTACCTTATAAATGTTGTGTCCCCAACAAAGTTAAAGAACTACATTTAAACCTTTAATATAATATATACCCCACTAATGAGATTACATCAAAATTTGGTAATGCTCACTTTAATTATAATTTCTGTAATTTCAGTACTGACTCAGTGATCATCTTTTTTCAAATGCCCCCTTGTTAAAGAATTTTGGTCTGACTTGTTAAAATTCCTTGCTACAAAATCTAGTTTAGACATTGATTTCACTACGTGTGATATATTCTGTTATTTCTGTCATTGTAAACATAACATAGAATATATAGGAAATGTATTTATTTTATCAGCAAAATGTTATATTCATAAATGTAAACTTTCTTCAACATTACCCAAATTACACAATTTCTCTTTGTGATTAAAACCTAATTACGACACTTAAAAACAATAACAACAAAAAGTGTCAAATTTGTGAACCTGTATAATGATCTGTTGAATGTTACATAATTTGAGTTAATACCTCTGTACAATTTGTTATTTGTGTATATATATATATATATATATATATAAGAAAAATGTTATGTTTATATTTTAAATTTATTTATATATAATATACATTATATGAATATACATGTAAATATTTTCTAAATATATACTGTATGTGTGTGTGTGTTTATAAACATAATAAATATACACAGTACACATACATATATTATGTAAACAAAAAGTTTTATTTTGGATGCGATTAATTGTGATTAATCATTTGACAGAACTAATACACACACACACACACACACACACTGTGTGTATATATATATATATATATATATATATATATATATTTATTTATTTATTTTATTTTTTTTCCCCCTTTATTGTCTTCCTCTATTATTCCTTTTATTCATACTATCATCCAATGTTATATTTAATTGTTAGTTATTCTTGTTTATATAGCTGCAATAAATAAAGATGTGTAGACGAATGTGGTGACGTCATGACAGAAGTGAAACATAAGACACTTTTACGAGCCCTAGAAAACATCAGTCACTTGTAAAACATCTGCTGTAATTACAGGTACACATGTTGATTGCAAAAATCAAAATCAGGCAGAATAAAGATATTGTTTCTTTGACAAGTCACTTGTAATGACTGGACAGATTTATCCAAGGCAAAAGCATTCCAATAATATATAATTATTTATATATCTATAAATTATCACACGGGAAAAGAGACCTTATTAACCATACAGAAATAAGAAAGAAATATAAAAACCTATGAACCCCATATGATATGAAATGAATCATGCTATGACAGAAATTTTGAAATTCTTCATGTTAAAATTGAATGGCATTTTGCAATAAAAAGCTGACTCAAAAACAAGGTGGCAGTGTCAGAGAAACTTATGAGGAACAAACATATTTTTACACTTTCTTCGTATATTATTTACCCCTAAAGAGTACATAAAGTTAAACAAATACCTAAAATATTGGTACATATTAGTACTTTTTGAAAGGATACTACCCCAATGACAAATTTTGTAAAAAAAAAAAAAAAAAAAAAAAAAAAAAGTACAATAGTGTATCTCTGTCTTGTATAAAGTAATATGCTTCTAAATGTGATTAGGTGCACATAATCTATTCTTTGAAAATGCGATAAATGTAGGGTATGTATAATATTGTGAACAAAAAAAGAGGGAAAACAGTACTAAATCAAGCATAAAAATTAATAAATAATGAACAATAAAATGAAATTCATGGGTGTTTGTATTCCGAAATAGTCCAATCGCAAAACAATACACATACATACAAATAAATTCCCCACAGCTTGCCTGTGTACTTGTTTTCTATAGCAGTGTTTTCTATTTTGGTCTAAAAGAAAAGATTCTTGTGAATTTTGTCCTCCAGGCAAATCATCATATTTTGAGAATAAAGTACAACAAAACAATAAAGCACACTGAAATATTTAGACAAGAGATGATAAAGGCAGATTTGAACGGAGAAAGCTGGATTTGTGTTCTCAGGACAAGCATTGTTCATAAATGTCAGATTGGGGCATGCTGTCACATTTTATGCTGTGATGTTCACGTTTTTTATTTTTTACTCACATATTAATATCCTTTTTTCCCTACCTGTTCTATGCTGTCATTTCATGATGTTAATTAATTACAAGTTCTGCTGGCCTAAACAATGCTTTAATATTTACAGCATTTTGCTTCGGTGTAACAAAGGGTTAATTACTAATTTTTTTTTTTTTTTTTTTAATTGCAAAACTTGAAACATTAATATATTCCAACAAAGAGCAATCATAAAAATAAGAGCAGAAAACAAATCATCTGGATTTGCGTGCGTCAAATTATGGTATTATCTATACATACAATTACAAAAATAAAATTACATCCTTTTAGAAAAGTTGTCATAATACATCAAAAACGTGGCACTCTTTTTGTTATTTGTAAGTCTAAGAGATGAAAAAGGAGAGTCCAATTCAACAAGAAAAAGGGGGAAAGATAAAGATGATTTAAGCCATTTTTGTTTATGAATGAAGAATTTTGTATTCAATGTAAGAAAATTAACATGTTCAGCAGATAACAGCTTTGGATAGGGTTAACTACTGCATCCAGGGTGGTGACGTCACGGGGAGGTGACGTCACGCTCCACCAATAGGAAGCGTTTGTTGTTTCCTGATGCTGAAGAGCAGCGGATGCTGAGGAGAGTCTCGCACAAGGTTCGTTTTCTCTTCGTTTTGTAATTATGTAATTATATAGGCCCAGTAGTAGCCTAAATAACGCTATGATAGTATTTGCAGAGTAAGGCTATCGTCATCACCGTAAAATAAGGGGCTGAGGTCAGGCGTGACGTCACCGGTTTGTTCATCCATCAGTGCGTTCCTGCTCTTCTGAATATGATCTGATCTACATACACACAACTGAAACACATACAAACACATCTCCATCTTTATTTGACCCTCTAACTCTAGCACTCTCTACTCTAATTCTATTCTTTAAAAAAAAAAACTAATACTAGCTTTTCTAATCTTTCTGTATCTTATCTAGTTCTTTTCTTTTTATTTATTACACAATTAACAAAAGCAAAAAAAAAAAAAAAAAAAAAAAGGCCTCTAACACTAGCTTGCTCTATTCTTTTTCTAGAAAAAAAAAAAAAACACCTTGCTTCATGTACTGCGTTAATCTAACCGAGACTTGTCATAGCGCTTGCATGTTGTTGCTCTTTTGTTGGTTTTGATTGCTTCTGTTGTCCTCATTTGTAAGTCGCTTTGGATAAAAGCATCTACTAAATGACTAAATGTAACCGTAATGTAAATGTAACTGAATCTGTACACAATATTACCACACAATACCTCAGTTATTCAAATGACTTCTTCTTGTGTAAGAATTTATGTTTATGTTTATGTTTTGAATTTATAGTGCAGTATATGTTTTTTTTTTTTTTTTGACTGTCTGAACAGGTTTTGAAAACACATCATATTATGTTTTATGGCACATCACCTGCTCATATTTTGAGCATTATTTGCCAGTCCATATGCAGTGTTATTTTGGTGTCATTTATATACTACTACAGTTTTGTTGTTGTTGTTGTTTGTTTGTTTTATTAAGTTTTAGTTTTTAGTTTTAGTAATTTTTCGTACTTAAACTGTTTAGAAATAGTGGAATGTTGCCTTGGCGATGAGCATAAAATATATGTTTATTTGTTAGTTTTTTTAATATATTGTATTACTATTATTATTATTATTATTATATTTTATCATTGTACTGCAACAGGAAATTTATCAATTTTCTGCAATTCTCTGCAATTCTGCAAAATTTCTCTGTTGTGACCTTTTGTTGCTTTACACAACATATTCAAAGTTCACACTCTAATTTACTTATAAATGGCTGATGTCATATATAATTAATACAAATCTTGTTTTGATCTCATGTATTCTTTCATGAATGTATATGTTTATGTGTATGTTGGCAGTGTAGAGTGATTAGGTAGCTTGTCCCCAGTCTTGAGTATTAATACATCAGGAATTATTAGGAATTAATACATCAGTTCTGCAGTATTTTTTTTTTCCACGCTGCTTTGTGTATTGTGTAAAACGCTGTAAATAAAATTGACTTGTCTTAATGTGTTTAGTTAGGAGAATTAACATTACAGGATCGCATATTCATGAGAAATGCTCACATACTTCGCCTTCATGAGAAAGCAGTGAGTATCTCACACAGTCTCTGTTCTTCAGTATAGGGTGGATAACTTTGGTTTTACTCGGGTTAAAGCCTCGTCTGCACTGGAGGCCCGTGAGAGACCATGATCAGATGGAAACACTGAGTCAGGTGGCTGTTTTATGTGACAGATCTCAGGGGCTAAGGTGAGTCGTAGAGCATTGTATTCGTTTTTACAAATTTTATAAAACAGGTAGTTCAGACTCTAGATTCTGATTGGATGTGAAATACCTGTGATGCGCATCAGACTGATTCTTGTGGAAAATATAAAAAAGGTATTTGTGACTTTTTATCTCACAGCTCTGAGTTTTTTTTTTTTTTTTTTTTTTTTTGTCACACAATTGTAAGTTTACATCTTGCAGTTTACATCTTGCAATCCTGACATTTTTCACAGAATTGAAAGTTTGTATCTTGAAATTGCAAGTTCATGTGAGATATGAAGTTGCAATTTCAAGATACAAACTTTCAATTCTGTGAAAAATGTCAGATTCAGATTTTTTTCTCAGAATTATGAGTGTATATCTCACAATTCTGACTTGTTTTTTTTCTTGGAATTTTGAGTTTATACCTTAAAGAATTATTTTTATATCTAAAACAATTTATATCTTAAACAATCCTATCACAATTCTACTTTTTTGTTCTCAGAATTTTAAGTTTATATCTGGAACTTGCAAGTTCATGTTTCACAATTGTGACTTTTTTTCTCAGAACTATAAGTTTTTTATCTTGAAATTCAAGTCAAGTCAAGTCGAGCTTTATTGTCATTCTGCTACATGTGTGGACATACAGTGGAACGAAATGTCGTGTCTCGCAGGACCACGGTGCTACATAAACTTAAATATAAACAAACAACACTAGATGTAAGAACAAACTTTTTTATTATTAAATTGTGAGTTTACATCTCGGAGTTATGACTTTTCTTATTAGAACTATGAATTTGGAGGAAAAAAAAGTCAGAAAATCGCAATGACAAACTTTTTTATTATTATATTGCATGGCGGAAATAAGCTTCCAGAGATTCTAAATCAATGTAACAAATTGTGAAAATTTTATTTATATAGCGCATTAATGTTAATTTATGGAAATTCATATATATAATATGTAGTTTAAGTATAATGCTTTATATAAAAAGAGTTTAAAAGATGTTTAAGAACAGATGTTTAAGAAGTAAAATTAGTAATAAAACAGTAAAAAAATAAAGATTCTAATAAAATAATTAAAAATAAAAAAAAATAAAAAGACAAGAGAACAGAGTGAAACAGCTGTTTTAGTCTGAATTTAAATGTGGCACATTTCCCTACAGTATATACTACAGCACCGCTTGAACTAATGGACATATGTCTGTAAAAAGCTGATGTTTTGTGTGTAATGTGGTGATTGTTTATTTTGGCAGGTGGACTCTGGCCTCGCTTCACATGTGTGTGAATGCAGGAGAGACAAGGGGCTGCTGAGAGGGTCTTTAATGACCAGAGATGTGCCACTTCACAAGTGTTTTCACAACTACAGATCCGACACCTGGTTCTGGTTCCTGTGGACGCTTGTCCTTTCCAGCTGACTGACAAATATGGCAAAGAAAGACTATCTGCTAGATGCAGCCCAACAGATTCGCATGGCACTGGACCGAGAAGTCAATGAAGACTATGAGGCGGCATTCAGCTACTATAAGAATGGAGTCGATCTGCTGCTCAATGGAGTTCAAGGTAAGTCAACACTTTACTGTTACGTCCTCTAGGCATATGGCTGCTGTTGTGGTGCCAAATAGAAATGTCATCAAAATATATAGCAATTGAAAATTAGAGTGTGAAAAACTGATCTTTAAACACTTTTGGCCACATGTACTCTGTAAAAACTAATTTGTTGATTTAAAATGCAAACTCGTTGCCTTGATTCACTTCTAATTGAATGTAATTAAATCAAGGCAAATAGAAGTCTTAGTTACAAACAAACAGACAAACAAATAAATAAATATTCACTTCATAGAAGTTTTTATTTAAAAATGATAATAATAATAATAATAATAATACATATGATTATGATTATTATTTTAATTGTTATTATTTATAATAATAATAAAAAGAAGATGAAGAAGAAGAAGAAGAAGTAAAAATACATTTGTAACCTTTTGGTGAAGGAAGGAGTAGGGAAGGATCACATTTTAAATTCAAATTCAAATTTTAAATTTCAAATTTTTAGCTTTATTTTACAGAAAAAAAAGAAAAATCAAGGCAATCAAATGGAAAACCCAGGTAGAAAAGACATGTACGGACAATAAACTAATTGAATGACAATAAAAAACTGAACTGAAACACAAGGGCTATAAATACACTGAGTAGGCTAAACGAGGCATTAAACAACTCACAGCTGTAGAGAACCAGTAATGGTTAAGAACATACTTAGAAAACAATGCAACCATGAAAACAGAAACTAAACCAAAGGAAAATCAAAGACGGAACAAAATACTTAAAAATCATACTAGGAAACATTAAATCACCATGTAGCCTTCAAATATTTGTCAATGAAGTAAACATTGCTTTGAAAGTCATTTGGCAGTAATAAAATAAAGAACAAAGAAATGCATAACGTGTAATAGAACAAGTGGCAGGTCTATTAGTCTGCTAGGACTTAATGCATAGATCTATTTTGACATATCCCCCCCCCATTTGTTGCTATTGTTATCACTGTCAGTCATCAAAATTTTGGATTCAATGCCACTTTTAAATATGGATTTTATTCCCAAAACTTTGCAGTGTGTGGTTAGCAGCATGAAAAATAAAACTTTTATTCAGATTGCGAGTGGGTTATAAACAGTATGTAAAGAGCTGAAGCTGTCAATTACTTCAGTTCAGCGCAATCTCACTGTCTGAGTTCCTGCAAATCTCCAGTTATACACTGCACAATAAATCTCTTCTTTACGTTGTGTTTATCATTTGAGAGAACAAGGATGTGTAAAATGAACGTCATTTGTAATGTGCACTATAGATTAGTTTTTTTTTTTGTGTCTTACAGTGGATCCAAATAAAGAGAGATGTGAAGCCGTGAAACGGAAGACCACTCAATATCTGAAGAGAGCCGAGGAGATCTTCATCTCATACTTACAAGACAACATCTCTAAAGGATCCACTCATTTAGGAGTAGGTAGACGAGTGTGCATGACAGCATATCTGTTTAGGCTTCCACTGAACATGTCTCTTTTTGGTTTGAGTTTTTTACTTTTATAGCTACACTTTTATGTAGATGAGTAGTAAGATGAGAAGTGAGCATTCTCTTATCCTTTAAGAGGGATACTAATACATTAACATGGATGGAGTCATACTTAAATTTAAGAAAACAATGTACAAGAATAAATGATGCATGCTCACCATTTCTTGACTGTAATATTGGAGTCCCACAGGGGTTGATCCTTGGACCAATTTGGTTCAGCTTATACATTAATGATCTGCCTACAGTTTGTCCAGAGGTCCAGGTTCAGATGTATGCAGATGATACAGTTGTATATACTTATGCTAAGACAAAAGGACAAGCTGCTGTCAAACTTACTGCTGCACTGAGCAAAGTATCAGATTGGCTATGTCATTCTTTCCTTACTCCTAATGTTTGAATGTTTTGATCATTCATCAGTTAGAAAAATCGCTCTGAATGTGATATTGTTTCACTGTGTTGGAATCATTATAGGACTCTTGTAGTGTTGAAATGATTATTAAAACATAGTTATTGTCCCTGGTGTGAACAGGCCTTAAGTGGGTGGTTCTTTGCTGCAATGTGAGCTAGACTTTTGATGTTAAACAATTCTGGCTATGTGAGGCAAGGCAGATATAACATACAGGCTGTTGTGGTCTGTTTATTTTTCTCTTGACAAATGTTTTTTTTTCCTGGTCATTAGGGTTATAGTAGCTTGCGCTTTCGGTCGATCAGACATCTAAGTTCACCGGTGGAGAATCTGGCGATGTGCAAAGTCGTTGGAATCATTGATAAGGTATGTGTGAAACATCTGCTCCTCTCAGGCTCCTTGTGGTTGACAACTAGCCAGTCATTTCTCTATTTTCCAGAAAGTTAAAGTCATTGGAAGTGCAATAAATATTGAAAAAGTCTTTTAGTAATAAATCTGTCTTCAACAGGTGCTGACGGTTGAAAGTCTGATAAGCAAGGAGACATTTATCGTTAAGGTAGGCATTTGAGACAGAAGTATTGTAGTGTATGGATTCCTTTCCGAAATGGTCTGACCACACAGCTGTGTGAGTGCCTGCTGGAATCAGGCCAGCCAACTGGATCCAGCTCTGGGAATACACTCACGTGTTCTGTTATTACTGCGAGTCTGTTTGGATTGATCCTGTTAACAGCTGCCGTGCCTGAATCCGAGTACAAACTCATCTCGGGTTACTGAAACCAGACACTTGAGATATTAAGATACAGCTTAAATAGATATCACAGAGACGGGTGGACAAAACAAAAAAAAAAAAGCTAAATTTTAAATCAGCAGAAACTAAAGTAAATACAAAATGCTACCATGATGTTCAGATACTTTAAAATTTCTAATAATAAATATTTTTTTCATTATTAAAATAAATAGTCAGCATCTTAATCCAGAAATCACTTTATTTTCTGTAAAGAGAAATTCTGAAACCATCTTCTTGCAGTTAAATTACCTTTTGGAACAGGCGTTACACTTCAAAAAAGGCTTATCTTACTTAGTATTTTTGTCTTGTTCCCTTTTGAGGGAACTTCGAACTGCGTCCTCTAGGGGTCGCTATGGGGAACGCCGTCAGTGTGACCCGCGTCTGAAGCATACATACAAAAACACCACATGTTGGCCGGCGACAGCCTATGACGTCACTACCGGCGCGACCACAGTATAAAGGGGCACCGGGAAAATACGTCATCCTCTTCTTCGTCTTCAGTGACTGTTTTGTTTGAAGCGTGCATTCTACTGGTAAGAACGATTTTCTATTGTTACCATGGCAAGCACTAGCAAGGCGTTTAGAGATGTGTGGATCCGTGTCCTCGTTATTTGACACCTGATGACACACACGATCTTTGCATCTTTTGTTTGGGTGAGGAGCACGCACGCGATGTCCTCGAGGGGGCAATCTGCGTGCACTGTGAGCTTTTTTCTATGAGAAAGCTCCGCTCTCGTCTGTCTCTCTTTTCGAGGAAGAAGGGGCAGCTGTCTGGTTCCCATGGTTCAAGACCCACTGCTGCCGAGGCACGGAGGGAGATGAGCTCGTCGGGCTTGCAGGCGGATCTGGCTGATGAGTTAGAGAGGGGGCTTTCCTTCTCGCGCTCATCGGCCGCGAATGAGGGTGAGTTGCTGGATGATGATGATGCGATCTCTCTGACATCATCTGATCCAGCGGCTAGTGCTCTGCTGGGTGATGCCCAGGAAGAGCAGGAGATGTCTGAGGGCGAAAAAGTTGAGACTGAGCCCTCTCAATCCTCCTGCCCTGTGTATGATGAGTTGTTGGAGGTTATGGAACGTGCCACGGTAAGGCTTGACTTGCCGTGGAAGCGGGCCAAGATGGTGGCGCCGCGGGGTCGTCTTGATGAGCGTTATCTTTCTTGCCAAAGCCCCCCAGCTTGAGTGAGCCTCCCATTTCTTCCTGATCTCCATGTGGAGGTTGAGAGGGAATGGAAAAAGCCATTTTCCTCTCGCATTCATAGGTTTCAGCATACCAGTTATGCTAACATTGAAGGGATGCGTGAAAACGGCTATGAGGGGATGCCCCCTGTGGAGGAGATGCTAGCCAGCTATCTCTCTGTGGGCGAGACATCCTCTCTCAAGGCTCCCTTCTTGCCATCTAAGCCTCTTCAAGAAGCATCTCGCTTAAATGGCAGGGCATACGCAGCAGCAGGTCAGGCTGTCGCTTCGTTGCACACTATGGTGGTACTTCAGGCGTATCAGGCTGATCTGCTAAAAGACCTGGATAAGGGTCAGGGCTTATCACCTGATGAAGTAGCTGAGCTGCACCGCACCACGGATTTGGCTCTCCGTGCCACTAAGCAGGCCACCACTGCTATGGGCAGGTCTATGGCGGCCATGGTGGTAACGGAGAGACATCTGTGGGTAAATCTGGCAGATATTGGGAAGAAAGAGAAGGGCTTTCTTCTCGATGCTCCAGTCTCGCCTTCCGAGCTTTTCGGTACCTCCGTCGAGACAGTGGTCGAAAAGTTTAGGGAAGCGAAGGCGTGCTCAGCGGCCTTCAAAACTTTTATTCCAAGAAGTTCCAGGTCTGAGCCCGAACACCGCAGGGGTCCTAGCCCATCTCGGTCTGGGGATCAGAGATGGGCATAGAAGGCTAGTGTCGTGACTCGTGCCCCTCCCCCGCCTGCGGGTAAGGCTAGAGGGAGGCGCGGGTCAAAGAGAGGTAGGCAAGACCTGAGGGAGGTGATCCAGACGAGGCGTTCTCAACACTCTCGTCCGGGCCAGAGTAAGACTTGAACATCTGCTCCCTTCCCTCGGGGGGCCTGTCATCTGCCCTCATCTTCCCCTCTCTAATTCCCCTGCAACCACCGTTAACTCCACCTGACCGAGGTTAGGTGGGGACCTCCTGCACTGACATTGCAGTCTCTATGCTGGACTTATGATGTTTTGGTTAAGTTCTATGTTTCATAGAAACTACCTTACTGACGGTCCGGACCCGACTCTTCGGACTTCGCCTCCAGGACTGATCTCATGCGCAGGAACCATGGATGGGTGAGTACAATCCATTTCTATCGGTTCGCTGGTACATTAGGTTTCCTACTGCTAGCCATTCTTTGCAGTATTTCTGGGACCTGTCATTTTGTGCTTGCTATCGACTCAGTGCAGTGATTACCTCACTCGTCGATACTAGATCCAGGCTAGAATGAGAGCCCTGTTCACGGCCTCATACCCCTGGATCATGTGGCCAAGTCATAGTTTTCTGTGGGAGCCTCCTTGGTCATCATGTCCCCAGCACTGCAATACCAGGGTCTGCGGGTCTTTGTACTTTCCTAGGTGCATGGCTATTTGAGGATATCTATGTGCTAGCTCAGGGACTGCTCCCCTTCAAAAAAATAATAACTGGGGGTTTTTAAGTAGCAATCTCCCTGAGTCCTTGAGCAGCCTCTCTGGAGGGCTTACCGGGGTTTTTCAGGCAGTGGTCGAGCTAGCATTGCTCCCCTCACCATAGAGGGTCACCTATGAGCATGCCGCTCCCTTTCTGAGCGTCTGAGTTCCCTCTCATTCTGAGAGGTGAGTTCTCTGCTCTCCAGAGCTGTTATTCAGCAGCCTCAGGTTGTTAGGCCTCTCTATGCCTCCCTGTTAGGTTGCTCTCCTTGTTGGTTGAGCTAGCATTGCTCCCCTCACCATAGAGGGTCACCTATGAGCATGTTGCTCCCTTCTGAGCGTCTAAGTTTCCTCTCATGCTGAGAGTTGAGTTCTCCACTCTCCATGTCATCGAGCAGCCTCAGGTTGTTAGGCCTCTTTATGCCTCCCTGTTAGGTTGCTCTCCTTGTTGGTAGAGCTAGCATTGTTCCCCTCACCATAGAGGGTCACCTATGAGCATGCCACTCCCTTCTGAGCGTCTGAGTTCCCTCTCATTCTGAGATATGAGTTCTCCGCTCTCCAGAGCTGTCATTCAGCAGCCTCAGGTTGTTAGGCCTCTCTATGCCTCCCTGTTAGGTTGCTCTCCTTGTTGATAGAGCTAGAATTGCTCCCCTCACCATAGAGGGTCATCTATGAGCATGCTGCTCCCTTCCGAGCGTTTGAGTTTCTTTCCCAGCGTGAAAATTGGATTCTCTGCTCTGTGGGATCCACCTTGCAGCCATGCCAGGGGATCAGGCCCCTTTTCCGCCCTCCCCCTTAGGCTGTTCTCATGGTGAGTTCGGCAGTGCTCCCCTCACTCCGAGGGTCTCTTATGAGCACGCTGCCCCTCCCTGAGCGTTGGAGTTTCCCTCTCAATCTGAGAGTTGAGTTCTCCGCTCCCTAGAGCTCTGTGAGTCAGCGATTTCAGGTTTTCAAATCCATGCTATGGTAAGTGTGCATGCTAAGTCTCTGTGCACTTTCTCAAAGCCACGTTGTGGTAAGATCGCACATCAAGTGTTTTGCGTTCTTTCTAAAATCCTGTACGGTATGGGTTACGCGCTGCGGCTTCGTGCCCTTTCTTTGGGTTGGTTAGGCCCCGGTTTTGTCTTGGGCTCCACTCTACCTCTTTCTCCCAAAAATTTCTGGGAAGAAAAAAAAAAGAAAGAAAAAAAAGGTTGCTAGGCCTCTCTCTGCCTCCCTATTAAGTTGCTCGCTTTGCGGCTCCCTAGAACGGTTTCAAATCCATGTTATGGAAAGTGCGCACGCTAAGTCTCTGTGCACTTTCTCAAAGCCACGTTGTGGTAAGATCGCACATCAATTGTTTTGCGTTCTTTCTAAAATCCTGTACGGTATGGGTTACGCTTTGCGGCTTCGTGCCCTTTCTTTGGGTTGGTTAGGCCCCGGTTTCGCATCGGGCTCCACTCTACCTATTTCTCCCAAAAATTTCTGGGATTGAACAGTGGGTTATTACCAAGGGCCTATTGAAACAGCTCCCTCAGCGAGCTCGTGCAGAGCAAGCGGTAGCCCCTGGGTGACAGGCCAGGACCTAGCTACTATCGTAGGCGTTTGGCCGTATCCCCTTAAAGGATTCTTTTCTATATGATTCTAAGCCTTCGAGCTCTACCCTGGGTCCGGGATTCCCGGCCCTTAACAGGTAAGTTTTTTTAGGGTATGCAGCTCGGGTCTTTAGCCGTAGGGGATAATGTCACTGACAGCCATCTAACCGTCCCAGGTGCAACTCCCTTAGCCTGGTAGAGTTGGTACTTAGTGCTCACCTTTGTGCTTGGCTTGCACTTCCCTCAGCATGGTGGCGTGGGTATTCCGTTCCCCATAGCGACCCCTGGAGGACGCAGTTCAAAGTTCCCTCGAAAGGGAACGTCTCAGGTTACGTATGTAACCATGGTTCCCTGAGTAGGGAACCAGACACTGTGTCCATGGAACATTGTGTCCCAGGGAACCATGGTTACATACATAACCTGAGACATTTCTAGTCAAAATATATTTTTAAAAAAATTATTAAGATGCATTTACTTGGTAAGCAAAACAACAATTATCTGCCTGTGGGGAAAGTAAAATATTCTTAAAACAAGAGAATTTTACATCTACATTTATTCATTTGGCAGATGCTTTTATCCAAGCAAATTTTACTTACCCCACTGGCAGATCATTTTACTTGTTTTAAGCAAAATGCATTTAATTTAGTTTTTTTTTCTCTCTCTCTCTCTCTAGGAACAAGACTAAATAACCTATATCATTTTGCTAACCAAGTAAATGCATCTTAATTTTTAGATATTTTGACAACAAAAACTAAGTAAGATAAGCCTTTTTTTTGCCGTGTATGTGACACACACATTTATGTTGCCTTAAAAGACAGCTCACTAGGTTTAGGAACAGAGCCTAATTCTAGTGTGTTACCTGTAAAACTGTGAAAAATTCTGCTTGCTGAACAGAGTTTACCAAAGTCGAGCTGGGAGAGTCGTGAGAGGTCGACCATCATTCCTCAGGGAGTGCCCTTCATGGTGAAGCTTCTAAAATACTATGTCAGTGAAGATACTGTGTTCCTTCATCTAGAACATGTTCAAGGTAAGTTAATTCAGGCTATTTCTGTAGCACTTTCACATTATATATGGTTCCAAAGCAATCTGACAGAACAATCAATAAGTGATAATAGCAAGGAAAAATGTCCTAAGTAGTTGATTAGAAACAAACCTTAAAAGGAACCAAGACTCCACTGGGGAACCCAATCTTATGAAATGAATTTGAGAATTGTCCTTGTTAAACAGAGGGGTTTTCGGTCTGCACTTGAGATGAAAGTATAGTTGTGTCTCAAACATAACCCAGAAGGCTATTCCAGAGTTTCGTATTCATATATGATAAGACCCTACATCCTTTATAGACAGTTTTTTCAGAAGCCATTGGTCTAATGTTTCCCATCCCTATTCCTGGATGCACACCAACAGTATGCATTTTCAAATTCTTATTAATCAAAAAACGCGTGATTCAACTCATCAGCCCATTGGTAGAGACTACAAGACGTGAAATGGATGGGTCAGATAAGAGATACATCCAAAATGTGTACTGTTGGTGTACCTTCGAGAACAGAGATGTGAGACACTGTTTTGGTCCAATGACAGAGCCTTGCGGCACTCCATTTTTAACCTGTGTGAGGTGGGCAGCTTCTCATAGATCACAGAGGTAGTGATCTGATTGGAAGGATCTAAACCACACTAAAGCCTGTTCACAAGTACCAACATGAATATTATGCTCTACACCATAAGTGTTCAATCCTGGTCCATGGAAGGCTACTATCCTGCAGAGTTTAGCTCCAGCCCTAATGAAACAGACCTTAACAAGCTAATCAAGGTCTTCAGGATTACTAGAAAGCTACAGGCAGGGGAATTTGTCAAGATTGGAGATAAACCCTGCTGGAAAGTGGACCTCGAAGGCTAGAGTTGAGAACCCCTGATTTTAGGGTCATTAGCCCTCCAGAAGCAGAATTGGACAGCCCTGTTCTGTAGTATCCAAATCAGTGCTGAAGTCTAATAATGAAAGGCATGGACTAGAGTCAAGAGATAATACTCAGGGAAAATGTTAAGCATTGCTGATGCAGAGTTCATACATGGGAATATTGTTTGTTGCACACACTCTGAAAAAAAATATGTATATCAGGAATCTTCAAATCTTGTTCTGGAGGTCTGCGATCCTGCAGAGTTTAGCTCCAACCCAGATCAAACTCAACTGCCTTTTCATTTTCTAGTAATTCTGAAGGCCTTGATTAACTGATTCAGGTGTATGATTAGGTTTGGAGCTAAACTCTGCAGGGCCATGGACCTCAAGGTCCAGATTGGAAGAACCCTGATCCACCCTGATGTTCCCTGAAGTTGCCTTTTGCTTTTCTACAGGTGGAAGACTCTTTTCCAGAATTCACAGGGTCAGAAGTGAAGCAGTCAGGGAGCATCCAGAATGCTTCAGCCCCAACCAGCACAAGATCTATCTGAAGAACAGCTACACCCTCCCTGCTCTCCACCAGGAGATTTACCTCAATGAGAATTATGGGAGAACTAAACCTCTTGAGAGTCCAGGCAGCCCAACAAAACATTGTCTTGAGAACTGTACAACCCACTCCTACTGTGAAGATTCAGGATGCCAGCAGGGGAGTTCTCTAGGTTTGTATGCAACAAGGACAGATAATGAGCTTCCTTCTGTTGGTCTACCCAATGGTCTCAAGCCTTTACCTCAGGATAATGTTCCTCTTCCTATTCATCCCTGTGTGATTGTGGACACTCGGGATCCTCTTGATGTCACTTCCGACCTTCTAGGAAATGATGTCCGCATTGAGCGCATTGACTCTTACATAGATCTGAACAAAGCTTGGAATGCTTTGGAACCTGCTCAGGACTGTCTGAGTTTCACTGTACCAGGATCAAACTCGGATATTCTAGGATTCAGCATTGCATCTCAGATTACTCCAGCCTCTTTATTTGGTGAAAACGCACAACCAACCCTTTGCAGCACGGTCGATGTTCTTCCACAGAGAGTGCGGATAGTTCCCAACACATCACATTTACCTCCACAAAACCAAGCGCATGATGGATTTCCTCATGAACAAGGTGTCACTAACTGTAAACCTAGTGGAAATGGACAGATTTCACAGTTTGTGGCTGAATTGAGCAAAGTCAGTTCTCATCGCAATCCATTTGAATGTACACCTCAAAAACAAGAAAGTACCTCTTTAGACTTTACCAAGATGACTTCCCAGGTGAATTCTGTTGACATGGTGAGGGAGGTTGGGAAGGAGGACATGGAGAACTGGCAGTTCTTTAACTCTTCATTTAAACAGCCACAAGTCGGCATGATCTCCTGTCCGTCAGCACCTACCACAAACAGCTCCTGTTGGAGCGAGACTGAACTAGAACAGCAGGTGAAAGTGGACGGCTTGGGCCATTACCCCCAAATTAAGGCCAAGAACTTCAGTGCCAAATCGAAGTGGGGTAGATGGGGACTCCCTGAGGATGAGGTGCGACTGTGGGGGGCTCAGATTCTGTTGGCCTTGGAAAGTCTTCATGAGCAGGGCATTGTGTGCCAGGACCTCAATCCACGAAATATTCTACTCCGTAATAGTGGTATGTCTCCTGTTGCAAAGTCTTTATCCTTGGTCAGGGCTCTTTAACTCTAGTCCTGGAGGGCTACCGTCCTGCAGAGCTTAGTTCCAATCTGCTCCAACACACCAGAAACAGATAATCAGTGTGTTCAGGATTACTAAAACGTTACTGGCAGGTGTGTTGGCAGGTGTATTTTTACCTTAATTGCTCAACGACTTCTGGCAGGTGTGTTCAGGAACTGAAGTCTGCAGGAAGGCAGACCTCTAGAGCAGGATAGGCTACTCTTAAACTACACATTGACAATGGGAGCATTAATACTTAACTCCTCATAGGTAGAATTTTATTTGTTTATCTGTTATAGTAAAGGAAACATTCACCCAAAAATGAATTCTGTCATCATTAATTCACCCATGTAAATGAGATGTTCACACTGATTTTTCCATACAAAGAAATTAATTTCGAATTATACTTTCAAGACTTGAAAAAGTGTAAAAATGTCATAATTCAGTTTAAAAAAAAGGCCAGCTTACCCATTAACAATACTAGCCTTACTATCACATCATTGTTGCTAAACCGTATTGATTCTTTACCGTTGGATTTACCTTAGGTCTTTTTGACTGCAAATGAGACTTGAGAGGTGAAGCGAAGAGGGAAAATTATTGGTGATTAATGAATAAAATGTCAGTCTTTTCCTCACACAAAGCATCATATGACTTCAGAAGAATTGGAATATCGGACTTATTGACTGTTTATTTACTTTTATGAAATGTTGTTGTCCTTTTGGGTGCTCGGCAGTGTAAATCACCTATCAGTTTCATTGTATGTAAAAAAAGCAGCTTGGACATTCTGTCTAATATCTTTTTGTGTTCCACAAAAGAAAGACAACAACAGTTTTTAGTATTTTCAAACAGTTGCTCAAACATATTGCACACAGGTGAGGCGTGTCTTACATACTTTGGACAGTGGACAGAAGTTCAGCCTGAAATTAACCCGAAAGCAATGGAAGAGATGTACTGTGCACCAGGTGAAACATTTCAAACGTTTTTTCACAATCACATCAAACTGCAATAGTACACATCTAACACATTCTGTTCTCTTGAGATGTAATAAGAAGTTGTATTTGTTTTTACTGATTTGGAGCAGAAATCGGAGGCGTGTCAAAAATTACAGAGGCGTGTGATTGGTGGAGTCTTGGAGCTTTATTATATGAGCTTCTTACTGGCATGGTAAGCAGTTCTTTTTATTCCTGGTTTAAAATGAATGAACTCAAAACTAAACCATGAATGACTGCAAATGGCCCAGATTTTTGGATGAGAGTCCTTTGCTGTGTTTATGTTTGAAATTTGCCAGTGTTTTGTCATATACAGAGGTAGTTATTCAGGCTGTTGAAGTATTATAGCAGTTCCCAAAAATCTACTACTTCAATTAAAAATACACAAAAATCTTCTTGACCATCTTGAGAGGAGATCATTGTTTTCATTTGTTCAACTCTGTTTCTCCACAGCCCCTGTGGCAGTGCCACCCTACAGGTGTTCACCCTCACACTCCGCTCCATATCCCAGAATTCCTCAGCACTGCAGCCGCCTCGCTTCTCACTGAGGTACCTGCTCTCTCAATGCAAATTCATAGACAGTATGCTCAGTGTTCACAGGGCAGGACTGTGCTGGGTTTGCTGGATTTTGCAAACATTTTAGGAACCACTTTTTAAAAAAAAAAAAAAAAAAAAATGCTTTTTGCAGGGAATGCTTTATTTCTACTTTAATAGATCTCTATATGCTCTTGAAAACAAGTGCACAGAGCATGCTTATAAAATGACATCAAATGCTAATACAGTATGTAGCAGTAGCTCATTGACATCCTTTAAGAGTTGGGGCCGATGCCATTTCTGTGTTTACATGATGTCACAATGGTCAGATTGGAGCTTTCATAAAATTCTTGTAATTATGAGTTTAATGAAATGCATAATTATGGTAACTGTGAACGGATTTGAATGCAGCTTAACTCTTTGGGTTTATGGGTTGGACCATGCAAGATCAAAGGAGCTTCAATGGACCTCTTCATTAATCCATGTGTCGTCTGATAGGGGATAAACAGACTTAAGTTCAACTTGACAATAAACACTTTAAACAGTTTCTTTTGCTTGACATGAGACCTCACTGTGTGTGTTGACTTACATTTTATTATGCATTGCATTAAAATCAGTCGAGGATCCCAAATCCAGACTCGCATCTGCAATTTGTCTTACATAAATACTGTATGGAAAAACACATAAATATGATACATAAATATGTCTTAAAGGGGACACTGAATGCAAAATTCACTTAATGCAAAATTCACTTTGCATATAAATGTGTCTTAGCAGTGAGTGGACACAACCACCCTACAATGATAAAAATCCATTCACTCCCCAAAACATCTAAAAAGTCTAAATTATCAAACTGTTTTGATTTTCTGCAGCACCTGACCAACTAATACTAACACTTTCCTATTCTATTTATTTATTTATTTAAAAAAAAAAAAAAAAAACTAGCTACATGTACTGTGCTAGACTAACTGAGACTTGTCATGGCACTTGTATACTACTGCACTCTCGATGGTCTGATTGCTTCTGTTGTTCTCATTTGTATGTCGCTTTGGATAAAAGCATCTGCTAAATGATCAAATGTAAATGTAAATGTTTTGCGCAGTATGATGTCATACTGCTCAGGCCCCGCCCACTGTCATTGACAGGCTGTCCCATATTAGCATATCTCCTCCCTTAGCCAGTTGTATGCTGTCCACAATTTTCTCCGCTGTAGCAACAACAGTGTCTCGTAAGCAATGCAGGTGTTTCGTAGTTGGATGTAAAAGTGAATGTAAGAGTCTTCATTTTCTCCCGATATCAGAGCCACGGAGGATGCAGTGGATTGGTTTTCTTTTTGATGGTAGCGTGCCACAGAATACACAAAAAACTGAAGAGAGGGGCAGGGTGAGCAGTAGCTCATTATCATTTAAAGAGACATGCACCAAATCTGGTCACTGTGAACAGAGCTGTTTCTGACAAGGTAAAAGGGTGTTGTTTTACACGACCACTGAGGGATTTTATCCAAAGTATGTTACAGACATATCATGAAGACCCTAAAGAATAATACCAAATTGTGGAAAATGGGCATTCAATGTCCCCTTTAAAAAAATACATGATATTACAGTACATGAAATACTAAGAACACGGATGAATGAAACTTGAAAGCATTGTAAATTATACTTATCAATTATATCTATGTATAATCTGTACTCATAGAGGTGTTTGTGGTGTATGCCTGTCTTGTTCTAATGCTTTTCATGCTTGTTTTCTGTTCTATTTTTGCATTTCCTAACTAATGTCAGATGTTGAGCCGCTGCTGATGTTTTCCTCCCGTGTCCCGCAGCTGCTGCAGTTTGATGCATGTTATCGTCTGGGATCAGGAGGCGGCGGCGTGAGCGACATCAAGTCTCATCCGTTCTTTAACTCCGTCCCGTGGCTCGCACTCAGCAGTTCAGTGATGCCGTAGTGCCTTCTGAAAGTATTCACCCCCTCCATTTGTTTCTGCCATTACACCTCCAGATATTAAAGCGCCCCTATTATGGGTTATGAAAGGTTCATATTTTGGTTTTGGGAGTCCCCAACAACAGCTTGACATGCATGCAAGGTCAAAAAACACTTTCACTGTCTTATAATATGCATTTATTTTTACCTTAATTGCTCAACGACTCCCAAACGATTTGCTCAGTGATTCAATTTTCCAAACCCCTCCTTTGCGTGATGCTAATCTGCGGTGATTGGTCCGATTCAACTCATTTTCATTTCATCTCGCCTGCAATGCCTGATAAATCAGTGTTTGTGAGTGCAGTGCTGCTTTGTGTACAGCCTTACCGGGGAAACAGCTATTTTTATCGCTCCAAAAGCGGCACCTAGTGGCATAGAATGAATTTGCATTTTCATTCAGACCAATGCGAAAGACCAACAAGTGGGTGGGCAATATGCTAATGTTTCATGTTGACCTCAACATGAAACGGCTTGGGATTTGTTTTAAAAACAACTCGTTTCAATGATTCAGAGTCGACTCTTTCTTTTGAGAGACAATAACTTTATACATGGTGCACTTTCAGATTTAAAAATTTGCAGGATGTTTTCATTCATTTAGAGCTGTGTTACACACTGCATGAAAGGTCATTTTCAAAAATCCATAATAGGGGCACTTTAAAGATGAGCACAGATTCACATTTGGAGTCTGAATTTACTCTCTTTAAAAAAAAAAATAAATAAAAAAAATAAAAAAGAGCATATTTATGAATGTTTTTCCCCTCAAAATAGTTTTACAATGTATAACAATGTTGTGAATCTTTATTTGGCCTGTTTATGTCTGTAATCTCACCATCTGGAAAGCACCCTAAGGCTCTGTTTGGACTGGATAACTAGTACTAATATTTATACCTTTTAAAAACAGTATGCATTGTTGCACAGTAAAAAGAAGTATCACATGACAGTTATCTTCAGTGGCGGCTGTCACTGTAAAGGATCAGTTTGCCCAAAAATGAAAATGTCAGGCCATTCAAGATGTAGATGAGTTTGATTCTTGATCAGATTTGTAGAAATGTGTCATTGCATCAGTGTCTCAGCAATGGATGCTCTGCAGTGAATGGGTGCCGTCAGAATGAGAGTCCAAACAGCTGATAAAATCATCACAATAATCCACAAGTAATCCACACCACTCCAGTCCATCAGTTAACATCTGGAGAAGACAAAAGCTGCAACAAATCCAGCATTAAGATGTTTTTAACTGAAATACGAGTCCATAATCCATAATAACTCTTCCTCCAGTGAAAAAGTGTTCTGGTGTGAATCAGGAGAGAAATCTGCACAGATCAAGCAGCGTTTACAAGCCAAAACAGCTCTAAACAAATATGTGGCTGGATTTTGATGTGAGAGACAACAGGAGATGCACTTTTTCACTGGAGGAAGCGTTATTATGGATTATGGACTCATATTTGAGTTAAAAATGTTTTAATCCTGGATTTGTTTCAGCTTTTGTCTTTTCCAGATGTTAACTGATGGACTGGGGTGGTGTGGATTATTGTGATGATTTTATCAGCTGTTTGGACTCTCATTCTGACGGATCTACATCTGGGATGGCCTGAGTGTGAGCGCATTTTCATGTTTTGTTTCTTTTTATGAATCTTTTCAAATTTTTATGCTTCATTTTTTGTCAGTTTAACCAAAGTGAGTCCAAATGCGAAAAGTGATAAATCACAGCTGATGGAAATGGAAGTGTGTAAATTCTGTACTGCTGACAAGTATAGTCTGGGTGTTTCTGGATACAGTAAACTAACAACAGTGTACAATATTATATAAGAATGAAATGGTAAGAGTAAAATGCTAATCTGATCATGGACTAAGAGTTTCAGATATTTCAAAGATTTTTTAAACTGCAGATATTCAGATTTCATTTTCAGCATCACTTGTAGGAGTGGAAACAACTCATTTTATTTTAATTTGACGAGCAGAAAAAATGAATGCGGGTGAATCTTTTGTGAAGCGGATCATAGCATTGAAAGTCCCAAAGACCTCTGGATGTCTCAGGGGCATTCATGGTTCATAGCTGCTCTTTTAGCACCCTCTGGTGGCAGCAGGACTAATTGCTCACATCAGCAGTTTTCTACACCACACTTGCAATGAAATCAAGGACAAGTGTCCCAGTTTTCACACACTTCCTACAGAAATGGACCTGCATGAAGCTGCAGAGAGCAGACGGGTCGACCGGCGCACATTGGGGGCATTATAACTCTGCACTCGCTGTGCTGAAGATGTGCAGATGAAACGCAATATTACTGAACACCAAACATTCATTCGTGTTGTGTCCTCTCCATTTCTGATGAAGTGTTTCTTATGTGATTACACTGAATAAAACCACTCATTTCTTACCAGTTTATTGTGCATTTTTCTGAGAAATGCTGCTGAAAGCACATAAATGCATATATTTTTTTTGACCCTTGAAGAGTATTAATAAATAAACCACGTGTTTGTGGAGTAGTAAAGCAGGGGAGGTTTATGGTTTCTAATCTTTCAGGCGTGAGAATAACAAACCAAGTGACCTCAAAGCATCCTTAGCATGTGACCAAACTACAAGCTCATGTCACCACATCCGGCCCTGAACATGAAGACGTGGACGAGGCTCTTGCACTGTAACTTACTTTCATATTCTCCAGAAGCCTTGCCTGCATGTTAAACGCAACCACACACACACACACACACACAGAGAAATTAACCTCATCTGAGCTGCATTAGTAATATGTGTGTCCAGTGTTAGTTTCGTGTGAATCGGAGTCTGAGTGAACACAACCAACGAAAACAGGTGTCTTTTCTATTTCTTAATATAAAAGAATTAAAAGTGAATAAATCATCATGGTTATAAGCTTATATATATATATATATATATATATATATATATATATATATATATATACACACACACACACACACACACACACACACACACACGTGCATCTCAATAAATTAGAATGTCGTGGAAAAGTTCATTTATTTCAGTAATTCAACTCAAATTGTGAAACTCGTGTATTAAATAAATTCAATGCACACAGACTGAAGTAGTTTAAGTCTTTGGTTCTCAATACTTGGTAGGGGCTCCTTTTGCTTTAATTACTGCCTCAATTCGGCGTGGCATGGAGGTGATCAGTTTGTGGCACTGCTGAGGTGGTATGGAAGCCCAGGTTTCTTTGACAGTGGCCTTCAGCTCATCTGCATTTTTTGGTCTCTTGTTTCTCATTTTTCTCTTGACAATACCTCATAGATTCTCTATGGGGTTCAGGTCTGGTGAGTTTGCTGGCCAGTCAAGCACACCAACACCATGGTCATTTAACCAACTTTTGGTGCTTTTGGCAGTGTGGGCAGGTGCTAAATCCTGCTGGAAAATGAAATCAGCTTCTTTAAAAAGCTGGTCAGCAGAAGGAAGCATGAAGTGCTCCAAAATTTCTTGGTAAATGGGTGCAGTGACTTTGGTTTTCAAAAAACACAATGGACCAACACCAGCAGATGACATTGCACCCCAAATCATCAGACTGTGGAAACTTAACACTGGACTTCAAGCAACTTGGGCTATGAGCTTCTCCACCCTTCCTCCAGACTCTAGGATCTTGGTTTCCAAATGAAATACAAAACTTGCTCTCATCTGAAAAGAGGACTTTGGACCACTGGGCAACAGTCCAGTTCTTCTTCTCCTTAGCCCAGGTAAGACGCCTCTGACGTTGTCTGTGGTTCAGGAGTGGCTTAACAAGAGGAATACGACAACTGTAGCCAAATTCCTTGACACGTCTGTGTGTGGTGGCTCTTGATGCCTTGACCCCAGCCTCAGTCCATTCCTTGTGAAGTTCACCCAAATTCTTGAATCGATTTTGCTTGACAATCCTCATAAGGCTGCTGTTCTCTCGGTTGGTTGTGCATCTTTTTCTTCCACACTTTTTCCTTCCACTCAACTTTCTGTTAACATGCTTGGATACAGCACTCTGTGAACAGCCAGCTTCTTTGTCAATGAATGTTTGTGGCTTACCCTCCTTGTGAAGGGTGTCGATGATTGTCTTCTGGACAACTGTCAGATCAACAGTCTTCTCCATGATTGTGTAGCCTAGTGAACCAAACTGAGAGACCATTTTGAAGGCTCAGGAAACCTTTGCAGGTGTTTTGAGTTGATTATCTGATTGGCATGTCACCATATTCTAATTTGTTGAGATAGTGAATTGGTGGGTTTTTGTTAAATGTGAGCCAAAATCATCACAATTAAAAGAACCAAAGACTTAAACTACTTCAGTCTGTATGCACTGAATTTATTTAATACACGAGTTTCACAATTTGAGTTGAATTACTGAAATAAATGAACTTTTCCACGACATTCTAATTTATTGAGATACACCTGTATATGTGTATATGTCTTTGTCATAATTTATTTCATCCTTTGTGCTGTTTTAGCAAATGTGTTTATTTGGATAAAAACAAAAATATATAGAAATAAACTCTAGAATTTTGTTTTTATTCTCTCTTGTAAGAAATTAGTGTCCAGTCCCTCTTTACCTGAGCTGAAGATGTTTTTGGAACTATGTTTGCACTCATCTGCAAGATCCACCTCTATCCTGTGTGTTTTACATAGTTTACATTTTAGTTAAATAATGTAGCATTAAAAAGACTTGAAGTTGTGTCCCCACCAGGGTTTGCATCTTTAACTAAAACTAAAACCACAAAGAAACATTTTCATTACCTGTAACTGTAAATAAACATTAACTGAAAAAAAAAAAAAAAAAAAAAAAAACTTATTTTATTTCATATAGCTGTCAATGCAATAATTCTAATTTTCCTTTAAAATTACTAAAATAAATAAAATTATAGATATAAAAAACAAATACATGACAAAAACAAAACTACTACAACTTTAGCTAAAAACAAAAACAGAAAATATAAAAATAAATTCCAATTCAAAATATTAACAAAAAATATACTACTTCAATGATGTTAAAACAAACTATTATCTCTCTCTCTCTATACATATAGACAGACAAGTTTTTTTTAGAAATATCTTTGTCAACCGTGATTTTGCATGGCAAACAATTGAGAATTTGTATTTGTACCAATCGTTCAGCATTAAATTCCCTATTAGCCTTGTGCTCAACGTTAAAACTTCCGACCTTGCTACATTTCTGAAGGAATAATTTCATCCAAACTATTTAAAGTGATACAAGACGCCGCAATTTCACAACATTGCATTCTGAGAGCGAGTTCAGCTGTGTGTCGCATGATTTAAACTCTGATTATTACTGAACATCAGTGAAGAGGACTGACTGAAGTCAGTGAAGTCAGAAAGACACGAGAGAGCGTGAGCATTTCATTGAATTTATTGTTTAAAATCTCATATAGTTTTGTTTTCTTACACAGGCAGACAGGATCTGATGGTCTGGAGTTGTGTGGGACACATCGAGGTCTCGTGTACAAAAACAAGCACCTGCGACTCACGGGAACATAGTGTTTCTGCTCGGCTGCTCCGATCGCTTTACACCCAAGAGATTAAATATATCATACTGTATAGTACTATCATTTCTTCTTCATTTAGAAACAAATAATTGCACAGGGCATGTTTTGTACGCCGATTTGTACATATAATGACAGGACCGCTTTCCTCCATAATACAGTGAAAACCCAGCGGACGTATACATTAGGGCTGCACGATATATAGCATGCGATAGTCATGCGCATCTCATCAGTAAAGCCGGTTCTGTGATTACAAATAAATCTCTATCACCTGTTTTCAGATGGAGCGGCATTTAATACACAGAGCCGTAGTTCATTGACAAGCTACGCAATTCGCGCTCAAAATTGCAGATGCATCGCATGCGACGTGATATTGCGTAGCTTGTTAGTGAACTATGGCTCTGTGTATTAAATGCCGCTCCATCTGAAAACAGGTGATAGAGATTTATTTGTAATCACAGAACCGGCTTTACTGATGAGATGCGCATGACTATCGCATGCGATATATCGTGCAGCCCTAGTATACATGGTTAAACAACTCAACATGAAGCTAATCAATGCAAATCCTGACGCGTCCGTCCCTAGTGTACAGATGGGGTTTGTGGGTCGTAACCATTCTTCGCGAGATGAGAACGTGTCTGGTGAGCGTTCACATGTCCAGCAGCAGCACCTGAGGGTCCTCCACCACCGATTTGATCTTTCTGAGGAAGGTCACAGCCTCTCTGCCGTCAATCAAGCGGTGGTCGTAGGTCAGAGCCACGTACATCATTGGCCGGATCTCCACCTGGACAAAACCACACAACAACACACGTCAGAGAACAGAGGGACACCACGCTTTCACAGCAGCGCTGGACTTCCCCATTCACTTTCCCCACACAGATTTAAAAAGAAGCCACGAACCAAACCAAGCAGCGACAAGAAGAATCGCAACATGCCAAACTCTGATCTCAAAAATCAGACAAAAACACAAAGATTAGGCTGTAATGAGGCAAACTACAATCCCATGAATCTCAGCAAATATCAAATTACAAACAATGCAGAAATACAAAACTAATTTAATTAAAGCTATTGATTAGATTTGTAGAAACAATATATTTCAAAAGTCCTGCAAAATATGCATATATAGTGATGTTCAAAAGTTTGGGGTAAGTTTTTTTTTTATTTTTTTTAATAAGTTTCTTTTGCTCATTAAGGTTGCATTTATTTAATCAAAAACAGAAAAAAAAAAAAAAAAAAAAAAAACTTATTTTGTGAAATATTATTGCAATTTAAAATAACAGCTTTCTATTTTAACATACTTTAAAATAGAATTTATTTCTGTGATGCAGCGCTGTAGCGCAAGACTGTAATTCTGATGCAGTTCAAGAGAAGAAGAGACACACAGCGCTAGAGAGGTTAAGGCAGAGATTTTACTATATGTTGTGAATAAAATAGTTTAACCAAAAAATACAGCGTCTTATCACTTACCTTTTTTTTGTTTCTTATCCATACGACTTACAAAAGGAGATGTTAGGCAGAATATGTCATTCAGTTATTTTTTCATATAGCTAATTAAATGGTGATTGAGAGTTTCTCTGTCTGTCATTTCATTTTGTGTGCCAAATATATCTATTTGTATAAATTAATTGGTAACGCTTTTACAGTAAGGTGTTATAATGTATTACCTAACATGAATGAACAATACATTTATTACACTATTAATCTTTGTTAATGTTATTTAATAAAAATACAGTCGTTCATTGTTAGTTCATGTTAATTCACAGTGCATTAACTAATGTAAACAAACACAACTTGTGATTTTTAATGCATTAAGGTTAATAAATGCTGTAGAAGTATTGTTCATTATTAGATCATGTTAACTAATGTAGTCAACTAATGTTAACTGATGAAACTTTATTTTAAAGTGTTACCAATTTATGGTGTAATAATTGTAATTAATAACATATGTGACCCTGGAGCACAAAAGCAGTCATAAGTAGCACAGGTATATTTGTAGCAATAGCCAACAATACATTGTTTGGGTCAAAATTATAAATCTTTCTTATGCCAAAAATCATAGGATATTAAGTAAAGATCATGTTCATGTTCCATCAAAACTTATTTTTTGATTAGTAATATGCATTGCTAAGAACTTCATTTGGACACCCAACTTCATTTGCACCCTCAGATTCCAGATTTTCAAATAGTTGTATCTCAGCCAAATATTGTCCTATCCTAACAAACCATACATCAATGGAAAGATTATTTATTCAGCTTTCAAAAAATTGACGCTTATGACTGGTTTTGTGGTCCAGGGTCACATATGATTTTCAAAAGTTGAAGCGATTACCTTTATTTATTTGTTAGAATATGTATAACACAATATTTAAACTAATTGCAAAAGCTGAATAATCAATTAAAGTCTACTGATTAATCAGTGAAATAATTGACGATTAGTCGATTAATCGTTCTAATAATTGTTAGATTAATCGATTATCGAAATAATAGTTTGTTGCAGCCCTATTTGAGAATCATGGGTAATATATTTTTTCCTACATGAATTCAGCTGTTAAACATGATTATTTTAAAAAATAAGTTCAAATAACAAATGGATGCATGAACAAAAGCATAAACCATTGATTAACAACCTCAGAGCTCACACTAGGTCTGTCTTTAATGGTTTATAAGTTATTATTCTTAAAAATGTCCCTATGGAGAAAATGAATGGAGTTTTCACTTCCTGAACCGACTGTTGATTCTACTGACGTAAGGCACAGAAAACACAAAACTGTTCCCATCTAACCTTCCCAGCGATGGCCACGGGCCGGTCAAAGATGCCATGCATGCCCAGAATGGCCGACTGAGGCGGGTTGATGATGGGAGTCCCAAACATGGAGCCAAACACTCCTCCGTTGCTGATGGTGAAGGTGCCGCCGTCCATGTCCTCCACAGCCAGCTCGTTCTTACGAGCCTACAAAAAAAAAAACAACAAAAAAAAAAACGGAAAACAAGTCAGATACTGGCAAGACTTGGGGAAAAAAAAACAGCCAATTCCACAATCTAGCAGAAAAACAGCCTTCTTTCTCTTCTATAGTTTGCTTAATAATCCAGTCGTTTAATAAATCTGCTACTGCACATTGTTGGCTCTTTGGTGAATTACTTTTGTTCTTTGCGTCTGCTAAATGCATAAAAGTAAATCGTGCTCTGATTAACGCTCTTAAAAATGTCAGAGGAATAAACCGCAGCGTTTTTCAGAAATTACACGGTTCAATTTTTCCCTTCACTTGACATCAGTTTTACCAATGATACCACTGCTGTTTTTTTAGGTCATGTAACATATTTAGCTAAATAAAGATTTCTGGTTAGTCGCTCCATTTGCAGCTCAGTACGCACGTCTTCAGACTGCAGCTCTCACCTTCTCTCCCAGCTCGTTAATGGTTTTCTCGATGTCTGCGAAGTTCATTCCCTCCACTCCTCTGATCACGGGAACCACGAGACCCTGAGAGACGAGGAGACACGGATGAGAATGTGCTCGACACACAGGGCCCAGAAACGTCTGCACATTACTACAGCCACGACGACTGTACTGATAATACAAGACTAAGAATAAAGAGAATAAGCTAAATATCTGCTATGGAAATCATGTCACCATTCTAAAGTATATTTTTGAAAGAAGTCTCTTCTGCTCACCAAGGCTACATTTATGTAATCAAAAATACAGTAAAAACAGTAATATTGTGAAATATTATTACCATTCAAAATAACTGTTTTCTATGTGAATATATAAGTAAAACAAAATTTATTCCTGTGAGTAAAGCTGAATTTTCAGCATCATTAACCCAGTCTTCAGTGTCACACGATCCTTCAGAAATCATTCTAATATACTGATTTGCTGCTCAAGAAACATTTCTGATTATTATCAATGTTGAAAACAGTTCTGCTGCACAATATTTTTGTGGAAACCGTGACATATTTTATTTTTCAGGATTCAAAGATGAATAGAAAGTTCAAAACAGCATTTATTTGAAATGGAAATCGGGTATAACATTATAAATGTCTTTACTGTCACTTTTGATCAATTTAATGAATCCTTGAGGAAAGAAAGTATTAATTTCTGCATAAGAGGCATAAATGTGTAGGATTTACCTTTGGTGTCGCGACTGCCACACTGATATCCACATAATCCCGATACACGATCTCTTTGGTTGTGTCATCAATGACTGCACAGATTAAAAAACAACAGCTAAAAGCTTTCAATATATATTTGACTTTGAGTTTATATCTCGCAATTGCAGTTCCACAATACACTGTGAAATAACTAAAATATTTGTATTTGTGTAAAATATATATATATATATATATATATATATATATATATATATATATATATATATATATATATATACAGTGGGGCAAAAAAGTATTTAGTCAGCCACCAATTGTGCAAGTTCTCCCACTTAAAAAGATGAGAGAGGCCTGTAATTTTCATCATAGGTATACCTCAACTATGAGAGACAAAATGAGAAAAAAAATCCAGAAAATCACATTGTAGGATTTTTAAAGAATTTATTTGCAAATTATGGTGGAAAATAAGTATTTGGTCAATAACAAAATTTCATCTCAATACTTTGTTATATACTCTTTGTTGGCAATGACAGAGGTCAAACGTTTTGTGTAAGTCTTCACAAGGTTTTCACACACTGTTGCTGGTATTTTGGTCCATTCCTCCATGCAGATCTCCTCTAGAGCAGTAATGTTTTGGGGCTGTCGCTGGGCAACACGGACTTTCAACTCCCTCCAAAGATTTTCGATGGGGTTGAGATCTGGAGACTGGCTAGGCCACTCCAGGACCTTGAAATGCTTCTTACGAAGCCACTCCTTCGTTGCCCGGGCGGTGTGTTTGGGATCATTGTCATGCTGAAAGACCCAGCCACGTTTCATCTTCAATGCCCTCGCTGATGGAAGGAGGTTTTCACTCAAAATCTCACGATACATGGCCCCATTCATTCTTTCGTTTACACGGATCAGTCGTCCTGGTCCCTTTGCAGAAAAACAGCCCCAAAGCATGATGTTTCCACCCCCATGCTTCACAGTAGGTATGGTGTTCTTTGGATGCAACTCAGCATTCTTTCTCCTCCAAACACGACAAGTTGAGTTTTTACCAAAAAGTTCTATTTTGGTTTCATCATTCTCCCAATCCTCTTCTGGATCATCCAAATGCTCTCTAGCAAACTTTAGTCGGGCCCGGACATGTACTGGCTTAAGCAGGGGGACACGTCTGGCACTGCAGGATTTGAGTCCCTGGCGGCGCAGTGTGTTACTGATGGTAGCCTTTGTTACTTTGGTCCCAGCTCTCTGCAGGTCATTCACTAGGTCCCCCCGTGTGGTTCTGGGATTTTTGCTCACAGTTCTTGTGATCATTTTGACCCCACGGGGTGAGATCTTGCGTGGAGCCCCAGATCGAGGGAGATTATCAGTGGTCTTGTATGTCTTCCATTTTCTAATAATTGCACCCACAGTTGATTTCTTCACACCAAGCTGCTTACATATTGCAGATTCAGTCTTTCCAGCCTGGTGCAGGTCTACAATTTTGTTTCTGGTGTCCTTTGACAGCTCTTTGGTCTTGGCCATGGTGGAGTTTGGAGTTGGACTGTTTGAGGTTGTGGACAAGTGTCTTTTATACTGATCAAACAGTTCAAACAGATGCCATTAATACAGGTAACGAGTGGAGGACAGAGGAGCCTCTTAAAGAAGAAGTTACAGGTCTGTGAGAGACAGAAATCTTGCTTGTTTGTAAGTGACCAAATACTTATTTTACCGAGGAATTTACCAATAAATTCTTTAAAAATCCTACAATTTGATTTTCTGGATTTTTTTTTTTCTCATTTTGTCTCTCATAGTTGAGGTATACCTATGATGAAAATTACAGGCCTCTCTCATCTTTTTAAGTGGGAGAACTTGCACAATTGGTGGCTAAATACTTTTTTGCCCCACTGTATATATTTGTGACATACAATTAGTTTTTATTAGTGCTGTCAAATGATTAATCGTGATTAATTGCATCCAAAATAAAAGTTTTTGTTTATGTAACGTGTGTGTACTGTGTTTATCTATTATGTATACAGTACTGTGCAAAAGTCTTAGGCTGCTAGTATTTTCACCAACAAAAAATGGTTTTAAGTCAGTTATTTCTGTGTTTTGCTGTAGCGTGTCAGTAAGAAATATCAGTTTACATTTCCAAACATTATTATTGCCATTAATTGTAATAATCCAGTGATATTTTTGTTCGCACAAGGAGTCTGACAACAGCCAGTGCTCCACACAGAGATCTGATCTGATCATCATCAGTCTGTCTGAATGACATGAAGAAACAGAACAAACTGAGACAGACTAAATCCAGAAGAACTGTGTCTCCAAGACGCTCCAAGAGACCTGCCTGCAAAGCTACAGTACTGTTAAAAGTTTTAGGCAATTGTGTAAAAATGCTGTAAAATGAAGATGCTTTCAGAAATAATGCCATAAATAGATTTTATTTATCAATTAACTTCTATTAACTAAATCAAATCAGCATTTGGTATGACCACACTCTAAGTTTAAAACAGCTTTTGTCTGAGGTACACTTGCACATAGTTTTTCAGGTAGCTTTGCAGGAGGGTTTTTTCTTCAAGCATCTTGGAGACGTTACCACAGTTTTTCTGGATTTAGTCTGTCTCAGTTTGTTCTGTTTCTTCATGTCACTCCAGACAGACTGATGATGATCAGATCAGATCTCTGTGTGGAGCACTGGCTGTTGTCAGACTCCTTGTGCATACAAAAATCTCACTGGATTATTACAATTAATGGCAAAAATAATGTTTGGAAATGTAAACACTACAGCAAAAGATAGAAATAACTGACTTAAAACCACTTTTTGTTGGTGAAAATTAGTGCTGTGTTCGAAATATCGATATGACGATGTATCGTCACAGAGATTTGACGATACGAGTATCGATACAGCTGGCCCTGTATCGATATTGTGGCACGTGTTCAGCAGTGGACCGCACTTAATTTGAATACAAGAACACCTTTTAAAATGGAGTAGAAAAGTGCAAGGTTTCTAAAAAATAATGCATAGAGCATAATACAGGCTACAACAAGGTTTAATCTGGCCGCCGAGGAACACAACGGGGGTTGCCTGATATAAAGTGACGTAGTCCCCGAAACAGAGCTTCACATTTGCGCAATACGGAAATATCTGCTTACTGTGTTACTTGTCTTTGTCAATCTGGCAACCATGTGCACACGCTCTCACGCCACTGTGGATAAACGCGCTTGCTTTCTGAAAACACAGTTTGCAGTTTAGCGATCTCCACTTCAATATTCTATTATCAGAAAAGTGTAATTTATCAAGTGTTCATTTATGAGAGAGAGAGAGAGGCTGTGTATGTAAGAATTACCACCGTTTTGCCGTGTTTCTCTATTAACAGTGAAGCTGTATATTTAATTCGCGAGCTCGTATTACATGAATGCGCTCGCGCCGTGTAATAATGCGCTCGCGACATTTGTCATTAAAATAAAGCCATAAATTTTATTGATAAAATTGCGGGGCAGCCTAAAAGAATGTGTGTGGGAGTGAGATACAGTGACGACAGGGCATTAGTTTAGAACTCTTCTAGTTTTTATTTTATTTTTTTAACGTAGAGAGTGTGTTGATTTGTGCAATGATAACCTACCAGCAATGTTAAGATGATTTTAATATATTAGAATGAGTACATTACAATATAAATTTATTAGAACGAGTAGGCCTACATTCTTTTTATGGGCTTAAAAACAAGATGCAAACAATCAGAATATTGTACCTGGTGGAGAGTGCCCAATGTAAACATGAAACATATGCCATTACCTATATTGTACTATGGTACAGTTATGGAGGCCCTTCATAATGCAGAGGTCAACTGTTCAGTTAGCAATGGCCCTATATGCAGTGTTTCATAAACAGCTGTTTTATTAAATTCGTCTGAGGTGAAATTCAGTGCAGTCCTGTATCGTGATACGTATCGTATCGTGACTTTGCTGGTGATACACAGCCCTAGTGAAAATACTAGCTGCCTAAGACTTTTACACAGTACTGTATATACATACACAAACATAAGGTATATATTTTGAAAATATTTACATGTATTTACATGTATATATGTATATAATTTACATTATATATAAATATATTTAAAATACCAATATAACATTTTTCTTAAATATACACATAATAAATATACAAACATATATTATGTAAACAAAAGCTTTAATTTTGGATGCGATTAATCGCGATTAATCAGTTGACAGCACTAGTTTTTATTAATATTTAGATTTTTTTTCCCCTTGTCTTTTTAATTTAAAAGTTTTGGTAATTTTGTTGCGTGTTTGTAATTTTTGTCTTTATATTTATTTTTATTAGTTTTAGTTATTTTAGGCACCTAGCTGAAATAAAATAAGTTTAAGTTTTAATAATTTATTATGGTTAACATTTATTTTATTTAAAGTAAATCTAAAAGCACAAAACAAACTTTTGTTAGTTAACTACAACCCTAATGGTGACAACATGTGCCCAGGTCTATTTTAGTGTTTGGTCAGACACGACGGCCTCAGCAGCAGGTACATGCAAGTATCCGATGAAGAACGTGCAATGGTGAGACTCTGGGCAAATATAGAGACACACTGGCCTGATGAAACTGTGTTAAACATGCCTGTCTATGTAGGCCAAGCCAATGAGGTTTGGAAGGAAAGAGAGGAGGGGGGCGACAGAAAGGTAATCTGTAAAACGTGTTCTTTAGACTCGAACAGACGACCACATAACCACACATGCTTACCAGCGGCTTAATCTGAAGTGGTGAGATGCTGAGCCTGAACTAGCAATGCTTGAGCGTGTGTGTGTGTGCGTGCGTGTGTGTGAACCTACCAGCGTTAACGGCAGGCTGGTCTGTCAAAGCGTAGGCAGCCGCTTTCACAAACGCAGACATGAAGCCCAGTTTGATGCCATGTTTCTTCAAGAAAGCATCTTTATATTGTTTCCTCATCTCTGTGATGTTGCTGTTGTGGAGAAACACAGAAAAAACATAAGACAACTGCAACCAAGCATTACAAAAAGGAACAGCTACTCGCTCTCACGTCGTTCCAACTTTTCTTCAAGAAAATTCAAACCAGATGTTTAGCTGCTCTTTACCATCCAATGAAAGTGTATGGTGATAATGGCAGTACATGTGACTGGTGCACTATTTTCCAGGTCTCTGAAAACTTTTTTTTTATGTAAGGAACAGACTGAAATTGAAATCATTTACTCAAAAAAAAAACAAACAAAACAAGTCATCAGATGACTTCAGAAGACCTAGATTACAGTGTATTTATTATGGTTAAGATATTTTACATTCCATTTGGGAGACTGACAGACATGGTAACCATGAACTGCTTAAAATATAATTAATATTCAGTAATGCACTGATCAACTGAAGTGCACTGTAGTGAAATATGGTTTAGAAAGTGTGTGCAATGATGCCTTGAATCAGTTTCATCATGAAAATTCATAAATTCTGTGTTTGGTTGAGTTAACCTGTTTTAGTAAAGCGCTTCAGTTTGCAGGTGATCATTCAGTCTTCAGCCCGCACAGGCCAACATTATGGACAATACTAGGATTATTTGAGACGATTATATTTCCTTTAGATGCAAAACCTGGCATTACTGAATATGATTGGAATATCTGAAACAATCATTGTTTTTAAATGCTTCCTTTTCAAACACATTAGATTATTCAAAATATCAATGTTTAGAAAAAGAAACAACTAAAGGCTTGAAATATCAGCCTTTTCTGTTTGAGCTGATGACAAAATGGACTATTATAAATTATGAAAAATATATAAATGTAAACGTTATTTTTCTTTTTTTTTTTTTTTTTGTCAGTGGCACAGCCCTACATTATTGAATATGAATGGAATATTTGAAACTATCATATTGATTTTAGATGTTTTCAAAACATCAATAATGTTTTTATTTTTAATCAAATAATTATTAATAGTTATTTTTCTCATCATATTTTCATCAACAGCTCAAATGGCAAAGCCCAACTTTATTATGATTGGAATATTTGTAACGCATTTATATTCATATTGCTTTTAAATATTTCTTTTTTTTTTTCTCATCAACAGCACATTTTTATTCAAATAATTTAATTATTGCCATGACACACATACGCACAAAAATGCCCATTCCTAATTGTTATTTAAAAATCCTTGAAATGTAATCAGTGGCTCTTTAACACAACACAATGCGAATAATCCCACTAAAAACTCTTCAGCAATAGCTATGTTTCTATCCACCTATTTTTATGCACATTGTGGAATATCACATAAAACGCTGGATGGAAACGCCAAGATGCGCATCAATTCTAAAAATGTGCATAAAAAAAATGTATGCTTACAATTGAGTAGGATAAACTTTTCATCCGATGAGAAAAAATGCATATTAACTACTATGGAAACACATTTACCAAATAAATTCTACCTTGTGCATCAAAAAAGTCACGCGACTTTGCACGATGGGACGGGATAACTTGACTAACCAGCGAACCGATCTCGTTTCACAGCATCTGAAATGTTGTTTTGGTTGTTCTGAAATGCCTGAGCAAAGTCTGTCATCAAAGTATTTCTGTGTTATTGTCTTACACGACTGCGTTCCCAAACAGCAGAAATCCACCCCCGAAAGCAATGACTGCATTTATTGTGTTTAGTCTGCCTGCTCTGAGGTGCAAGCAATTCATTATATATGTATATATAAATTATATAAGATGTATAAATATTCAGAGGCTTCTCCTATTTTTCTTAGTGATATATAGTGCCAGTTTATCAGAAAGTGACGATTTTGTTCTCTTTGACTCGTTGAATGGAAACGGTGCTTTATACGCAAATGTTTTATGTGATATTCCAGTTAAATTCGAATCTTTGGATGGAAACATGGCTAATGATTTGCAACAAGCAAACACCTCGGTTTGAGCGGCCCATGGCATTTAAGGTAAGCCTCCTTACTGAAACACCAGTGGAGGATGTTGTGGACAACAGTCTGGCCAGGCTTTGAGTGAAAACGGCCGAGACTGTAATTCTCTATTTTCCTGTCTCTAACACCGTTTAGCCTCTCCGGTTTCTCCGCTAACGGAATTAGGACCGTCCCAAGACACGCGCTCTCAGAGAAAGGAGAGAAGACGCGATAAAAATCTTCACTTTCCAGAGCCTTCAAATCTTATTGGCCTGTCATAATAGCCCATAACGTTCCGGGCGTCTCGCGTGCTCCCTCCGAAGGTGCGTCTCGAGGGACACCGAGGCAGATGCTCGCGGGCCGCAGACGAGCGCGCTCCTTCGACTCCAGACCGGCAGAGTCTTCCTCCATCCCATCAATGCCAACGAGATTAGCGGCAGAACACAAACCCCGAGAAAGCTAATACGGCCATTTGCGCTTGGGAGAAATCCTCAAAGTGTCCTCTTCAGGGGTTAGCGAGGGAGATTGTGGACATTAACGTTTCCTTGTAAATTAATAAAGCCCATTTTGCCCTTCTTATCTTTGTTTTGACCAACATTAGGACCAAATATTTACATTCCGCGCTTTAAGTGGAGATTGGGTTTCAGAAATCTCTTCCTGTAGGCCAGATTCCAATCTATAACCATTTGGATGGGCATTGCGGAGCTTCTAATCAGGTTTGGCCAATAAGCAAAATTTTCACAGGGCCGTCGACAGACCTTCCTATGTGTCAGTGCTCTTTACCGCACATTCGCAGGCAGAAGTTTGGGCACGTTTGCCTGAATTGGTGCTTATCAGGCTTACAAGTCTGTTTTGTGCAAAAATATAAAGTATACATATGTATCAGGGATGGTAAGATTCACCGATTCGCATCGGTGCATCGGCATAAAATTTAACGATGCAATGCATTGATTTAAAAAAAAGTGTGCATCAGATATAAGTTGGCATTTGTATCATGATGCATTGTTTCTCTGCATTGATGAAACCTATCTATTTATATACAGTGCCCTCCAAAAGTATTGGAACAGTAAAGACAAAATTGCTCTGTTGGCTGTGGAGTCAAGACATTTACAAATATGATTAAAAGATGAATATGAGACAAAACTACAGAATGTCACATTTTATTATTGGGTAATTCAACACATAGATGTTTTACCAGTTAAGAAGTTCAGCACTTTTAGAGTTTCATCCCCCTATCTGATGTGAGCATAATTATTGGAACAGTTGCCTCACAGGTCTTTCTAAGTGATCAGCTGTGTCCTGTTGCATTCATTGTTCAGATATTAAAAGCAGGGAATGTGTCGTATCAGTTATATCCATTACTTCTGCATTCTGAATCTTGCATTCGATGATGACACACACAAACCAGGATGAAGATGAGGGAGCTGACTTTGAGAGAAAAGCAAGCAATTTGGATGCTAAAAGAAAAGAGGAAGTCAATTAGAGCTGCTATAGCAAAAACAAAGGGCATGGAGAAATCAAGAGTTTGGAAACCACCAGCGACACCAGCAACCAACAACTACCTGATCGGCTGAGAAAACAACAGTAGTTGATGACAGACAAATCATAAAAGCTGTGAAAATGAACCCTAAAAGACGTGTCTGTAAAATCACCAACAACCTCCAGAAAGCTGGGGTGATGCTCTGACAATCTACTGTCCTCAGGAGACTTTGACACAGAATTACAGATGCTACACAGCAAGATGCAAACCTCTGACCAGCACCAAAAATAGAAAGGCAAGATTAGAGTTTGCAAAAAAAGCACAAAGGTGAGCCAGAAGAGTTTTGGAACTGTGTTTATGGACCGATGAGACAAAGATGAACCTTTATCTGAGTGATGGGAAAGCAAAATTGTGGAGAAAAAAAGGGAACTGCAAAAGATCCCAAGCATACGGCCTCATCTGTAAAGCATGGTGGAGGTGGTGTCATGGCATGGGCATGTATGGCTGTCTCTGGAACAGGCCCTCTCAACTTTACTGATGACTTAATGTATGATGACAGTAGCAGAATGAATTTGGAAGGGTACAAAACCATCTTGCCTACCAATATTCAAGAAAATGCCACCAGATTCATTGGGAAGTGCTTCATATTGCATCAGGACAATGACCCAAAACACCCTGCCAGTTCAGTCAAGGAATTTATAAGGGCAAAGAAATGGAAAGTCTTAGATTGCCCAAGTCAATCTCCAGATTTAAATCCGATTGAACATGAATTTCACCAGCTGAAGAGGAGAGTAAAGGCAGAAACTCCCCAAAACAAGCAACAATTGGAATTGGGTGCATTAAAGGCTGGGAAAAGTATTTCAAAGGATGAGACCAAGAGTCTGGTGATGTCTATGGGTCACAGACTCACTGCTGTGATTGTGCGCAAGGGACCTGCAACTAAATAATAGCTTTTAATCTTTTATATCTGCCTTATGTTCAACTGTCCCAATACTTATGCTCACATCAATGAGTGGGATCAACTCTAAAAGTGGTGTCCTTTTTATTTGGCAAAACATGTGTGTGTTGAAACGGCTAATAATAAAATGTGACATTCTGTAGTTTTGTCTCATTTTCATCTTTTAATCATATTTGCAAATGTCTTGACTCCACAGCCAACAGAGCAATTTTGTCTTTACTGTTCCAATACTTTTGGAGGGTACTGTATAATAATTAGTAAATGCTCGTAAATAAATATATACTGTAATTATCACTATACTGTAATTATTTAGAAAGTGACCAGTAATTTGTGACCAATATTTTATATTTAGATTGATTTCTCCTCTCTAAACTGTTTCTCAAATGCATTCTCTCATCGCCATTGCTGCTACATGAATATGACGTATCACAACACTACAGAGACCGAGGTGAGTCCTGAGAGTCTCACAGAATATAGATTAACATGGCTGTCTGTCTGAACCAATGAAATAAAAGCGAACTATCTGTATCATATTGAATGGCATAGCATCATATTTTTACCACTGAATAGCACTGAAATCGGATTGCACTGCATCATAATAGGGGTGAATAGTATCGCATCGGTAGCTGCTTCATATGCATCTTTAATGCATCATATCATTGGGAATGCATCAATATGCGTATCGCATTGGCCTCAGTTATGGAGATGCACATCCCTAATATGTATGCAACTTTAATCATTTATTATTACTCTTTTTTAATGCACTGAGTTGGAGTAGATATCTAGACATAATAGTTTGCAGTTGAAAATATTCATTCCTTTATTTTAATCGATTCCCATTTTGATGAAACAAAAAGTTTGATCTTTTCAGTTGATCCACGAACAAAACGTCACTAAACATTATTTGTAGCACGCCTGACATCTAATAATTGCAACAAGCTTTGTGTAGCCTCACGTGAACCGATCACATCTTCCTCTTTACTACTACTTACAGCACTAAATAAACATTTTACATTTACATTTTTACATTTATGCATTTAGCAGACGCTTTTATCCAAAGCGACTTACATAGCATTCAAGTTACAGTTTTTTTACATTTTGATGAGCTCTTGCTTTCCCTGGGAATCGAACCCACGATCTTGGCGTTGCTAGCGCCATGCTCTACTATTTGAGCTACAGGAAAGCTCTATTAATTAATAAACATTAATTAACATCAAGGGTTGAGCTTGAAAGAAAAAGAATAACTTACTGAAATGAATCATGTCTCATGTAATCAATCAGTAAGTGTTTTAACCGCAGAAAGACGTTAATAAAAGAGTTTATGATCAATGTTACGCTACATAAGATTTATCTCGGGAAAGACATTCAATGTCCATAAACTCGATAGAAAAAAATTAAATAAATATATATGATAAATATATGCATTATATCACATATTCTATTTTTACTGAACCTGTTCTTCAACATTTAATGTATGTTTAAATAAATCTTTTATGATATCCACTGTTTAAATGTTCACATTTCAACAACAAACTGGAGTAGAAACAATTATATAATTAAAAATGATTTATAATACCAACAGAGAGGGATAATTTTATAGTTTACAGCTTTAGTTTGATGCCCAATAATTAGATAGATATCAAAATGAATTGAGATCAAAATTGAATTGAAGGCTAGTGAATCGAAATCAAATGGTGAAATTGGTCTCAATACCTAGCCCTAGTGTCATGTTTCCATCTTCACACTATCTCCAGACTTCCATTTGTGTTATTTCAAAGTTAATCACTTTTTTTCTCGGAAATGTAGAAGATCCTAATAACAAAAGCACCAACCTTTGACTGGCAGGGTATTAAAAACACATTTCAAAGAACCAGTGACTGTATAATCTGGAGTAGGCTGGTTTGCTTTTACAGGAACAAACCTCATATCGACTTCATTGAAGGTTGTCAGCATGGCACAGGTGTTCTGCGCTTCCTTTAGCCGCTGAGCGATACGCTGTCTCATGCGGTTCATCTTCACCTGCAACAAAACCACAAAAAGGTTGAGCAAGAGAATGCAGGGCCTCGGCAGAATTTGTGCTATTTTTTAATATCAGTTCATGTAAATAACACTGTTAATATAGAGACCATTTCAATGCATGTTTTATTTGGCCATCGAGTTTCTTAAAGAGCACAGATAGTGTGATTAGGGGCACTGATTCAACAATTAGGCATCACTCAATATGTTCATGAAAATCTCCAAATGGCATTTAACTAGGGGTGCTCCGGTTGATCGGCTACCGATCACTATCGGCCGATAATCGCTTGGGGACGTTTGATCGGCGGTCTCTAAAAAGGCCGATCTCAAGCTGATGGCGCGCCTGCCGTGAGAGATTTAGCATGACATGCAGCGCACCATCTCAGTCTCTGTCCGGCGCGGGTGAAATAATTATAATGCTAAAGGTGAGGTACAATTCATATTTCTTCATTAAATAACTTATAAAGTAATTTGAAAACCTTATGTGAAATGTAATTTCACAAACAGCGTGAGAGAATCACCGCGCGCTCTCTCTCTTTCCTTCTCAAAATGTGCAAACGGCTTCAAATCACATCGCGTCGGCACTATAAGTGAGCTGCACGCTGCACAGTTGACACAGGAATTGTCACTTGCACAATCGAGGCAGGGTCGCGTCGTCACTAAAGTTTATAAATTGCATTTCTTTTTAATCCTTGCCAGTGTTTAAACCATTCAGCGCTCGCGTGCTCTCCTGGAGACGGTGCCCTCATGCACACTCGCAGCACACACTTAACGCCAAGTCCACACATCCGTTTGCAGTGCGTATGCGGTGCGTATTTTTCCGCGCTCATTATTAACGCATTAAGCGTTCACACTACACGCGGGTGCATTCCAGGAGCGGTGCATCTGCAGCAGTGCAGAGATCGTTTCCACTGCTCGCGCTGAATTAAAGTGACAGCTCATTGTTTGCAGTAAATATGAACATGGATTAACACGAAAATGTAGTAATAATACAATAAATGCATATAATTAAAGTCTACTGTGTTTCACAGTCAACACATATGGCTTTTTGGCTAGGTTTAGAGGGAAAGAGCACTTTTAAACAATTCAATAATAGATGGCACTCGTGGAGGTAGAAAAAGTTCTTTATGAACCTCAGGATTGCTTGTAATAAAGAATTAAATGCAAAAGGAAAGGCAGTAGAGCTGACTGTTTCTGTCAATTGTAAGTCTGTGATAACGTAAGAAAAGTAGTTTAAATGTTTTGCCATTTGAACAACTTAATATATAAATCTAGAAGTAAATGCAAAGGTAAAAAGTATTGAATAATGTGTTGCTTTGCTTATATTTATTGTTTAAACATGTCTATGAAAGATTGTATTACTGTACTGTGTAAAAAAGAATCGCAATGCTGAAAAAGCATTTTCAGTGACAATGTTTGGATTTGAATCAAAATAATGGATAAATGTTGTGTTTGTGGTAAACAGCCATGGATCAGTTGAGGACTCCTGTGTGAAAGCACAGTCTGTGCTGCTTCTGCACTGCTTACGTACCGCACATGGACTGCATACACACTGTAAACGGAGTAGGCCTATGTGTGAACCTGGCGTAGAAGGCCACCTCACATTCAGCTCACAAAATCAGGCTTGTGCTGTGTGTAAGCTATTGCACGATTGTTAAAAACAAAAATGCACTGCTTGATCAAACATTTAGGTGAAATAAACATCTATTTTTGAAAAATGTCTAAAAAAAAATGCCCCCTCCACCCCTCAAATTAAAAAATCCCCTCTCACAACAGTCACCTAAGAGGGGAATTCCCCCCATTTTCAAAAATGAAATTTAGGACCTGAATAAATGTCTAAAAATCCTGACTGGAGTATCACTATAAATAATTCTACATGATAAAAAGAAGGCTTTAAAAAGATGGGTATCGGTGATCGGTATCGGCAGATACTGCTTTCTGTGATCGGCCTCAAAAATCCTGATCGGAGCACCCCTACATTTAACACTGTTTCACATATACATTGTATTTTATTTCATTTGGTAAAAGACGCCTTGATTATTTTTCACTACATTTGTACTGTTCAAGTTCTTGCATTAAACATTTTGAATCAAATGGTGACAGGCTCTACTGATTTGGGAGGTGGGAAAAAACCTTTAAGCCATTTCAGATCAAATACAGAGATACCGAATATCATCACAGAGATGAAGATGAACAAGATAACATTTTTGAGCCAAGTTTCAGTCACAGGTGAAACTAAAGGCATTAAAATCTTGAGGTCTAACATGATCAACTGCAGAAGTTGTTGTGTATTAACTTGATGGCAGAAGTTATGGCACGTAAGTAACAATTAGTCTACTTCATGAATAAATTTATAAAATATATAGTCTCCTTTAATTAAACTGGTCTAATATTACCCAAGATCCTAACAGAATGAGCACATCAGTGTCTTTGTAATGCACAAAGGCAGCAGTGGCCTTAAACGATAAAGATGATATATTATTAGACATGTTTTACTTGCTACATCTCAGGAAACTTTTCTAGAGTTAAAATATATTTGTTGGAGTAAAATGTATCTTAAGTTTAAAAGTATATATCTGCTCATGTACAAAAACAGTCTGCTGTTCTCATTCAAACTCATGTACTGTAATGTACTATTCAAGCCCACGTGAAAGAAATGCTCACTTAATGCGACAAATATATACACAGACAAATTGCATTAATGTTTAAACAAATTTTATAACTGACGAATGTAACAAACCCCTGGACAGAGAAAAAAAAAAAAAAGTCTGTATCTATTTAAAGCAGGAATCAAACATGCTGCTGAAAAATAGGTCATATACATGCAAAGTGCTTGCCTTGCACTATTATACTTTTAAACTTAAGCGTTCACTTAATCAAATGTTGCTAATATAGACATATTTGTGAAAAATCAGTTGAATCATCAGGCAGTGCAGGACCAATAAGTACAGTAAGTATAACTCAATATTCTTAACATAATTCTTCAAATAAAAGTGTATAAAAAGTATCTGTACACATAAGAGGCAGGAACATCACAAGAAAATGTTGAAATGTACTGGCAATTATATATTATTTAAAGATATTCAATATGATACTGATGTCGGATCTGTTGTTGCCAAATAAGTGTTTGTATTTGTGGTCCTGGTGTTCCCTACATTATAGGGTCCAAATGTCCCCACATAAATAATAATACCAGTAATTTTTTTTGTTCCCCATGAGGAAACAAGCTTATAAATCATACAGAATGAAGTTTGTTGAAAATCTAAAAATGCCGGTTGTTTTGTGTGAGGGGTAGGTTTAGGTGCTGGGTTAGAGTAAGGAGATATACAGAATAAAGTTTGTACAGTAGAAAAACCATTACGTATATAGATTGAACCCATGGAAACCCAACATTTGTTGTGTGTGTGTGTGTGTGTGTGTGTGTGTGTGTGTGTATTCATGGTTATGCTTTGTCAGTCATTATGAAGTCAATTCAATGAGCGCGCCATGAAGTTTGTTTATTTTCCAAATAAATTACTGTAAATAGCTGAAAAATACATTATTTTGGAGGTCCTCCACACGCCTGCATTAAGGCCTTCTAATTTAATTGTAACTAATCTGATTGTCCTGCAATTAAACTAATGTTCAAATGACAAACAGATCAACATGAAAAAAAATAAGTAATGCTTACTTTAAAGTGGAAAGTGGTTTTGAATAGTGTGTTCATCCCTAGCACTCGAGTCACATGCAGCAAGTGTTTTCAAACTGGGGTATGAAATATTTGTTGTACGGTAGTTTGCAAACGTTGAGCATGTAACCTGCACAGTGTGTTGATGCAGACCGCAGGTGTGACGGCTCTTACCCTGTGCTCTGATCGGGCGGCTTTGGCTCCGGCGTCAGCAGCAGCAGGAGGAGCTGCAGTGGGTTTGATGGCAGAAACTACAGCACAGACACAAGACAAGAGAGTTTCAGTTAATTAGGAATGCACCGAAATGAAAATTCTTCTTTATGAGAAGACACTTCGCTTAATTATTCACAACAGCATGTGTTGATTTGCTATGACAGACGCTTCAGACTGTGAGATCGAGTACATTAACTGAGAGAAACCAAATATAGTCTTTGGAGAAACGTTCATGGATCGAGTGTTTTTGCCTCATAATAAGAGTTCGGCACAAACGCGATTCATTCACTTAGTGCGTGTAACCGTTTTTACAGCTCCGTGACACAACCCGTCAAAAAGCTTAAATAAACGCTGCAGGATAAGCCTTAAAGTTATCATAAGTGCAACAGCGCGTTCATATATGTTTTCGATGCAGAGTGCAAATAGCTGTGCATTTATTTGTGTTTCAACTCGATGGGAGTGAAATGAAACTGTATGAACCCAAAGTTGTCTGTCATGATCCTTTAATATCACAATACACCAATCTCAGCCTGTACTGAACGTACAGCATCTATGATGAGAAACTCCTGACCTGGTTTGGACTGGATGGGCTGGGCCGGCACAGGGGGTACAGGGGGCATGGTGGTGGGGATGGGCCCTCCAGCAGGAGCAGCAGGAGCTGGAGGAGGAGCAGGAGGAGGCGCAGTCTCTGCTGCAGGAGGAGGTGCTGCTGCTGTCGTCTTAACAGCTCCAGCTGAAACACAGTCAGAGATGAAACCACCGCAGCACAGCAGCACTCATTTATAATAATAACAACAACCACTTCCTAGCACGGAAAGACCAGATGTTTTATTTCTGGTTATGGTTATTATGAAGACGGACATTTTAAATAGGGGGTTTTCTTCAGCTTATAGCTTTAATAAAACTTAAATGTTGTTTTATACAGTTGAAGTCAAAAGTTTACATACCCCTTGCAGAATTAATTATTTTAGGGCTGCAGCTAACGATTATTTCGATAATCGATTAGTTGGCCGATTATTTTTTCGATTAATCAGATAAAAAGAGCTAAATGTTCTTCTTTTATTTTATTGACAAAAACACTTCCACATTCTGCCCAATGTCCTTCAAACAAACGTGCCAACTGAATGCTATGAAAACATACAGTGCTTAAAAATGTATTAGACCACCTGTCATAATAAAGAGAAAACACAAATATTGTAGGAATCTGTCAAAGAATTGCTTAAATCTAAAAATGTTATTGTCATTTATTGGGCAAATAAACTGAAACAACTAAATTTTTATTCACAAAAAAATAAAAATAAAAAATAGCCTCCTGCCTTTCATAACAGTATGCATTCTTGCTGGCATTGTTTAGTTACTTTTTGACTAACTGGGTATCTGAAAAAATCTTTCATAGATTCTTTCATAGATAACAGAAATAATTATAATATAGCATTAGAAATAGCCTACTGTTACTAAAGAGCTTACGCATATTGGAGGACTAACCAATACAGATAGCTAAAAAATTATTTTAGTAAACACCAATACTGTTAGTTTAGAGCAGCAGTGGCACAAAGCTTACATTATTTGTTATGAACCTTAAATACATTTGTTTTAATAAATTTGTTAAGCACTGTATATAGGCCTATAGTTTAAATCTCTTCATCAAAAATTAAGATAATAATAAAGATAATAAAGATGAATAAAAACACAAACTCAGTGTTAACCAACTTTTTGATCACAGTCACATTTACTGTAATTTCTTTATCCTGTAAAAGGCGGCTATGAAGCATCTGATATTTATATTCAGACAACTATATGCGGTTTTCCCCTTTACAGTTCCTACTCTCATAAAATACCTGCACTACATGTTGCCTTTTAAACCTTAATTTAACGTTCAACAAGTTATTTCAGCACAATGAATGTTTTTGCGCTGAATATTAATCCCTCTCTGACGCGCGTTCACGCTCATTCAGTAAAGATTTAAAGTTAACGCAGACTGTCAGGACGGAACTTTATGCAAAAATGGAAATGCTCGCGTGAATTTATGACATTTACAGATAAGGATATGACCGTAAACTGAACGTTTTTGCGCTGAGGACGCACACGCATCTGTCAAAGCGCCTGACAGGGCAAGCCATTACGCTAATGCATTAACTTAAAGCTTAAAATAACGAATTCTCATGTTTTGTGCAACTTGGATCACGTACTTCTCCCGCAGCATCTCATTCTGTTTCCTCCACTATTTTTAGATGCTTTTGGCCATAGAAATGCGTTATTCAGTGCTGTAACGTTAATTTGACGCGACCGGCTGATCGATAATGAGAATCGTTGTCGATGATTTTCATTATCGATAATAATCGATTTTATCGATTAGTTGTTGCAGCCCTAAATTATTTTAAGAAAATAAGAGGGATCATACAAAATGCATGGTATTGTTTATTTAGTACTGACCTGAATAAGATATTTCACATATAAAATGTTTACATATAGTCCACAAGAGAAAATAATAGTTGAATTTATAAAACACCCCGGCTCTTAATGCATTGTTTTTCCTTCTGGAGCATCAGTGAGCGTTTGAACCTTCTGTAATAGCTGCATATGAGTCCCTCAAGTTGAAAGATGGATCTCAAAATCATACAATCATTGTTGGAAAAGGTTCAAATACACAAAAATGCTGGAAAACCAAAGAATTTGTGGAAGCTGAAGGATTTTTCTGAAGAACAGCAGGCAGTTTAACTGTTCAGGACAAACAAGGGACTCATGAACAACTATCACTAAACAAACAACACAGTATTACATTTACATTTAGTCATTTAGCAGATGCTTTTATCCAAAGCGACTTACCAATGTGGACAATGGAAGCAATCAAAATCAACAAAAGAGCAATAAAATGCAAGTGCTATGACAAGTCTCAGTTAGCCCAACACAGTACACATAGCAAGGTTTTTGTTGTTGTTGTTAATTATATAATAAATAAAAAGAAAATAAGTAGATAGAACAGAAAGAGAATAGAGAAAGGTAGTGTTAGAGGCCTTTTTTTTTTTTTTTTTTAAGAAAACGAGCAGTTAGAAAACAAATAGAGTGCAAGTCTTAAAGGGTACAGTGTTTTTTTTTTCATAAAAAAAAGAAAACAAATAGATAAAATGGAATTAGAATAGAGAGTGCTAGAGAGGGTCAAATAAAGATGGAAGAGATGTGTTTTTAGCCGATTCTTGAAGATGGCTAAGGACTAATAGTATTAAGAATCAAGGGGATGTAAACTTTTGAATGGGGTCATTTTTATAAATTCAACTATTATTTTCTCTTGTGGACTATATGTAAACATCTGTTATGTGAAATATCTTATTCAGGTCAGTACTAAATAAACAATAACATGCATTTTGTATGATTCCTCTTATTTTAGTAAAATTAACATTTTGCAGATTCTGCAAGGTGTATGTAAACTTTTGACTTCAACTGTATTTAGTGTAATATTTACATACTTCAAATCTTAAACTGTGATCTTAGTCCATCATGAAAATATTAAATTACATGTTGAATTATTTTGCCCTAATAAAGATTTCAAAAGTTAGTTTAGTTCTTTACAAGTAAATAAATACTTAAGAAATATGTATGAAAGCTCAATTACAAACAGTTAATAGTAATCTCAAATTAATACAGTACAACTTGATTATGAGAATGTACATTACTTCAGTTAGGTTAAATAGAATTAACCAGAATATTCCAGACACATGTATTAAATGCTCAGTTGATAGAGGCGCACTTTTGCATTGTATGTGGAACTGCCCTAAGGTGCAGGAGTTTTGGAAAGAGGTGGCTTTTTTTCCATTTCTCAGATGGTATCCATAAATCTACCAATGAAACAAGAAATTTTTATTTTAGGAATTATTCCAGAGAACATGGTACACCATGGCAGCACTCGTAAATGTGTTGATACTAGTATACTTCAAGCAAAGCGTCTAACAGCTTTGTACTGGAAGAAAGTGGAAAAGCCATATTGTACAGTGGATCAATAACATGTCCTTCTCTTTAGCGATGTAAAAGATAACCTATATGTTAAAAGGTAAACTTTCTTCTTTGAGAATATTTGGACACCCTTTAAATCATTTATCTCAAATTCAGATTTTGGCAATGTACTGAATGAGACAGGAGAAGACAAGATAGTTTGACACCTGACCTATCCCACCATCCCCCCTTTTCATAGATGTGCATAAATTAACCATTATTGCATGTTTTGTATTCTCAAATTCCCCTATCATGTCACTACCTAAAATAACTTCTGCCATTTAACTTTTCTTCTTTCTAGGGCTGCAACAATTAATCAATAAGATTGATTATTATCGTTAATGAAAATCATCGACAACGATTCTCATTATCAATTAGTTGGATCTGCCCACAGTGCACGTCCAACTTCAGCCAATCGCGTCAAATTAACGTTACAGCACTGAATAATGCATTTCTGTGGCCAAAAGCATCTAGAATAGTGGAGGAAACAGAATGAGATGCTGCGGGAGAAGTATGTGATCCAAGCTGCACAAAACATGAGAATTCTTTATTTTAAGCTTTAAGTTAATGCTTTAGCATCATGGCTTCCCTTGTCAGGCGCTTTGACAGATGCGTGTGCATCCTCAGCGCAAAAACGTTCAGTTTACGGTCATATCCTTATCTGTAAATGTCACAAATTCACGCAAGCATTCCCATTTTTGCATAAAGTTCTGTCCTGACAGTCTGCGTTAAGTTTAAATCTTTACTGAACGTGCGTCAGAGAGGGATTAATATTCAGTGCAAAAACATTCATTGTGCTGAAATAACTGTTGTTGAACGTTAAATTAAGGTTTAAAAGTCAACATGTAGTGCACGTATTTTATGAGAGTAGGAACTGTAAAGGGATAACCGCGTATATAGTTGTCTGAATATACACGTGCATCTCAATAAATTAGAATGTCGTGGAAAGTTCATTTATTTCAGTAATTCAACTCAAATCGTGAAATTCGTGTATTAAATAAATTCAATGCACACAGACTGAAGTAGTTTAAGTCTTTGGTTCTTTTAATTGTTATGATTTTGGCTCACATTTAACAAAAACCCACCAATTCACTATCTCAACAAATTAGAATACTTCATAAGACCAATAAATAAAAAAAACATTTTTAGTGAATTGTTGGCCTTCTGGAAAGTATGTTAATTTACTGTATATGTACTCAATACTTGGTAGAGGCTCCTTTTGCTTTAATTACTGCCTCAATTCGGCGTGGCATGGAGGTGATCAGTTTGTGGCACTGCTGAGGTGGTATGGAAGCACAGGTTTCTTTGACAGTGGCCTACAGCTCATCTGCATTTTTTGGTCTCTTGTTTCTCATTTTTCTCTTGGCAATACCCCATAGATTCTCTATGGGGTTCAGGTCTGGTGAGTTTGCTGGCCAGTCAAGCACACCAACACCATGGTCATTTAACCAACTTTTGGTGCTTTTGGCAGTGTGAGCAGGTGCCAAATCCTGCTGGAAAATGAAATCAGCTTCTTTAAAAAGCTGGTCAGCAGAAGGAAGCATGAAGTGCTCCAAAATTTCTTGGTAAACGGGTGCAGTGACTTTGGTTTTCAAAAAACACAACACCAGCAGATGACATTGCACCCCAAATCATCACAGACTGTGGAAACTTAACACTGGACTTCAAGCAACTTGGGCTATGAGCTTCTCCACCCTTCCTCCAGACTCTAGGACCTTGGTTTCCAAATGAAATACAAAACTTGCTCTCATCTGAAAAGAGGACTTTGGACCACAGGGCAACAGTCCAGTTCTTCTTCTCCTTAGCCCAGGTAAGACGCCTCTGACGTTGTCTGTGGTTCAGAAGTGGCTTAACAAGAGGAATACGACAACTGTAGCCAAATTCCTTGACACGTCTGTGTGTGGTGGCTCTTGATGCCTTGACCCCAGCCTCAATCCATTCCTTGTGAAGTTCACCCAAATTCTTGAATCGATTTTGCTTGACAATTCTCATAAGGCTGCGGTTCTCTCGGTTGGTTGTGTATCTTTTTCTTCCACACTTTTTCCTTCCACTCAACTTTCTGTTAACATGCTTGGATACAGCACTCTGTGAACAGCCAGCTTCTTTGGCAATGAATGTTTGTGGCTTACCCTACTTGTGAAGGGTGTCAATGATTGTCTTCTGGACAACTGTCAGATCAGCAGTCTTCCCCATGATTGTGTAGCCTAGTGAACCAAACTGAGAGACCATTTTGAAGGCTCAGGAAACCTTTGCAGGTGTTTTGAGTTGATTAGCTGATTGGCATGTCACCATATTCTAATTTGTTGAGATAGTGAATTGGTGGGTTTTTGTTAAATGTGAGCCAAAATCATCACAATTAAAAGAACCAAAGACTTAAACTACTTCAGTCTGTGTGCACTGAATTTATTTAATACACGAGTTTCACAATTTGAGTTGAATTACTGAAATAAATGAACTTTTCCATGACATTCTAATTTATTGAGATGCACCTGTAAATATCAGACGCTTCATAGCCACCTTTTACAGGATAAAGAAATTACAGTAAATGTGACTGTGATCAAAAAGTTGGTTAACACTGAGTTTGTGTTTTTATTTATCTTTATTATTTTTATTATTATCTTAATTTTTGATGAATAGATTTAAACTATAGGCCTATATACAGTGCTTAACAAATTTATTAAAACAAATGTATTTAATGTTTATAACAAATAATGTAAGCTTTGTGCCACTGCTGCTCTAAACTAACAGTATTGGTCTTTACTAAAATCATTTTTTAGCTATCTGTATTGGTTAGTCCTCCAATATGCGTAAGGTCTTCAGTAACAGTAGGCTATTTCTATGCTATAATATAATTATTGCTGTTATCTATGAAAGAATGACAGATCTATGAAAGATTTTTTCAGATACCCAATTACAGTCAAAAAGTAGCTAAACAATGCCAGCAAGAATGCATGCTGTTATGAAAGGTAGGAGGCTATTTTTTTTTTATTATGTGAATAAATATTTAGTTGTTTCAGTTCGTTATTTGCCCAATAAATGACAATAACATTTTTAGATTTAAACAAGTCTTTAACAGAATCCTAAAATATTTGTGTTTTCTCTTTATTACGACAGGTGGTCTAATACATTTTTAAGCACTGTATGTTTTCATAGCATTCAGTTGACACGTTTGTTTGAAGGACATTGGGCAGAATGCGGAAGTGTTTTTGTCAATAAAATTAAAAAAAAGAAAAAAAATGTAGCTTTTTTATCCGATTAATCAAAAAAATAATCGGCCAACTAATCGATTATCAAAATAATCATTAGTTGCAGCCCTACTTCTTTTCGTTAATATATATTAGCAAAAAGAAACATGGCTGACCTCCTTTCTTGAGTCTGAACAGAGGAGTTCCTCCTTCCACTTTGCCTCCGTCAGGAACCAGCAGCTCCTCGATGACTCCCGCAGCTGGAGAGGGAACCTGCACCGACGTCTGTAGGACACACACATCTCACCTTAACTCAACACTACACACGCACTCACTCACACACACTCGCTCACTCACACTCACTCTCGCTCACTCACTCGATCACACATGCTCACTCTCTCACTCGCTCGATCACACGCTCACTCACTCTCACGCACTCACTCACTCACTCTCACGCTCTCTCACTCTCACGCTCGCTCGCTCACTCTCTCGATCACACACGCTCACTCTCGCTCGCTCACTCTCACGCTCTCTCACTCGCTTGTTCACTCTCGCTCGCATGCTCGCTCACTCACTCACTCGCTCGATCACACACGCTCACTCTTGCTCGCTCGCTCACTCACTCGCTCGCTCTCACGCTCGCTCACGCTTGCTCACTCTCTCGATCACACATGCTCACTCTCGCTCGCTCACTCACTCTTGCACGCTCGCTCTAACGTTCGCTTGCTCACTCTCGCTCGCTCACTCGCTTGCTCTCACGCTCTCTCACTCGCTCACTCACTCACTCTCACGCTCGCTCGCTCGCTCACACGCATGCTCACTCTCTCTCTCTCACTCACTTGCTAGCTCACTCAGTCACTCGCTCGCTCACTTGGTCACTCACTCTCACACTCACTCACTCACTCGCTCTCTCTCTCTCTCTCACTCAGTCACTGACTCACTCACTCGCTCTCACTCAGTCACTCGCTCACTCACTCACTCTCACTCAGTCACTCGCGCTCATTTACTCGCTCTCACTCAGTCACTGACTCACTCACTCACGCTCACTCACTCACTCTCACTCAGTCACTCGCTCGCTCACTCACTCACTCGCTCTCTCACTCACTCACTCACTCGCTCACTCACTCACTACACACGAACGCTCACTCTGTCATTCATGCTCATTCACTCGCTCTCACTCAGTCACTGACTCAGTCACTCGCTCTCACTCAGTCACTCTCACTCAGTCACTCACTCACTCGCGCTCATTCACTCGCTCTCACTCAGTCACTGACTCACTCACTCGCGCTTACTCGCTCTCACTCAGTCACTTGCTCTCACTCACTCACTCACTCACATGCTCTCTCGCTCGCTCACGCACACTCACTCTCTCTCACTCACTCGCTCGCTCACTCAGTCACTCACTCGCACATAAGTACGTAACACCTAACAAACGCAGCAGATATTTCTGTCAAGTTTGCACCTAGTTTTAAGGGTTTTCGGGCAACAACTACTAATTTAAAATTTTGCTGATAAACAACTAGTGGGAAAAAAGTCGCATTATTATCCACCTTATTTTTGTCGCTGTAGGGAAATAACGAGAAGAATAACAGTAAACGCAAAAACAGTTTGCACTCCAAACCAGTTTGTTTATAATTAAGATTATACATTAAAATAATATGGTAAAACACACCAGTTTGCAATATCAAGCAGCAAAACGAACTGTTTTGTACATCTAAAAATAGCTGGAAGCAGATGAGACTGGAAGCCAGGCACATACAATTTACAAATGGCCACGTCCGCTCTAACGGGAAAATTAAGGTGAATAATTGACTAGTCAGAACATCAATCAGAAGAAAAAGAGAGCAAGCATTTCGATCAAAACAATATTGTTAAACATCAAATTTAGGTTTAAAATGAACCATAACTGAAACTTGAAATATATAGCAACACAAATTATGTTTGTACATGAACTTTCTATATGGTACATACTATTCGGTTTAGGTCATCCAGGTATCTTTCGCCTACTGTTTTATGAATACAATGAATTTAGATATTCTACTCTTTTCGTGTACTGTTTATCACATAATCTATAATATGGAAGTATTCAATTTCAGATGCAGCGACATCATTCCTGCAGATCCACCTCTTAGTATGTGGTTTACAACCATTGTGCTGTGCTCAAAACTGAATGTTTTTTAGGTACATTTTTTGATTTTTGTACACAATGTTTAGCATAGAATATATAGACTTAAATTGTGCACACTGTTATTTTGAGCACACTAGGCATGAAAATGTGATTAATCAATTTAGAGAATAATTATTACTTACAGCCCTATTTAGCTAACTACTTGTCAGATTAAACTATATACATTTTCAAAATCGAGTTTTGTTCCTCAAACTAAACTCAAGGTCTTACATCCTTGAGGTTCAATAACAATTCCAGTCCAGCGTTAGTTAGGGATGATCTTAAGGAAGCCCTGTTATATTAGACAGATTTAGCGTCATGTTCACCAGACCCTGATCAGACGAGTTTCTTAGGGGTGGCTGAAATAGGACACGTTCTCGCTATCAAAAACAGTCTGGAACAGAAGGCAGGTGTCCAGAGACATGTTATTAAAGGCTGAACTATTTTTAGCGTGACACATTTAAATGCAATGCTCAACAATGCACTAACAGTGAGATGCTACACAATGGCCAAAGATGTGCATCTGGCGAATGTGTACACAGATCAACAATTAAATTCTAAGTTACAACTTTCAGCCTTGGAAAGTTACAGTATTTATATAAATCCCTGATTAAGATAAAAAAAAAAAAAAAAAAAAAAAAAAAAAAAAAGTGTGCTGCTTACCTTATCGGTCTCAATTTCACAGACAACCTCATCTTCAGAGACTGTGTCTCCAGCAGCTAAAGAGAGACAGAACAGGGTTAACAGGGTCCAATGGGGTGAGACGTCTGTACTACACACCTGATGAACTCATCTTACCTTTCTCCCACCTGACGTCTCCCTCTGTGACAGACTCGGCAAACGCTGGTGTTTTTACTGTAATAACTTCATTCCCTGCAATCGCAGAAGACAATTAATGTGGCATGCTGAAGTTACTGCGGGCCGCTGTATGCTGTCCAACTGTAGAAAGGTGTTAACCAACAGAGAGCTTTCTAGAGTCTTTATACCACTGAATAGGGTTTCTGCAGGTTTTAGGAAGGTAAATTTAAGACACTTTTAAAACCAAGTAAAGAAAATGTAAGGACCAAACTGAAGGGAACACAATAAGTCAATAAGTTCTATAAATGTAAATGTCTAAAGAGCAGAAAATGAGCTGCATTAGCAACACCTCAAATTTTGAAAATACTACTTGAAACAGATCTCCATTACCTTTTAATTAATTTTAGAAAAAAATTATTTTGATCACACTGCAAACAAAAAGGAATGTTCTTTTTCAGTATTTTTGTCTTTTTTTTTTGTCTAAAGATTCTTAAACCGAGATGCCTTTCTTGGAGAAGCAAAATGACATAAGAAGTCTTGTTTTCTGAGAAATTGATCAAAATGAAGTGAAGAGTTTGATTAAAACTAGTGCTGTCAAACGAGTAATCGCATCCAAAATAAAAGTTTTTGTTTACATAATATATGTGTGTGTACTGTGTATATTTATTATGTATATATATAAAGACACATTTTGCATATGTTTTGAATATATTTACATGAATATATTTATACTCCTATAATTTACATTATATATAAATACATTTAGTATATAAACGTAACATTTTTCTTAAATATATACACGCATGTGTGTGTATTTATACATACATAATACATATACACAGTATACACACATATATTATGTAAACAAAAACTTTTATTTTGGATGTGATTAATCGCGATTAATCGTTTGACAGCACTAATTAAAACAAGAACAAATACCTGCCAATGGGGTCAGAAAAATCAACAGGATTCCAATGGAAAAAAGTTTTCATAACCCATTGATAGATACTGTATATGTTCTTATTTTAATCAAACTCACTTCATTTAATCATAAATTGTTCTCTGAGAAATTGAGCAAGGCTTTAATCTTTATTTTGCATCTGAAGTAAATGTATCTTGATTTAAGGATGTTTAGATATTTGTACTAGAATTTGTGCTCCAAGTAGACAACAAATACTTTTTACGGCCTTATGCAAATTAACACTATTTAAGATCAGCAGAAACCCAGCTGAAGACATGATCAAACATAATACCAAATACAATGGATTTAATTATTTTAGAATGAAAAGTAGAAAGAAAACTTGTGTAATTGGTAACTGATTTTTTTTTTTCTCTCTGCAGTCCACAGTGGACACAAGCACTTCAGCGACAAGATAAGAGACGCTCTGAGTAAGTATGTCTGCAGTAGCCTTTATTTGGCAGATTTTATTATAGGTAAGGTAAATGATTAATAGAGCTAATAATTAAATGTCAGAATGATTTAAAGTGGAAAGCTGCACTCAAACTAATTCAAGTTTTGCCAGGTCTTGTTTTGTACTCTAGTGTCATATATTCAGCATGATTCATCACATTTTAATATTCACTGTCATCCAAATCAATGCTGTATATTAGACCGCTCATCTAGGTAACTGAAATGAGGGCTACTTTAATGTTTCTCGTGTCACATCATGGATGTGACTGCTGCTGTCTTGCATTTCCAGTTATTTACTTGCCACACGAATAAATAACTGGACACTAAATATTGGTTTAAGTTCAAAAGTTTATCAGACCAGCTTTTATCTGAAGAAAAGCTGCTTTAAGTGAGACAGAAAGAAAAAGTATGCAAGTGATCAGCAGCAAATCAGCATATTAGAATGATTTCTGAAGGATCATGTGACACTGAAGACTGGAGTAATGATGCTGAAAATTCAGCTGCGCATCACAGAAATAAATTACAGTTTAATAGATATCCACATAGAAAACAGCTGTTTTACACTGTAATAATTTCACAATATTACTGTTTTTATTGTATCTTTGATCAAATAAATGATCAAATAAATGCAGCCTTGGTGAGCAGAAGAGACTTACTTTAAGAAAATATAATATAATACCAATATTATATATAATATAATATATATTACTGAAAGAAAAATATATATATATTTAAAAAATATATATATATTTCAAACTCTTGACCGCCAAAGAAAATTAATAAATAATTATTATTTAAAACTTTTGGCTGTCAATGTACCTTAAATATGAGTTAGGTATTTTATTAGCTAACTTGTAATACACTTCAAGCTTTCACAAAGAAATAACAGTTCCCAGCAAGAAGCTTTCAGACATGAGTAAGAGGTAATGCACAGATTAAAGCAAATGGTAAAAAATAATAAACATCAGAAAGGTGGACGCTCTGCTTGACCAATCAGAATCAAGTTTTCCAGAGAACCTTGTAATAATGCTAAATATTTTAAAGTCAATTTGAGACCTCATTTTATGACTGATAAGATCTCTGCAAGAATTTAAAAGGCTGCATGCATTTTACTAGTTTTATATTTAAAGTTTTAAATTTACACAGAAACTATTCTGTTTTCCCAATGTTTGTTCAAGTACTTTCAATTTGTTGAAATGCTACACATATTACATAGAGTTTAGTATGTGAGCTGAACATGAAATAAGCAGCAGACAGAGATGGTTATTTCAGAAATACAATCAGCACTATGAAATGAACTTATGACAAAACAATAAGGAAAGCAAAAGACATCAAAATCAAGACGTGTGTATCACTGACGACTGACCCTGACCTTCAAGAGACAAGTGACCTTAAAGAAGTGAAGGAATTGTGTTGACGCTGTATGCTATGAACAAAAAACTGTGAAGGGAATGGTACACAGTCTTAACATGACTAAAAAGTGAGGCAAAACTAATGCTGCTGCTGTGCAACACTCTTTAGCACCAGCATATGACCAGACCTTATTTTAGAGATGCAGAGCATGAGTGGATACGTACTGTGAGCGGTTGAGGTGTTGAAGTATCTGATTTGATAGACGCTCGACCGGGTCTCACACCTCCTGAAAATCAACAGCACACATCATCATCACAACACAATCCAGTAGGGATTAGGGCTGCACGATATTGGAAAAAACTCACATTGCGATATTTTGTTTTTCTGCGATATATATTGCGATATGAAAAAAAAAAAAAAAAAAAAAAAAAAAAAAAAAAAAAATCACCAAATGACTTGAATAGCTCTATTTGGAGAGAAAAAAAATATTGATTTTGTAGGTGAGTAAATCAGCATAGGAAATAAACAATTTACAAGCATAGATAAATATAATAGAACAAAGATACAAATGAAATAAACAGTGCTTTGTATTTTTAAGGCAAGTCCAACAGTATTCAGGTGCAGAAATTGAATAATAAAATGTAAAATAACACTGCATAACACAGTCTTCATTGTATAAATTAAATCTAATAAATCTGTGTTAAAGCTACAAAAGTGATTTTTCTCTGTTTTGTTGTTTGATTATGACACCGAAAGCAACAGAGACATTAAACTGCTGTTATTGTTATCCTCTTTCTTTCTCAATTGTTTACCTAAGACATAAGCAACTGTTTTTTTTTTTTTTTTACAAGGATACTTGGAGACATGCATTTTGACACGGTTTCGCGCATATGTGTCGTATTACACTGGATGCGGCGCGACACGACGAATCCCCGCCAGTAAACTGATATGCCTCGCTCTATTTATGACGTACTGACACAAAGTTGACACGATTGGCAACGGGCGCTTTGTCGCATCCAGTGTAGAAAGACTTTGGGGCCGTTCACATGGTGCATCTGCAAACGCGTGGAAAACTCCCGCCGCGCCACTTCCTCCTCCTTTCCAAAGCGCTCGGGAGCTTGCGCTTTCCTGGCGCCTGCCGTTGCTAAACATCCGAGATGTGCTCTCCTCGACGACGCGGAAGTTTCAACAAAGGATAAATGGATTTCCAGCACTGAAAATCGCTTGCAGTAGCTCTGCTACTAAATTTATTTTAAAATGGGTATCTCTGTACAGCTGTTGCGTCCGGAGTAGACACGGTGTCTGTGTGTGAGCAAAGAAAACGATCAGTATAAATATAACGATCAGGCCTACTAAACATCGCACATCCTGCGATGTGACTATCGCGGATGCGCACATTGCGATATCGATGCTGAAACGATATATCGTGCAGCCCTAGTAGGGATGTAACGATATCAAAATCTCACGATACGATAATATCACGATATGAAGTCCACGGTATGATATTTATTGCGACATTTAAAAAAAAGACAAATGAAGAATAGGAAAAAAAAAATATTTTGTACATTTTAAAGTTAAATTTTTCTACCTAATGCACTTTGAGAGTTCAAAATTATGAGCTGCAAACCGTGTTCTTAACTAAGAAAACTTCAGTGAAAAAGTCAGTGAATTGACCTGTACCTGAACTTTAAAGGGGACTCAACCCTCTTTTTATTTGTGGTATACTGTCTCAGTCTAAATTACATTCACACTGGTGTTTTAGGAAGCCAAACATATTAGAAAATAATAATAACAACAACAACAACAACAACGACAGTAATAGCCATATATTGTAAAACAACTGCACTGTAAAATAAATACAAATGAATATTTCATAGGTATATTTTTGCTTTACACTACAGTAGGGAAATTACAATACTTATTTCTTAATTTCTACACTTGAAAGAGATATTTTGAATTTGGACTGCATTTAAACCGCTAGCTGTCAGCAATTCTTAGCAAAACAGTAGAGCTTTTATTTTGAGCTTCAGTGAAAACATGCTTACAAAAACGTGTCTCTCTACAAATCCAGTGAAATGCTGTAATCATCTGGCGTGAAAATAAACTTCACAAGTCTTCACTTTGAAACAGACTTGATGAAAGGATTAATCCATACTGTGCTTTCGGTTTTAGTTCGTTTGACAGATACTGTGCCAAAGCATAACGGCCCAAAACACAACTTTAAAGACCTTTTATGTTAGAATAAGAAGCTTAAGTATATTTTAAAAACTACACTTTTGCCCGGAAGACCTATCGTTTCATATCGTCATGTGACCATGATAATGGTCACATGACGATATGACCATTATCATGGTCACATGTAATCCTCCAGGAGACGTCAGTGATACTTACGGGCTGTTCTTGAAGGTGACGCACTGACTCGCTGATATACCTGGAGGAAAAAGGAGACACAGGAACATCTAATTATGTTTGTTTGCACCATCAGAGAAAGAAGCATACAAGACTGTTCAAACTGATACCTTCACAAAAAACCTATGACATGCAACGCAGAGGAAATATCCTCCATTATCTGAAAACTCACCTGAAGCAGCCCGTCTGGCGAGAACACTGTTACCCTAGAAGAACAAGACGACAGCAGTGCATCAATGAACAGAAGAAGCAATAAGAGCAACAAGCAGCAGGAACAATGCTCATCAAGGAACAAGATAATCTCATCTGGCCAGACTTTTGACAAACAACAACATCTGGCTGACTTTGATTGACACCTGTAATATCTGAACTTCAGATGTGACACTGTATGTTTACATCAAACGCACTGAAGACACTCTGTTAAGTCTTACATATACATACATGGTAATTTAACGCTGCATGCAACTTATGAACACCTGAGTATTTCATCTGGAGTAGGGAACCTTTGAGTTTTTACGTAAATAAAAGTTTAATTGGGTCTCCGAAATTGCAAAAATTATGAGAGGAATGCATTATTGTTTTATATTAAAATATAGTATTCAATGTGATAATACTTTCACATTTTATTGTTTTTATATTAAATTCTATAGTAAATCTAATACTGTTATATAATTAACTTGGCATTAGCACAACAGGCAAGCGTGCTATTTTACTGAATATCAGCACGGTTTTAATTTGAGTGTTGTGCTCTTCCTCCATGTTCAGTTATACTGTGCAGGACATTATTTGACAAAGCAATTCAATGATTTGCTTTAACTGTGCGCTGAAGCTCTGCTTTGAAAGACTATTTAATAAGAACACTTTTTTTTTTTTTTTTTTTACATTAGATTAAAGATATGTTTAAATTTCCAATAAAATACTCAAGTTTTATGAATGAATTATCCTTTTTTAACAATAAAAATGAATTATACAAATTTAAAACAAAAAAACATGGATCTCTGGGTTCATAACAATAATACTGTAATGGGTTTCAAAGAAGAGTTAGCAGGGCTCGCAAAATCGCTAGCCTGACGTCCCGGAGCTATGCTGCCACTAACTACTAATCAATCACACTCTGTAGCAGTGCAAACAAACATTATGGAGAATATTTAGTCCACAAACACAAGCACTGCTACAACACTGCATCTAACAGGCCAGTACTGAAGGCATGCACAGGCTGCAGTGACAGTCAAGCACAAATGTGAGTCATGTGATCCATCTATGTCAAAGTTTGACAGGGTTTACATGGTCATTGGGACGTATGGGAGGGCAGCTGGGAGGACTAAATGCGACTGCTACTAAATGAAGCAGATAAATGTATTCAATACCCTTCAATATTCTTAAAGTTTTGGTAAATTATAGATCATGCAAGCTGTGGTTCAGTCTTAGTTCTCATCTAAATAAATGTCTTTCCCAATACCACAATTGTATTGTAAAGTACTATTTAGTGATGATTTATTACAGATATATAAAATTACATAGTTCAATTAAGTTGCTGCAAATAAGATCTATGAAATGTTAAAATTAAACACTTATTTTAAATATTAAAAATTAGAAAAAATGTATGACTAACATATTATGAAAGTGATCTACAGTATATTGGCCACTTATTGGGAAGCGGTGCTAATTTCAGCTATAGCCAGTAGGGATGCTCCGATCGATCGGCCGGAGATCGGTATCGGCCGATAATCACATTTCATGACTCGATCGGTACTCACTACACTTGGCCGATCTCACGAACCGATCGCAATTTGATGACGTCATATTCAAAATCAATTAGTTCTTTTAGGAGTTTAATTTTTATTTTATTTTTTTTATTAATTTTGTCCTGTTCAGACTTGTATTGGACAATGTTTAAATTACATCAGACTTCTCAATTTTAGAAGATTAAATGTTTATTTTGTCCTCCAGTTTCTATTGGATAATGTTTAAATAAACCTTGTGGGTTGCATCAGACTGCTCCATTTTATTTGTATTTATTTTTGTCTTATATTAATTATCCATAATGTTATGCATAAACCCCATTTTAAAGGCATATTAAAATGTTCACTGTATAAGGAATAATTTTTGTGACTATTTATATAACATTATTACATATGTTATATAAAGCTTGAAGCATCAGAATCGGGATCGGTATCAGCCGATCACCATGACAAGAAATCGGTACTCGGTATCGGCTGCAAAAATCCTGATCGGAGCATCCCTAATAGCCAGTAATCTCAATATGACCAAATCATTAGGGGTGTTTAAATTAATCGTTGCATTGCGATGTGGACATAGACAATTTTTTTTTTTTCTTTTAAGTTTTCTGGACTCCTTTTTAATGGCTAAATTAAATTTTATTAATCATCATTAAAATCATGAAACTTAAACAATTAATATCAGTTTATTGAAAGTTTTACAAAAATGACATGTTTAGGGCCCTATGAAATGTTTTATTTTTTTCCAGCCTTATGTTTTATTGTTACCAAATTCTGTTTTAGCATGTCTAATTTTCAACAATTTTCATTTATTCTTACAATAGCCTTATGATTTTTTTCCCTCAGAAATTCTGTTGTGTATTTACACTTTTTAAGACATAAAATGTTAATTTATCTTTATATTTAATTTTTTTGGAAAATAAATGGGAATTTAATGTTACAATTAAAATATTGAAGAAATATTGTATGATTATTCCTTAAAAATAAGGTTTTAATAATTTTAGTAGTAGTAGTAGCCTTTTACGTACATTCTACTGAACAACAGTAATATATTTCTGCCACAATGTCTTCAAGTTAAACCAAACTTTTATTTTGACGGGTTGCCGTGAATACCTTTACATTTCTGTGTGTATATGATATGAGGATAGTTTTACTCAAATGAAACGGTCAAATGCTCATGAAGTGACTCTCAGAGCAGTTCTGGAGATGTTGTTCATGTATTTATGTCCTCATTAGTGAGACGACAGACGCTAATATCACCCGAGTGTCACGTGTGCTTCAGTGTGTGTAGTAAACAAAAACACACGTCTGCGCCATTCATTAACACAGACACGCAGAACTCATATTTAAATAGCTGTTTTGCGACTTAATATTTACAAATACTAGTGGGAGTGTGCTCACCTGTGTTTGTGTGTGTTTGTGTGTGTGTGTATGTTCTATAGGAAAGGTAAGTTTAAATGACTTCTGTTGTGATCTGGCGCTATAGAGAAAATAAAATTAAATAAAATTAACTTGACCTTCAAGGGGAGGCGGGGGCGCACCCCTAATATAATGGCAGGGGAAACACTGCGAGTATTAAAAAAATGCACCCAATATTTTTAAATCCGAGATCTTTAGATATGCTTTAATTTCTGCTGTTTGGAATGCAGTACGTATTAGATTCACAAAACTCACGTTCTGACAGACTTTAACAGCGCTTTGGGTTTGTTTGTCCTGAAGCTCGACCGTGACTGCGGTTAAATGCACTGCATCTCAAATACTTCTATGTAACGAAATTGATGCAGAACAGGACAAAACACCTGATATGTGGAAACAGATCTGTGCATTAGTGTGAATGCAGTCTATTAAAGCTGCCAGTGTCTATGATCTCATCAGTAATAATCAAACAGCAATAATGCCGAAGGAAAAAGAAAAACCCATGATTGCCTGAAAACTTTCGGATACTTAAAGCACTCTCAGATACTGAAAGTCCTTTTTGTTTATCACTTGTAACTGTATTTTTTTTTTCACCGATTATTACTTTATATTTGCTTGTAGGTTTTGAAGCTATATTTATTTGGTTAAGTTATTAGCAATTGTTTTGATTTATTATTAATTAGTAATCATTTTTAAAAGTAGCCAGCTTCTATAATTTAATAAAAACGCACAAAATAAATTTGATATAACCGTGATGTATCGTGATATCGATTCGTTGACATGATAATCGTAATCTAATCGTGAAACCAGTGACGATTCACACCCCTACAAATTACGGCAGATTAACTGCCCTGGCAGATATTAAAAATACTGACGATAATGTCACTGTACAAGATGATAACAGAGGAACAGAAAACAGTGAGGGTGATGCACAGAAACAGCAGAGCCGGAACAGTAAAGTATGACAGCTCACACAAAACAAATACACGATCATAACAGCAAACATGAATATTAGCAGTGCTGTTATTCTTCTGAGTGACAGCTCGATCACTGACAGAAGACCTCACTCATGTTCAGTTTGGATTTAAAGCTCGATGAACACATCATATAACACACGAGAAGCTGCTGTAGATGTCATTAATATGATGTAAACACTCTCTCTCTATCTATCTCTCTCTCTCTCTCTCTCTCTCTCTCGGTGTGCTCTGCTGTGAGTGTCCTGCTGCCCTTGGGCCCGCGGCCTACAGCTGCGCGCCATTCCGCTGACGGTTAACGGTCTTTCGGACACTCCGCGGCACACACACCGGGCACACACACGTTACCTGCCGCAGGGCGCTGATCGAGCGCCCGAGGCTCCAGGTGAGACCGCGGGAACGGGATAACATGTCGTCTGGGTGGACCGCACGCACTGCAGCTCTCACAGCACAGCACCGGAAACCGCGCCGCCGCCAACCGGAAACCGCGCGGAGCATACTATCATGAATCAGAGAGGGGTGAGTGGAATGTACCATTGATTTGCCACTCGTTTTTCGTTTTTATTGCAATCTTTAGAACATCGAACATACAAGGGGAATAATATAAATTACATCAAAATAAATATAATTATAAACAAAGACAATTAAAAATAATAAAATAGGAAAAGCAATAAGAAAATCTCATGTCCATAACAAGTAGCTAACGTTACAAATAGTTAAATTTTTTTCAAATAATAGATTTGAAGATTTTTTTTTCGCTTCGTTATTTCTTGTTTCTTTTAATGTATACAGGTATTTACCTATTTCTATTGTAAAATTTGTAAAATTAGTTTTTTTTTATTCACTTCCCATTTACATTTATGGATGAAGAATTTTCCATATATAATGAGTAAATTCATTATATAACAAATTTTGAAGTCAACATTATACTCATAAAAAAAAGCTTGTTTTACTCATTTACATTTACGCATTTAGTAAAAAATAAAAATAAAAAAATAAGCCATTTGTCAAGGACCCAACAATATTCGTAGTATACAACATTAGATTTGACTGACCACTGGATTATTTCTGCGAGTTCTTTATGCAATAGTGCTGCATTAAATGTAATGTAGCTAAACCCTGTGCATAGAATTCAAAATGAATATGCATATAAACCAATATAAGACGACTGCAATTCATTAAAATACAGTCTACATTTTATAATGCTACATGTGCAATAGATACTTTTGTGTACTAAGCATACTGTATGTTTTAGGCCTATACTATTTCTAATTTCTAATTTCTTTTTTAGTAATAATGCAATTTCCTATACAGAACAAAATGTCAATAATAAAACATTCTAATGCATTGTCATTACAAACACACACACACACACACACACATACATACACACATTTATATATATATATACATTTATATATATATATATATATATATATATATATATATATATATATATTTAAAAATAAATATATATATATATATATATTCTTTGTGGTTATTTTTTATGAGGAGCAGGAAACATGAAAAAAAAAAAAAACCCAACCAAATCAAAGCATCAAAGCCTGTAATTGCAGCAGTTCTTGCAAAAAATAATTAACAAAGCACCTAAATTAACGAAAATAAGATAACACAAATACATGACTTCAATAAGTATGTGACAGCATTTTTTATTTTTTAGTATTCAATTAAGCTATACTGAGCTACACAATAGTAGATTTCTTATATTTTATTTATTTTAAATACATAATAAACAGAACAAACTTATTTAGACGGTGTGAAATATGATTTAGATATGCCAAATTTTCTTTTCTGTATATGAAATTCACCAAAAGCGAAAGGTTCAAAGTAAAATTCACGAAACGACCTTTAAATAAGGAGGCGCTCTTTATAGTTATTGATGGAGAGTTGTTGTGCCCTTTCTGATTGGCTGGTGTGTTGATTAAGGGCGGCTCTGGCCACGCCCACCTGGCTGGAGTGAGACGAGAGCGCGCGCCGAGCACACACTGTCAGTCACGCGTCTCCAGAGCAACAGGTAAGCTCTCATCATCTGCTGGAGTTTCTCTCATAAAACTGATGCTTTCATTGTCTAAGCTCTTATGGGAACAAAAAAAAAAAAAAATCTTGGCTATATGAACGGTGTCATTCTTCATTATAATACTAATATGAAAAGTATATTCATATGAAATGACAGACAGAAGACACGTACTCAAATATGTAAGTATGTTTCATATTTATTTTTTCACATTGAACATTTAAGTTAGAAGTATGAAGAGAGTGCGAAAGCATATAGATATATATTCAGATTAATATACAGAGAGCATTAGGAAAAAAAATAAGTATGTTAATGTCACAAGAAGAAGGTTTAAGTGAAAACGAATGAATACGTGTTTCGTGTTTCTTTAAATATATATAAAAATACATTTAGTTTTTTTTTTTTTTGCTTCTGTATTTTTAATGTTACTTGTTTTTTCTTTTGAAATCTTTTATATAATTTCTCTGTTTGTAGAGAAATCATGACATGTGAAACAGCTCAAAAAAGTTACTTTAATATATAATAAACAAAACACTGAATGAATATGAATATACGTTTGAATATGAAATTTGTTTGTGCGCCATTGATCTTGAATACTTTTATGGATAAGAGTGTAATGCAGTTTATAATAATGTAGGACCTACATATGAGGGCTTAATGCAGAGTAATCGCAATGCAATGATATTGTAATGTAATTTATTTCATTTTATTCTTTTTAATTAATTTTTTTTTTTATTAATTTTTTTTTTTTACAAAGTATTGCATTTATGGGTAAGAGTGTAATGCTGTTTATGTAAGGTAGGAGCTACATATGAGGGCTTAATGCACAGTTATTGTAATGCCTAATGTATTTTTTTTTTTTTTTTTTTTACAAAGTATTACAGATCACCCATTTCTGAGGCTCATTATTGTGTACAGAAAATACAACAACTGCAGCCTGCGAAAAACATGAACCTGAGCCCGCCTGAACAAAGCATGGACGGCAGCAAAGCCGAGCACTTGCTCCCTTGTTTCCGCAGAAGCGCTTACGACGAGCCTCTGGCGTCCTACCACAGCAGCTCCATCATCTCTCACCTCCTGCGTAAAACCATTCACAATAAACTCACCTCCCTGGACAACAACCTCCTTTACCTGCCCTCCGCAAACACCAGCGGGGTCGACCCCGAGTCCAACAGCGCTGATGATTTTGCTCAAGAGGACCAGAGCAGAATGTCCTTCAAAGACGAGGATCTGTCTGTGAGCGAGCACCTCCAAGCCAAACGCGCCCGCGTGGAGAACATCATACGAGGCATGGCTGCTTCGCCCAACCCCAGCGGAGAAGCAGAAAGCGAGTCCGAAGCCGTCCGCTGCAGAAGAGACCTCCTGAAGGAGAACAAACGCAAGCAGAGGCTTCCTCAGCACCAGGAGCCCAGCGCAAAAACCAGCAAAGACGAGGAGTGCCACAAACTCAAGGAGCAGCTCCAAAGCATGCAGCGTCTCCTGCATCAGCTCCAGGAGAAGATCTCACACGTGTACGACCAGAATTACTCAGAGAACGAGGATGCGAGGTCAGAGCACTCGAGTTTGAGGCTGGATGGTGGATATAAAGATCAAGTCAAAGTGGAATCCGGTGGTTTCGGCTCCGACAGGGCGATGAAGAACCTCAAAGAGACTCTTAAATGCGAGCTGACCAGGACTGTGAGCGAAAGCGTCGATGTGGTCTTCAAGAAGCTCTCCACGACTCTTCAAAATCAATCATCCCCATGCCACAGTCCAGACTGCTCTGAAACCGAGAAGCGGCTCCCAGAGGATTCCCCTTCGGATCTGTCGGATTCTGAGGAGAACGTCAAAAGCAGGCATTGCTTTGAGAGCACCGGCCCGGAGCACCAGACCGAAGCCTTGTCCCTAGTGGTCCGCAAACCTTCCCTGAGCCAGACTGTGAAGAGACCTTTCCCTCTGCACCAGACGCCTTTCCAGATCGGCTATGGCAGCGCTCCTCTGCACGACAGCCAGATCCTGGAGCACCTGCTGAAGTACGGCCCTCACTCCACCTTCTCCGCACTGCCGTGTCTGGAGAGGTCCTCGCCGGACTCCATGGAGCGTCCGTGGGAGAGCATGGCCATGAGGTCCAAGGTGAGCTCGGGGCATCTGGGTCAGCACCAGACTGGACTGGTGTCGGTGGACGCGCTCTGCCTGCCTCACGTAAAGATGGAGTGTGGAGATCTGCAGAGCATGGCTGAGAGGAGCTCCTTCATGTCGCTCAATATATCCTTTAAACGCTATTGCATCCAAAAATTATCATTCTTTCATCATTTACTCACGTGGTTCCAAACCTGTGGGACTTTTCTAGTGACACTTTATTTAATGGTCCAATTCTCATGATTAACTAGCTGCTTATTGGAATGGAGCACAAAAGCAGTCATGGGTATATTTGTAGCAATAGCCAACAATACATTGTATGGGTCCAAATTATCCATTTCATAGGATATTAAGTAAAGATCACGTTCCATGAAGATGTTTTGTAAATATATCAAAACTTAATATTTGATTAGTAATATGCATTGCTAAGAACTTCATTTGGACAACTTTAAAGGCGATTTTCTCAATATTTCTTTGCACCCTCAGATTCCAGATTTTCAAATAGTTGTATCTCAGCCAAATATTGTCCTATCCTAACAAACCATACATCAATGGAAAGCTGATTTATTCAGCTAAATCTGTATAAAACATATAAAATGTATAAAATGACTAGTTTTGTTGTCCAGGGTCACAGATTACTAACATATTGGCTGTATATTAGTACTTATAAAGCTCATTTTAATGCCTTATTCTGCATGACCATATTTTAGATCCCTTAATCCACCCCATACCTAAACTACCTTACTAGCTATTATTAATAAGCAGTTTATTGAGGCAAAAGTCATAGTTTATAGGTAGTTAATAGTGAGAAATGGTCCCCAAACTAAAGTGACTTTTTTTTTTTTTAAGTCTACACAGTGGAAGTAATATCTTAGAATATCGTAATAATATGTTAATAAATATAATCTCTTTGGTGTTGCTCAGAAGAAAGAAAGTCATATGGTGAACTGTCTCTTTAATACCAAAACACCACAAAAAATGTCAAAAAGAATTCAACTAAATTGAAAGTACAAGAGGAAAATTGTATTGCTCAGAGGTTTCTCTTTCATATCTCATAAGAGTTCTTAGTTTTTTGAAGTATGCTTTTTTCCTCAGATATTTATTCTGAAATTCATTAGTAGAAATAAATATGGTAACACTTTACAGGTTAGTTAATGCATTAACTATAAATATTTTTTAAAGGATTTATTAATATCGGTTACTGCAAGCAAATAGAAATACATGTATTGATCGTCTGTTTGTTAACGCATCCAACATCTCATTTGAAAACAAAAGAGTAAATGTCAAAATTAACATTAACTAAGATTAATAAACACTGTAGAAGTATTGTTCACTGATAGTTCATGTTTACACATTTAGTTCACTAATGTTAAGTGTTTCCATGAAAACTGACACAAATGAGTCAGAGTTGTCATACAGTGTGATTATAGAGTTATAAAATGAGTGTTTCATAGTGCAGTCTTTAATATCCCGGCAAACACTCGAGATCCCTTTTCATCTGAAACACGAGGAGAAACTTCTCAAAGGCAGGAGAAACGTCTTTATTTAATTTTTCTGTTCTATAGCTACAGTATCATAAAGATTTTTTTGCATGTGAATGCAAAACAAATGTGTTTCAGGAGTCACAGGAAGGCTCTTTTTTCTGTGGATTATGTTCTTTGTTTAGCTTCAGCTGCTTTTGAAAAATCCCCCTCTTTGTTTAGTTGACTGTTTTTATTTAATATATAGTAGTTAACATTGAGATATTGCTGAACAAACTACCAGCTCTCGAGCTGGCGAACAATCGTTGAATTGAGTGCAGCGGTGAGCAGTTCCACTAACGCAGACTTCAAGGAGAATTTTTGCTTTGATCTCGGTAACCCCAAAGAAAATTGTAGCATCTTCTTTAATCTGGGCTCAGTAATGACTTTAAGTCCAGGAAAAGACAAATAAAAAGGAATACAAGGCTTTGATAAGAATTGTTAGGAACAAAAGCCAATTTTCAAAGGCAGAAAAAGCAACAGTTTCTCTTCTGGAAATTCTCTGATTTTTTTCCCCGCTCAGACTTGAAAAGGTTCGGAATATGTTTCTGCACTCTCAATGTGATTGGAGTGGATGAGAGAGGTCACTTTTGGTTGTTTGTGAAAAGCAAGCTCTCAGCCGTCATTATACACCATCACCATATGTGACGATATCGCAGCATGCAGAAAACTTGCTTTTAAACATCATTAGATTTATATAATACGCTTCGGAAATGATTTCAATATTGTGGCTCTTTTTGAGGCGGAACAGCGATGGTCTCATTCAAAACGATGGGTTAATAATAGCAACGGTTTGTGCTTCATTAAGAAGCAACATTGCATAGATGCAATCAATGTAGAGAAGCTTTCTAGCATTATTTGCTTGTGAACTCTGTTTTAAGAAAGAAACTCGTCTTTTCGAAAATAAAGGGCGTAAGCTGATCCTCTCCATGCATCCTCGCCGAGAAAATTTCATCTCTGTGTTTCACAGCGAAGCAATTACTGCGGGCAGATATATGGAGGAAACTAATTGAAGTCCTTAATCTAATTTGTTTGGCTCTTTTTCTAGTTAGCATATGCTGTCGTGTCTTAATCGACTCTCTGGTCAATACAGAGCTGTTCATCTGTTCGTTCATTTGGACCGATGAATAGGACATGATGCTTATTTGTTTGGGGACGTGTTAATGCTGGTTGATTGTTAAAAATGCACGTGAATTGAGCTCTGTGAGTTAATTTATACATGAAAGGTAAGGCGGCTTTGATCACTGTGTCATGTTTGCCAGATCTTCAAAGAAAAGCGTTCATGGTGAGGTTTTTGAGGCCTTAACTCTCCTCACATTCAGGAAGGTCTGACCCCAAACCATTTGAAGAAAGCCAAGCTGATGTTCTTCTACACACGCTACCCCAGCTCGAATCTGCTCAAGAACTTTTTCCCTGATGTCAAGGTATGTCATGTTTTACCAGATTATACTTGCCTCTGTTAACGTTAATTCTTACGTTTCATACACAGTTAGGTCAATTATAGGCCTATTTATTTTAGTTACTTTTAAAACTCATGTATCTTCATGAATTGGCATCTAATTTTGTGTTAATTAATATTCTGTATTTCTGCCAGCACTGAATTCACATGTAAACAATCCATTGTGATTCAAAGTGATCTTTAGAGCAAAACTGTATTCAAAAAATCTTTTAATAGGACAATCTGTTAATCTGTTTAATATGATAAATATTCTAATTGTATTATTTAATTAATATTTACTATGCTTAAATAATATTAATAATTTTTATTATTATTTACAAATATTTTATATCCTAATAATAAGTTACAATCAGGAGTCAAACCAAAAATCTTTTTAATGTCTACCTGATTATTAGGATAAATTATATTTGTAAATAATAATAAATAATTAAATATTCTAATTTTATTATTTATTTAATATTTATTATGCTTAAATAATAATAATATTTTTAAATATGAATTGTCTTATTATTATTCACAAATATTTTTATCCTAATAAACAGTTACAATCAGGAGTCAAATTTAAAAAAAAAATGTTTTAATGTCTATCTGATTATAAATACGGTTTGAAAATAATTATTATTTATTATTATTGTTTAAGAACAATGAATAAGATAATATTTACCTAGTTAATCAGTTATGCATTAATACGAGTTTTGCTCTGGAAATCACATTGAATCGTAATGGATTGTTTACGTGTGAATTCAGAAATATGCATTCTGTTGCTTTGGCAAGAATACGGAATATGAACACAAATGTAGGCGCTTGAGCAAATATTCCTGAATGTTGGGGTGGCAATTCCTGAATTGCTGGTTTAACTTTGACAAAGTTAAAAGAGGAGTTTCTCAAGTCAGCAAAAGGAGACAAAAGAGGCAGCGGAGAGGAGCACAACCTCCTCTATTCAGCGTTAACCCTTCAGCTTGCCAGCTTTCAGCACACACAATAGCAGAGCGCTGAGCCGCGGATACTGAGGGCAGGATAGGCCTACAACAACACACGCATCCTGTGAGTGTGTAACGTGTCCTGAGGCACAAGTGTTGTGATGAGTCGACACAACAGGAAAAATCTGGTGCAACTGAGCGCTTGCGTGTTATTTCATGACTCCCTGTTGAATATAGAGTCAGTTTAAGGCCCAGTGTCAGGAAACACTGTGCTTGATAAAAACAAAAACAAAAACAAAAAACAACAAAAAAGTTTTAATCTTTTTTTTTTTCCATACATTAACTTTCAAGTACTAGTGCCGTGACCAGCATAGACACTGAGGCATCTCTCCAGCATTAGATTAGTGATAAAAAAATATGTGTTTAAATGGCAGATTTCCTAAACTATCATCAAAATATCTTAAATATGTACTTACTATGTACCATTAATTGTTTATAATTACTAACCCTAAGCCAAAGCTTTAAGTGCTACATTATATATTATATAGCATTATGGTTCACTTACTTTCTGTGTGTCTTGCAATAAATTGCACATAATTTAAGAAACTTAAATTTGTAAAAAAATTCGTTTTTGAAAGTGACCTAAGTTACTAATAAATTAAGTTAGACAGTAAATATCACTAAACCACATCATACCGATAATTTGGTGTGAGGAAAATCAATGTGTGGTTGTGACTGAATAACTGAGCTTGAGAAAACCTGTGTAAGTCTGAACGTGAAATACTGATGAAGCCTGTAAGATAAGATCTTTCTTTTCTTTTTTCTTTTTTTTTTAAGTGTACATGAAGCACAGTAAAACTACTAGACTTTTATATGAAACCAATTACAATGCAGTTAAAATCTGAAAAATGTCAATGAATCACTGCGTAAATTAATTAACATTTAATGAGATGACATGAATTTACTTCTGAGCAAACCCAAATGTTCTTACTGGTGTATTACATGTTTATTTGAGAATGAAGGCAAAACTTTATAGATTTATTAAAGGGGTCATATGATGGTGCTAAAAAGAACATTATTTTGTGTATTTGGTTTAAAGCAATGTGTTTACGTGGTTCGAGGTTCAAAAAACACATTATTTTCCACATACTGTACATTATTGTTGCTCCTCTATGCTCCTGAAACGCGCCGATTTTTACAAAGCTCATCGTTCTGAGAAGCGAGGCGTGCTCTGATTGGCCAGCTATCCAGTGCGTTGTGATTGGCCGAATACCTCAAGCGTGTGACGGAAATGTTACGCCCCTTACCGTATTGTGATCCCGTGTCCCAGCGCGACGACACAAAAACAATAAAACCCATTATAAACGAGGCATTTGTTGCATCCAGTGGGAACATAATTACTGATTATAATGATTTATACTATCTTTTTACGCGTCGCGTTGCATCGCGCCGCGTAAGCATTACCATGTCTGCATTTGTGATCGTAGAAACGCCAAACAAGCACTACTCTACACAGCTCAAACTCACGTTTTAATCGTCAGTGGCAAATTCTTTAAATATGAAAACATACTTACAGGCTGTGAGTCAGAAGCGCCAGACTGTCCTTGCAAAGCTGGAATTGCCCCACTTTATAGAAACAGCCTTTGAGCACAGCTGGTATTGTAGGCTACTCTCCCAGGTTCAGGAAATAGTCCTCCATAAAATGCGATGCACACACTCTAATATTTGGGTTGAACTGTTCTGGAACAGTGTTGTAAATACAACTTAACCACTGATTTCTAGTTGTGTCCTCTTTTGGAAGCCCAAATAAAGTACTTTCGCTTTCATAACGAAACACAGCATCTCCAGGACATAGCGCCGGTGGCAGCAACAATACTACAGCGAGAATAAAGGTCTCGCCTTCATTCATTGCTTATTCGTTTGGGTGGTGTTTTGCAAATCTTCCCACACCGTGACATAGACATGTGGGGGCATGTTTGAATGAGCCGTTTTAGGAGGGCTTGGGCAAGTTTTAACTTTTATAAAGAATATCTCTTTGGTTTTGAGACTTTAGTCTTTGCAACTTCAGGGATCTTATCTATGCACAAACAGCTTGTAACACTCCAAAGAGAAAGGAAAACTTGAAATCGCATCATGTGACCCCTTTAAGACTCATTTAAAGATTTGGAAATTCTCTCTGGGTTCTTTTTTCCCCAGCAACAATGTTTTACAGATAATTAAAAAAAAAAAAAAAAAAAAAAAAATCAAATATTAATAATATGTTTCATATGTGCCTTTCCAGAATTCAAGGACGCTTCACAATAGTGGTACAATAATAATACACAGATGATGAACAGTCGTAGGCAAACACAAAAACATGCAGGTCCTAACATTAGAAATGAGCTTGTCTGATAATTGCTCAGTAAGTTTTTGAGGGTGGTGTTTCATGAAGGGTTAGTTATTTTAGTAGTTAGTGATGAGATGGGACAAATTATGTTATGTCTTCCCCAAATTCTGTGTTTTCTGTTTTCATTTTTCTGGATTCTAATGTAATGGTTTAATTAAACACTATTATACTCTTTACTCTAAATACTCTTTAATTTTAATATTCAAAAAGTATGTCTAGTTAATTGAATTTATAAAACTTTAACAAATTAATAATTTACTAACTTTTTCATGATTATAGGCCCCTAAAAGTTTTTTTTTTAATTGTTAGTTAATTAATTAATTAATTTATTTATTTATTTATTTTTATTGGTGGTATAAAAATTGGTGGTTAAAATGTAATCAAATTAAAATTATTAAACATTTTACTGTTAAAATTGAAACGTGGAAGAGAAAGTGTGATATTCCTTAAAATAAACCTTTAATAATTTTATTATTATTATTGCACTGAAAAAAAAATGTTCACTCAGAAATTGCTAGAAAATTTCACAAGCAGTTTCAGTACAAGAAAATGGCAACTAACACATTAAACAAATTAAACATTCATTTTTGAAGCAGAAAGACTGAAATAGCACATTCTTGTTAAACATACCTCAATAATATTTTATTTACAACTTTGAAAAATCACAGTGTACTTTGAGAAGTACATTCTAATGTACAACAGAAATATTTGTCAATTTCTTCAAGTTAAACTAAACATTTATTTTGGCGGTTTGCCTTGAAGAGCTTTGAGTTTCTGTGTGTATCTGACGATAGTTTCCTCAAATGAAATGGTGAAGTGCTAGTGAAGTGATGATGATGATGATGATGATGAAGTTAATGTGTTCATATAGTGAGATGCAGACGAGCATCACGTGTGCTTTAGTATGTGTAGAGCAAACTGAGACACACACAACATGCAGATTCACATTTGCACAGCAGTTCAATATTCACAAACACTAGTCAATATTCTCAAATGACACTATCGTAATTTGACTAAGTGTATTTTTTTTTGCCAAATTCCATGAAATCCTGCGTTATACTGTAAATTTCGTTTTTATCACAGAATCTGTGTTTTCTACATCATGGAAATTATACAGTGGTGGCCAAAATGATTAGAACACTAGTATTTTCAGCAGTTAAAATGGTTTTAAGTCAGTTTTTTTCTCTTTTGCTGTAGTGTGTCAGAGGGAAATATCAGTTTACATTTCCAAACATTCAGTTAGCCATTAATTGTAATAATCCAGTAAGATTTTTGTGCTCCACACAGAGATCTGATCTGATCATCATCAGTCTGTCTGGAATGACATGAAGAAACAGAACAAACTGAGACAGACTAAATCCAGAAGAACTGTGTCTCCAAGACACTTCAAGAAACCTACCTGCAAAGCTACAGCACTGTTAAAAGTTTTAGGCGCTTGTGTAAAAAAATGCTGTAAAATGAGGATGCTGTCAAAAATAATGTCATAAATATATTTTCTTTATCAATTAACCTCTATGAACTAAATTAAATCAACATTTGGTGTGAGCATCCTTTGCGTTTAAAGCAGCTTTTGCTCTCGGTGCACTTGAGCAGAGTTTCTCAGGAGCTTTGCAGGTAGGTTTCTTGGAGCGTCTTGGAGACACAGTTCTTCTGGATTTAGTCTGTCTCAGTTTGTTCTGTTTCTTCATGTCATTCCAGACAGACTGATGATGATCAGATCAGATCTCTGTGTGGAGCACTGGCTGCTGTCAGACAAAAATCTCACTGCATTATTATTAAATCAATGGCAAAATGCATGTTGGGAAATGTAAACTGATATTTCCTACTGACACACTACAGCAAAAGACAGAAATAACTGACTTAAAACCATGTTTTAGCTGCTGAAAATACTAGTGTTCTAATCATTTTGGCCACCATGTCCCTAGTGCACAACAGTGTAGCACAAAAGTATAGTATGACACAAATCCATGACATTTAAGGAAGCAAATGATACACAAATAAGGCAGAAAAATATCTCCCAGCAAATCAAGATCACTGGAGAAGACAGATGAGGTCTGTGGACATTGGTCTCCTGTGTGGCCGGGCTCTCCTGACCCCTGAGATCAGTGAGGAGAGTCACGGCCGACCCTTCGGTGGGAAGACACAGCAGACAAAGCCTGGGATAATCCCAGTGTCCGATTCCATTCCCGTCAGCCGAAGTCACTCAGAAGGACGTCTCGCGCTCTGCTGTTTCTCACACTCCGCGTGAAGAAGCGTCTTTGAGCCCTTGGGCAGGTTTTAGCTCCTTTTGCCCTTCTGTTATCGGATGAGCAGTTATAATAACAGCCCTAATGTGAAGACAGAGTTTCGTCTGCTGTTTGGATAGATGTTATTCTAAGTGCAAGACATCGGCTGGGAAAGACTACAGCTGATTAAACAGACTGTGTTGCTGAAAATAGTTTAGAAAGCAAACACTTTACACCATCATTGCCAGAATGAGAACAATAAAAATCAAAACATTTACTTTTTAGCACCACTAGGTTGTTGTTGGTGGTTGCCAAGGTGTTGCTGAGGTGTTCTGCATTATTTCTACACCAATTGCTCAGTTATGAGCTTCAAACCAAAATTCAATCAGACAACTTCAACATTTCTCACATTATCAGAGTTTATTCGCTATAGTTTAGAAAATGGAAATAAAATGTGACAAGAATTCAGAGTTAAACTGTGTCAGAACAAATTCATCTTGATAATGTCAGATAACTTTGATAGAAAGGTATGTAATGAATTCGGTCGAATAGCTGTCAGCTGTTAAATTTAAGAACACAATTAGATAATACCAATTTAGCTCAACCAATTACCAAGCAATGCTTCATTTTGTTCAGTCTGTGTGTAAAAAGGTCGCATTAGCAATTAAAGAAAAAACACTTAAGCAAAACATGGTCAGGTCAAAATGTCTGAATCATTTTTGGTCTCAAATTTTACTGTTAGTTCACTGTATGAAGAATTTTTGGGATTAATGTCACAGTTTACTTTATTTAGCTATCCTCACTTACATAAATGAACTATAGTGTCCTGCACCCACTATTAAAAGAAAAATATCAAAAATTATATCTGGTGTCTGAATAATTTTTGGTTTGACTGTATGAATCAGCATACGGACGGTGTTTTTGTTGTTCTTTAACATTAACATTCATCTGACACTTGTATTTTCTAATATTTTTCCTGTTTTCAGTTCAATCGCTGCATCACGTCGCAGCTGATCAAGTGGTTCAGTAACTTCAGAGAGTTCTACTACATCCAGATGGAGAAGTTTGCTCGTCAGGCCATCATAGACGGCGTTAATGATGTGAAAGACATATCCGTCACCAGAGAGTCCGAGCTCTTCCGCGCCCTCAACATGCACTACAACAAAGCCAACGACTTCCAGGTACTTACACCTTGCCATATAGCAGAGCAGATAGTTAATGTCATATATATATATAGCAGAGCAGATAGTTAATGTCATATATATATATGCAGATAGTTAATGTCATATATATATCATATATATATATATATATATATATATATATATATATATATATATATATATATATATATATAAAATTCATGTTTGCTAGAACTAAGTAGGCAGGCCCAGTCAAAATCTGCAGATACTGCCTTGACTTTCTGTGGAATGGATGTCAACATGGTAAGATGTGTTAAACAGCTGAGAGAATTACAGTCTTGGCATGATCAAATCAGCTGAATTAATGGAATATTCTGGCACAAGTAAAGTTCAGACAGCATTTGTGGTATAATGTTGATTATTTCCTTAAAAAAAGCAAAAAACCGAGGTTGCAAGAAACGGTGTAAACTGAGTTTAAGTCTTAAAAAAAAACACACATTAATTATTTTAAGATTAATTATTCTGTTAAAACCTGTGATTAAAGCTGTTTAAATCATCATTTTCATGGTTATTTTAGGGTTTACGGCATTAAGTAGTTGTATAGTAGTAAAACCGGATATAACTTTACAGAAATGGTTAGTACATGTTTTTTTTTTCACACTAAAACAATATATACTTTGTGCATTTTGTGGCTATACTATTGAAATACTGAATATCCACCCTATTTTTCAATGTGGAAGTAAGCCGTTTTCTGTCAGTGTGCGAGACTTCTGGTTCATTAGCCGCTGTAGGGAAATAATGAGAAGAATAACAACGCACAGTAAACGGTAAAACTGTTTGCACTACAAACCAGTGTGTTCATAATTAAGATAATGCTTTACAATAATATGGTAAGACAAACCAATTTGCAATATAAAGCAGCAAAACAATCTGTTTTGTACAGGTGAAAATAGCTGGAAGCAGATGACACAGGAAGCCAGACCCATAAAATTTACAAATGGTTGTTACAGGAAAAATAAGCTGGATATTGATGTTTACATATTTGCCTCTTTCACTTCAATTGTTAGTACCTCACTGTAAATAGATTTTTGCTTTTTTTTAAAAAGTATGCATGAGCGAAAATTAATTCACTGTAGTAATCAACATTAACCATAAATGCTGTCAATTGAGCTTAACTCACACTGAACCTGGTTGCTTAAATGAACATGCAAAAGTCAGGAATGCTGATCTGCAGCATGGCATGCTGGTGTGCTGGTGATCACAACAAGGCTTCTCAACCAGCTTCACATTATGATGAATTTTAGCTGGTTATCTAGCATAAACCAGCCCGGACTGGCTAGCTGTCCTCGGTCTGACCTGTGTGTGGAGCCGCACCTGTAGCTGGCCGGCCGTAGACCCCCATTATCCCAGAGCCCAGCGCTGCTGCATCAAACTGTGGGAAGAGGAAGCTGCAGCATCTGCTAAAACAACTTGAGATTACGGCCAGGCCACGCCTGAGTGCCGTTTGGATTGCTACTGATGCGAAAGAAGCCAGAAATCCCAAGAGTGGCGGACCAGCCGATGGGAACGAGCGGAGGCAGTTGTCTTTACCTCAGCACCAAGACATTCCTTTCCCAGGCCCCGCTTTTGTGTCTGGAGATGCACGAGAAACAAACGTGTCAACAGTGAGCGGAGCTACTCTTGGGGAAATAATGCCAGCGGATAGATCCACCCTCACACCCGAGCCGGGTCCTTCAAAGGGTGTGAAGCGCTGCCTGAATTCCTGCGATGGGAACCGGGTCCTTTCATGCATTTTCCGAGCAGTTAAGTTCGAAGCAACAGGCTGCAAAAAATCAAAGCATCCATCCACAGCGCGCTTCTAATGATTCTGACACTGTATTTGCTTTATTGCCACTGTGAACAAAGAAGCGTTGCACTTTAAAACAAGAGCATTAAGATGCTGCGTCGAGATCAAGGGCCTGACGGTGTTGACTCAGGCAGTAAGCGTGCGTGATGCTTCACATCGGTGTACTCTATCAGTCGCTGGAGGGAAATGCACGGATTCCAAAACTGACCTCAGTCACTGAGGCTGAGCTGCAGTTACACAGGACCATTACGACTTGACCGGGCAAACTTGCCATCACACAAGGTGTTGTTAGGTGTCTCTAGTGTGTTCTGGGTGGTTATTAGGTGGTTGCTAGGGCATTCTAGGTGGTTACTAAGGTGCTGTTAGGGGGTTTCTAGGTTAGTGTGTTTGAGTGGTTGTTAGGTGGTTGCTAGGGCATTCTAGGTGGTTACTAAGGTGTTGTTAGGCAGTTTCTAGGTTAGTGTGTTTGAGTGGTTGTTAGGTGGTTGCTAGGGCATTCTAGGTGGTTACTAAGGTGCTTTTAGGCGGTTTCTAGGTTAGTGTGTTTGAGTGGTTGTTAGGTGGTTGCTAGGGCGTTCTAGGTGGTTACTATGGTGCTTTTAGGCGGTTTCTAGGTTAGTGTGTTTGAGTGGTTGTTAGGTGGTTGCTAGGGCATTCTAGGTGGTTACTAAGGTGTTGTTAGGCGGTTTCTAGGTTAGTGTGTTTGAGTGGTTGTTAGGTGGTTGCTAGGGCATTCTAGGTGGTTACTAAGGTGCTGTTAGGCGGTTTCTAGGTTAGTGTGTTTGAGTGGTTGTTAGGTGATTGCTAGGGCATTTTAGGTGGTTACAAAGGTGTTGTTAGGTGGTTTCTAGGTTAGTGTGTTCTGAGTGGTTGTTAGGTGGTTGCTAGGGCATTCCAGGTTGCCTGAGTGATTGCTAATGCATAGTTAGGTGGTTTCTAAACTTATGTATTCTAAGTGGTTGTTAAAGCATTTTAGGTTGTTGCTAGGGTGTTTTGGTTAATTGCTAAGGCATTGTTATGTGTTTTTGGGCTAGAGTGTTCCGAGTAGTTTCAAAGACATGTTAGGATGTTGCTAGGGTGTTCTGGGTGGTTATTAAGCCATTGTTAGGAAATTTCTAAGCTAGTGTGTTCTGGGTATAGGCAGTTTAGGTGGTTGATAGGGTGTTCTGTTTGGTTGTTAGGTGGTTGATAGGTGCTTGCATGGATGTTATGGGTGGTTGCTAAGGCATTGGTTTCTAGGCTAGTCTGTTCTGCATTTTAGGTCATTGCTAGGGTATTCTGGGTGGCAACTGAGGTGTTGCTTAGTGGTTGCTAAGGTGTTCTGGGTGGTTTCTAATTTAGTATTTTCTGGGTTTGCTGTTAGGTGGTTGCTAAGGCGTTTTGGGTGGTTGTTAGGTGGTTGCTAGGGTTATTCTAGGTGGTTACTAAGGTGTTGATAGGTGGTTTCTATTCTGGGTGGCAACTGAGGTGTTGCTAAGTGATTGCTAAGGTATTCTGGGTACTTTCTATGCTAGTATGTTCTGGGTTTGCTGTTAGGTGGTTGCTAAGGCTTTCTGGGTGACTGTCAGGTGCTTGCTAGGGTGTTCTGGGTGGTTGTGAGGTGGTTGCTAAGGTTTTCTGGGTGGTGGTTAGGTGGTTGCTAGGGTATTCTGGGTGGTTGTTTGGTGGTTGCTAAGGTGTTCTGGGTAGTTGCTAAAGTTTTCTGGGTGGTGGTTAGGTGGTTGCTAGGGTGTTCTGGGTGGTGGTTAGGTGGTTGCTAGGGTATTCTGGGTGGTTGTTTGGTGGTTGCTAAGGTGTTCTGGGTGGTTGCTAAAGTTTTCTGGGTGGTGGTTAGGTGGTTGCTAGGGTGTTCTGGGTGGTTGTTAGGTGCTCTGTTTCTGGCCTCGTGTCTCTGTGATCTGGTCTGTAGATGTGACTCAGGTTCCTCCTTCAATGTGCATCTGTGAGATTTTATTGAGCTGTTTTCTGGTGAAAATGGTGCATCTGATCACTTAGTGCAGAATCAGCAGACTCTCCTCATCAACACACATGATCTGAGGAATCACACACGTCTGGAGCTCAAACGCTGCTCTTACACACTCGCTGCTAGAGATTTCATCACGTCACTATCAGCACTAGTACTAGTGAGGATTAACTAACAGCGCTAATTATGGCTGTATGTAGTGCTTCAGTCATTGATGTGTGCTGTAAATGTCTGTCAGGTTCCAGACAGGTTCCTGGAGGTCGCTGAAGTCACTCTTCAGGAGTTCTTTAGCGCTATCTCCCTCTCCAAAGACTCGGACCCCTCCTGGAAGAAAGCCATCTACAAGGTCATCTGCAAACTGGACAGCGACGTTCCCGAGGATTTCAAATCACCTTCCTACCTGTAAACAGAGAGCGCCACCTACAGGACGCTTCATGTGTGGACACACACTGTTTATTTATCATAAGCATCAATCATAAATGTTCCTTTTTATAAGTGAATTGTCAGCTTTTGATGAAAAATCTAAAAGTATTTTGCTGTTGACTGAAATGCGTGTGTACGCCAGCAGGTTTGTTTCATGTTGCTTGTGGAATAGGCGTGTTTATTAATAGTTTGGATTTTGGGTTTTAATGTAATATATTTTGATTTCATAATGCCACTGTAGACAATGTGTGCTGTGTTTTTTGTTCAAATGTTACAAAAGCAGTTATGATTTGTGTTTTAATGTGGATTTGTCTGTTGTGTTTCCGATGTGGGGTGTCTCATGAAACATCTGTAAAAAATTATATATAAAAAAAAGGTGTAAATAAGTACAATTTAGCTGTATAATAGGTGAAATATTGACGTTTACAGATAAAAACATAATACTGCATGTAGAAACAGTTCCCTCAAATTTTGACAATATACTTATTTATCATGTACATTAGTTTGCTGTTTATCATTATATCTAGCAGTGTGTGGTTTTCCATTTAATAAAAGAATCATATTGTAGCAGTTTTATATTGTATGTGTTTTATGGTTCAGATATATTTACTTTTTTTAAACATAAAGAAATAATTCACAAAAAAAGAAAAGAAAAGAAAAGAAAGGAAAAGAAAATTCTGTCATTATTTCCTCACTCTTATCACAATCCAAATCTGTATGCTGTTTTTCAGTGCAAGAAATGTAAAAATGTAACAAAAAGAAATGCAAAAGGATTCAGATTAATAAATGGTGCAACATTTACAGTACATGCACCCTAATAATCTGTTAATAATCGGATTGACCGCTCAATCAGACTGAAAAATCTTCATGTAAAATGCCTCTAATGATCCAGTTGAGCTTGATCTGAACCGAATTTCAATCAGATTGAAATGGGTGGTGTAGATATTAAAAAGGAAAATATTAGTCATATAAACCATTGAATCTGACTGCTTTATTAATCATTTTCAGTGCGCAGTGTATAAATACAAAGCTTTTCCATTCTGATGTGTATTTTCTGATATTTTAGATGTCAACAAGACAAAATTGCAGATACTTTCTCTCCCAATAGATGTAATGCAGATGTAAACTACAATGTTTGAATTGGGTTGCAAGGTTTAGGACAGATCTAAACAGTGCTTTCGGAATCTGCGATCGGATTGGATTCATTCCAACTGAGTAAAATCAGTGCATATAAACACACCCATTGTAGTGAGTGTGTTTTAGAGCTGGACGGTCGTGGTCACTCTGGCTGAATGAGAAAGAGCTGCGTGAAGATTCTGTGTTTTACACATCAAACAGCAGCGTGCGTGTTTGGCACAATGACACCGTTTCCATTTTTGGATGAACTAGGCCTCCTTTACCCTTGTTTTCCTAGTCTGATAACTGGACGCCCCCCATGTAAGTACGCAAAGCTCCATTGAAAACATCTTTCCCCGATTCCAGGCCACTAAGGTGAAACTAATCCACTATATAAAGGGCGTGCAGGAAAGTATGCTGCTCACATTGTTTCCTCTGGCCAATTCAAGGCACATTTCTAAGGCCGCATTCATTGTGAGGGACACGCGAGCTCTCGCACCGGCCGTGTCTTAAAAACAACAACAATGCATTCTCTCCTCATGAGTAATGTGCACCATGACCTCATAGCAGAGATCTGCAACCGCTGCAAAATTCCAGCCGCGCAGCTGCTCTTCCTCCGAGTCGACTCATCACTGCTGCTGACGTGCATCTGTCAGCGTCTGCGTCTCGCTGGTTCTGGAGCACTCACACTAAACTGCCTTCACTATGTTATTTACATTTGAGGTGTTCTAGTAATAAACTATGGAAGCATTCATTTGGAAACGTAATATGCAAAATGGCAATGCATTTCTGTATTTAAATTTACACTTTCCCATATGTGCAACGTTGAATGAAATGCAAAATGAAAATGAAAATTTACTACCCAAATTGATTAGATGTTTAACACATCCAAGCAAAATCATCATTTAAATGCTGTTTTTCCTAAATGCATTTAGACTTACGGGTAGGACACTTGGGATTGCATTTTCATCATAATACCGCGTGATAATTGTAGCAAAACACTGTGAGAATTTCAGAATGCATTCTGAGCTAAACGTTGCACATACAGTATGTATATGAAAATGTAAATTTAAATACAGAAATACATTGCCATTTTGCATATTACATTTCAAAATGAATTTTGCTACCTATATGCTTCCATAATAAACATCTATTAATTGTCATGAAAATGTTAGTAGGGAACACTGGGGCCTACATCTTTTCTGTTCTGTTTTATTTTAGACCTCAGGATCCATTTTCCAGCATGCATTGGTGCTGCTTTACTGCTGTTTATTGTATGTTCTGTTAACCGTGTTATTACGGGTCCAAGAACCGAAAGTGCTGGAACTCTATTGCATTAGTCTTTTATTTTGCCAATCATTCTTTTTCTGCCTGGACGTCACAGAGACCGTAAGTCTTAGAGATCTCAAAATTGGTGGAATGCTTCCAAATCCCAAAAACTACTCGGGCACCCTCACACACATCTGTCAGACACTAGGTGGCGCTATATTGCGTACTTTTGCATTTTAGTTCAGAAGTCTGGAACCATAAGGGCTAGAATCACATTTTTTTTTTTTCCTCTGAACCCTACAAGAATTCATTATACATTTTTTTTTTTTTTTTTAGTTTACCACTGGAATATTTTAAATCCATTTTGGATTTTCTGAAAAAATAAAATAGAAAAATAAATAAATAAACAAACAAACAAACTGAAAAACACTTTTTCGACCTCCATATAGGCTGTTGGTTCAATTGGCATGAAACTTGGCACACATCGTCCCAAGACCCTCATGACAAGTGTTGTGAAAATGCAAGCCAGTGAATCAGTTTGACCAATATCTGCTCAATGCAACATCAAAAACAGATCATTCTAAGGATGCATGCCAAGTTGTGTCAAAATACAACAAAAATAACAAAACAAAATCAGTCATAACTGCAAAAGTTTAATCAAGGAAAATTATATTTGATATGTTCTTCAGAATGAGTGCAAACCAAGCCATGAAAAAAATCAGCCTTACAATTCCACAGAAAAAGGCCAACAGCAGCCAATAAAAATTTCAGCAGCTGATAACTTGAATTGTAAATGCTTGTTATGAAATTTAGCATATATGTACATGTGGCTGTGTAATGTATTTGGTGACAATCAGCTACAAGACAATGCTTTAATAAGCTAATTTAAATTCACATGTTCATATGTGTGTCCAGTTGTGTACGGAAATGTTTCCAACACTTTGACTTTTTATGCTTTTTTAAACTCAATCTAGGCCATATGAGACACACCCGAAAAAAATTCATCAAAATAATTGAGATTAATTTAATTGTTTAATTGTCACAAACTGGTGTGTTTTGGGTTGTATCCAATATTGACTCAACACAATGTCTAAACTACACAAAACGCGCATTCTGAAAAACAAAACAAACTAAATTGCACACATTTTCTGATGCTGACACATTTAGTCCTTTAATTACAAATTTAATTTTAAGCAATAAAGTCATTTGAATCCAATAAACATTTTTAGTGTGTTTTTTTTGTTTGTTTGTTTGTTGTTGAAATGTTTCTTTAAAAAAATGAATGGTCCAAGTCCATATATGGTCCATATATATACATAAGTCAATATCGATAGAAATGTTCAGCGTTTTTTTGTTTTTTTTTTCATTTATTTTTTTGTAGTTAAGACTTCCAAACTGACTTTCAAAAACAAACCCACCTTGAGAAATATTCACTATAGTCAAATCAGTGTGACAACTAGCCCCGGTCTCTGAACTACATGCACATTCAGAAGAACCCTATGCTTATACCATTTGTGTTGATGTTTTATTTGTATTGGCGGTGAAACACATTAAACTGGAAGCCCTGCGAGGCACTCAAGCAGCAATTACTTCTGAAATGATAAAATTAAAGAAATGAAAACATTAGTTTAATTGGTTTGCGAGGAAGAGTACAAAACACAAACGGTGGTAATTATTTAAGTGGTGTTCTCTTCCAATTAGATCAATCTACTACACATTAATTGATTTGTGTTTCCAATTAAAATGCACATGGTCGTGTTGAGGTGTCTCTCACATTAATTTGCTGTGAGTTTTTTGTGAACTGCAAGACGTTTGTCTGATGACTGTAATGACGAGTTCAGCAGACACTCGTTCTCATTAACAACAAAAGGAAGATCTGCCAAGCTAATAACTGAGCACAGTACAATTATGGATTTATAGACATCAATCATTTATTTCATGTGTGCATAAAGAACAACATGAGCTGCAACAGGTCTGGTTCTGAGTTATTAAACTGAAGCTAAAACTATAAAAACATACTCATTACTGAAATAAAGTAAACGTTAAGTGTACAAAAACGTTAAGTGGACTCATTTTTATTTAGTTTAATTTATGCACTAAAATAACTAAAACTGAAACAAAATAAAAATAATTGAATAAAAACTGTATTGATATATAAAAAACAACTAATAAAAGTGACAAAAAACCAATAGAATTACCAAAACTTTAATATAAAAAAGAAAGAAAAAATATTGATAAAACTATTATAGTATCTCAATTATACTAAAATAGCACTCCTGTCTAATGAAGAATAAGGCGGAGCACAATCCATGTGCTCCATATCAATAACAACACATGCAAACCATACATTAAACAAGATGCTGCTGCTGTTACAAACAAATGCTTTTGAAAGCGAAACATTTGATTGACAGCCTTTATCCAGCATGGTCCAAAAATCACTGCAGACAAATTTGGCAGCCAATCTAGAGGGAGATATTCAACTGAAGATTTAACAACTGATTTCACTGAACCTCGCAAGAGACAAGACATCAGAGGAAAACGAGATGCATGTGTCTAAACCGAAAGGGTTCAAAGGTTATAAAACACATTACACAAGCAGAACAGCGCCATCATGTGGAATCACACACATACAACCAATGCAAAGTAAAAAAAAAAAAAAAAAAAAAATGTAAAAACGTTTTGCACATTTTCTACTTTTTAAAAAATATGCTTGGGTTATAATTTAAGTACACATTTCTATATATGCATTTATCAAACGTTCAGAAATCCTGTCAATCTGATCAAGCCAAGGGTTATTGATCAGACTTCACAATAAAATGAGCAGAAAGGTGATAAAGAGCTGCTGTAGAGTCAGCCATCGCTCAGTGAGGGACTGATAGATCACTACCATGAGGACAGCAACTTAAAGAGCAACCTGTATCAACCTGAGCTGTGTCATATAATAAAACAAGAAAAATCACAGAATTCATCAAATCCATGAACACTCACTGATGCTTGTGCTGCTGATTTCCTCCAAAATTACTTCACTTCCTGCAAGTGAGGGAACCGGCTTCTGCTAGTGCATTTTAACCAAAAACAAAAAAAACAAAACAAAAAAAAAACAAACAAACAAAAAAAAAAAAACATGAGATTGAGGACAGAGCCTGTAGAGGACCTGTAAAATCACTATCAATTAAAACAATATTATAAAGAAAACAAACAAGAAATGCCTGGTATATTCATAATACATTTCTTTCATTAAATAAGCTTGTTTTCCTTTTTCAAAGTAGAACAATTATGATTTTTTTTATAGTTTGAAATAATTTTTTAATATAAAATTTCACATTTCAACATATATGCCATAAAACCGTGTACTGTATGATGTAAAATCACTGTTTCTCTTCACCTGAAAAAAATCATTCAGTGAAATGCAGCACCTGACTGTGTGTAAATGTCTATAATTATGGAATAGAACTGACATTAAATGTTGTTTTGATATATTAAGGAGCTTTCAATCAGATCTTTTTCATAATTTTCCCTATATGATGGCCCATACAGCAAAAAAAAAAAAAAAAAAAGAGGCCAAAAATATATATTTGCTAAAATACATTTATGTAAATATATTTTCTGTGAATAAAATTTTTGGCTATTTTTTTTTGTATATTTTTGAACATGTATCCACACATTTCAAAATATATTTTCAGAAATACACACACACACACACACACACACACACACACACACACACAAAAGGCCAACAAATATATTTTCTAAAATATATTTAAAATATATATTTATGTACATAATATATATTTTTTAACAATACATATTTATATTTGCCCATTTTTAAAAACTTAATTTGTTATTTAAAACACGTGAACACGTGTGAATGTAACACATTTAAAAAAAAAAACTTCAGCAAGTAACAATTTAAAACACTCCAAAAAAAAACAAAAAAAAAAAAAAACCAATATTACAATGTACGAAAATATTAACCATTATTAAATCACTATAAATCTATACCTTTGATCAGAAGCAGGCCATTCCATTTTTCCAGTAGGTTCAGTTGAATCTAGCCTAAATGTAGGCTATTTTAAGGCTTGAAATGCATTTTCTTGCCCCTGAAATACATTTAGAAATATATGATGGCATGAAGGTTGAAACTAAATATATTTTATATATATTTTATATATATTTTTGGCTGAATTAAAATCAATACAAAACACACAAACCAATACAAATGCAACTCTTGTGCTTCATAACTTTGGCCACAAGAGGGAAACACTTGAATATGAATTGAATGTAATGTCAGTGCAGCATCAGGATCACGTACAGTATGACTTCTCAGTTTGACTCAGTTATTCATCTCCATCAGTCTGTATCTGCTCTTTCTGTCTCATCATTCAGTGGATCACAGCTGCTCTGAATGACAGGAGAAGAGAGCAAACGCATCAGATTCCCTCAACACAAAACTAGAACACTGCGAAACAAGGCACTCATAGTTGAAAATATGACGTAGAAACAATTTAACTCAGACACTGATAGTAAATTTCACAGAAAATTATAAAGAAACGGCAAACAGCATTTTTTTTCTTGCAGACCTTACTCTCATTAATCTTTATTTCATTTATAACCAGTGCTGGGCAGTAACTAGTTACTAGTAACTAGTTAGAGTAATAATATGACTTTTTGCAGTAACTAGTAGTGCAACTAGTAAGATTTCAGTGATAATATTACAGTTACCATCCATAAAACCGATGCCACAACCCCTACTGACTTAAAGACCAACAATCCAATAATTCCTATATTTATAAGTTTTATAATTTTCACAACATGCACAGGCACATGAAGTCAGCAGCACAGCAGACATATGGAATATGAAAAAGCTTACATATGGAAATATTGCCATTATATTGATTTTGTGAGGAGAAACGATGATCTGAACACTGATGTGTCAGTCGTGGCATTACTTTACTTGCCATCCCTCTGATCCTGATACAAACTGTATAAAATCATTTTAGAGAATGTAACATCTTCTTATGAATTATGTGATTTATTTAGATAAAATACATGATGAATTATAATCGTATATGGGTATAACAGAGAAATTATAGCTACAATTAGCTACACATGACAATTAATGAGATTAATACAACACTTTTACTTAAACGATACTATTAATCAGTGTTTGTAATAACTTCTGACTGTGATCCAGTGTGGATTTTGGTCAAATGATGAGGCAGAAATATATTGTTAGTAACATTTTAGAATAATGTTTTTGGGGAAGATATGCAACTCATGTGGGCCGTGAAAGAAAAGTCATGTAATTAGCCTAGTGTTACTGTTGCTAGAAAGTAACAGGCTAAGTAAATTAATAATATTACTTTTGAAAGGAGTAAGTAGTAATGAGTAAAGATTTTCTGAGTAAGTATAAGCGCGTGTAGGTGTTTGCTGATGGTGTCTGTGGCAGAAGTGTCCCGCGAGGGTCGCTCTGAGACGCCTGACTTCTGCCTGCCCTTCAGACAGCAACTCCTCGCCGAGGCTCTGTGTGATCACCGCTAAATCTTTATTAATTTTAATTGGGGCCTCCATTTAAAAGAGCAATTAAAGCGGATTAATCGAGCCCATCCCGTATAATGTCTTCTGTTAATTAGTTTGTCAGCACTGTTTTAATATCGCCTAATGACTTCATATTTCAGGCCTGACATTAAAGAGATGCTGCAAGAAAAGAAATGGGCTTATCTGAGTGCGGCGCTGTAATGGGAGACGTCCTCCGGGCGGCGGGCAAGGTCAGGGGCCGCAGGGGCCATGGGGACGCGAGGGTGCTCTGGACGGGCCCCGTCCCCTCCGGAGCCACGGCACAATCCGCTGGCATTCACAACAAGACAGTCCATGAAAAAAACAAAAAAACAAAAAAAAAAAACCCAGATCTATCATTATTTACATTATTATAGATAACTAAAAACTAAGCTAAAACCAGCTTGAAATGAAATAGGGTGAATTCAAGTAAAGTGGGCCACTTTTTGTAAAACTTGCAATTTAGATACCTTGATGTTTTTTTCTTTTCTTTTTTACTTTTGTTAACTTTAAGGTCCAGCTATAATTTGAATACAGTTCACATAAAGTGTTATTTTCAAGATATATATCAATAAACATTTTGAGTTCATGTACTCCAGACAAGTTTCTTTTTAGGTAAAGTGGGCCATCCCTTATTTATCAAAAATTATTCTGCATCTTAATTAAAAACACATGACTTATTAACATATATTTTCAGACAAACATATTTAACAATTCAAAAAATACAGGTTATGAGTAAAAAAGTAATGTGTAAATCCTCATCTCAATTCATGTGCGAAATTCCAAACAACTGAAAGAATGTCACGTTGACTTTAAATTTGATCAAATCTGAATATCAGAATATTCAGAAATCAGAATATTGATAAAATGAACTCTACAATATGTTAAGAAATGTGACTATAACACAAGCAACAACAAACTGTAATAATAATAATACTACTAATAATAAAAAAATAAGAGGAACATTTAAAATGGTAACCATATGTAAAAATGTTTTTTCGGTCTATGTTCTCTAAACGCTTTAAATTAACTTTAAATTAATGTTAACTGAAATATAATAATAATAATAATAATAATAATAATAATAATAATAATAATAAAAGTATTTTCCAGCTAGTTGCTAGAGCAGATTTTCTCATTTTTGATGTATTAAAAAAACTAAAACTAAAACAAAAACTACTGAAAATGACAAAATAAAAACAAAATATAATAAAAACTTTAAAAATAAGATGAATAATGCAATTAAAAAAGAAAAAGAAAAAGAAAAATCTATATAGTACCTCAATGATACTAAACTAACACTGATTCATAGAGAACATGCCTGTCAAGGTAAAGACAAAAACAGCATTAAAGCACCATATTATAGCACAAGTATTTCAACATGAGTGCATTACTGTATATAATTCTCAACTCTTCTGAAGTCAAATGATGGGATAGGCTTGAATATAGTCTGAGCAATAAATTTCCTTTTTTTTTTTTTTATCAGTGAAAGTCATAGCAGTCTGAAACAATATGAGAGTCCGATACAACAGATACAACTTTTGATTTTATTAGTGTATTAGTAAATGCTGAAATTAATATGAACTAAGATTAATAAATGCTTTAGAATTGTTAATAATGCTTTAGAAGTATTTTTTCATTGTTTGCTCATGTTAAAAAAATGAGTTAACTAATGTTAACAAATGAAACCTTATTAAGTGATTCCACTTGTCCCATAAGCAATATTTGAAATATGGTTATTTTTCACCTCTTATCCAAAGCAACTTACATTGCATTCAATCTTGATTTGATCAGTTCATGCATTCCCTGGGAACCGAACCCATGCCCTTAGTGTCTGAGCTACAGCAATGCTTTAGTTATGTCAGTTGTGCTACATGCTGTGTGTAGATACCAGTCTATGTGAGTAAAAATGAAATGAATGAATGGATGGATGAGTGAATAAAGTAATCTGTTAGAACCATTATATATTATATACCATGGTATCATCATAGTACTTTCTCAAAAGATGCTCTATAATTTATATAATTCAGATAAAGAGCAATAATTTATTTAGAAGACTAGAAATAGTACATTTAACGAGATTAATGCTTAAAACATATAATAAAAGCATTGCAATTTTGAGCAGGTACTGCTGAAGCATTTATTGCTTCAAATGTTTCTATGCTTTTCATTTAAGACCAATAAACTTTCTTCAGTGCTGTGTAATGTGTGAAGAGAGGCAGAGATGGTGTGTCTGTTAGTGAGTGATGCTGGATGAACTGAAGCAGCTGAGAAGAGTCCATATGTTCACTGCAGTCGTCTCTTCTTACGGCATTCATGACCTGTTCCTGTTTACGCCATTATTAGACAGAGCAGACTCAGTCCAGAACAAAGACCATTTACACAAGAGCCATCAACTCAACAAGCCATGAAGAGAGAGACAGCAGTCTGAGACTTCAATCTGACAGCATATTTACAGGGCAACACTTACATAAAATACTGTGCTGGTAGTACCGTGTTAAAATATTATGGCATTTACATGCTCATTCACATTTTTTAACAAAACATTTTGTTAAAAAATTCTCTCTAACTTTTATACCTATAAAGTCTACTGTATCAAATTTGATTTATAATGTCTTTAAATGACGAACATGATCAATCTTTGCTGTTAAACCTGTTTCACACTCAATCTGCTGCATGTCTTCTGTCGTCTGGCTGATAGTTTAGAGTGTTTTATCAGTAAAAGCTCTTTTAGTGTAATTGTAGAAACGTCCAGCTTCAGCTGCTGCTTCACGTGTCTTTTTTCTGTCAAATCTTGTCTGATTTTTCTCAAGTAAGCGTCAGAATAACTGCAGTCATATCTCCAGATGAACACTTACTGGACTGAAGCAGCTCAGCTTTACTTGATTCTCCATCAATCATGTTTTAGTCTCAAATCTGATCATCAGGATCTTTTGAGGAGCGTTTGTTTCCAGAAGCTTTACTTTCACTGTTCCTCAGCGGAGGAATGATCTTCATCTCACATCTTCTGAGGAGCGTTTATTTCTTCATCTCTCAATCAGCATTGGATTGCATTGCATTATATGTGAGGATCATTTCAATCTCATCTGACTAAGACATATTATTGAGATATGTGACCCTGGAGCACAAAAGCAGTCTTAAGTAGCATGGGTATATTTGTAGCAATAGCCAAAAATACATTGTATGGTTCAAAATTATTGATTTTTCTTTTATGCCAAAAATCATTAGAACATTAAGTAAAAATCATGTTCCATGAAAATATTTTGTAAATTTCCTACTGTAAATATATCAAAACTTAATTTTTGATTAGTAATATGCATTGCTAGGAACTTCATTTGAACAACTTTAAAGGTGATTTTCTCAATATTTAGATTTTTTTGCACCCTCAGATTCCAGATTTTCAAATAGTTGTATCTCAGCCAAATATTGTCCTATCCTAACAAACCATACATCAGTGAAAGCTTATTTATTCAGCTTTCAGATTATTGACCCTTGTGACTGGTTTTGTGCTCCGGGGGCACATATAGAGGAGCCAGTGATAATTTTATGGTTTTATATTATTTTATACTTTTATATAATTTTACTGTATGTCAGTATCTGCTATACTGCTATAACGATCTGATTGATTTACATTACAAGCATTAGAATTTCATCATATAAATATCAGCATCAGCACCAAACTCATATTTTTGCTCAGTTTGAGTCTTTAAATAATTTAATCATTCACATTCTCACTGTATCAGACTGTATGAGAAAAGTTTATTATTATTATTGTTATTATTATTCGTAGATTATTTTAATGTTTTCTTCAAAGCTTTAATAACAGTTCTATTTCAAAAATTAGATTTTTCTGATTTTTATTTTATACGGCATGCTTAATGGGTTAATATATGTTATTGTGACATCTCAGGCTGAATTATATGTTTATGCAGTACGCACTTTTATACTTACAGACAAATTTTACATTTTATCAGTTCATGCCTTCCCTGAATCAAACCCGTGACCTTGGCAATGCGAGCGTCTGAGTTACAGGAGAAATGAACAGTAACAGGGCTGACAGGCTTGTGCTCAAGGTCATGACACTTTAAGGTGTCTGTATGAAAGTTAATGCTGATAAGTGTTTTTTTTTTTCTTTCTACAAATACCAAATTTTTAGTAATCATTAGATTGCTGTAGAGCATCATGGTAACAGCACTGATTGTTTAAGATTGTCCTCTAGTGATATAAAATTCTTTTAAACCAGTAGTTAATATAAACATATTATTTATAAAAAAATAATGTAGATTTCCTTGTCCTAGCAGAGCGCATGTCTTCAAAGGATGGTGATATCAGTCAAACACTATCCTCTGATTTTTGTAATAAGAGATGGTTGTGAGGTTAACAGGGTTGATGTTATATAGGCCTTCAAGTCTTGAATGAATAGTACATTATCAAAGCTTGTACTTTCTTTTTATACATATTGTATGTTAATAAGGGACAAAAAAGGCATGAAGTATATTGTATAGCAAAAATGACAGAGAGAGAGACTGCAAAAAAAAGAATATATCGAGAGTAAGAGATAAAAGAAATAATCAGAAGGAAGTCAGAATTTTATTTCAGTTTGCGGTAAACTATCCCTATAAGTCTTCTAAAATAATCTATTTAGAAACACTTGGTTTACCTTCTTATTTCTTGCTCAAGCATTTTGCTAATTTATTAAAGCGTGCATAACTGCAGTATTGTGATAAGACAGGATTTGTCAGGTTCAGCCGGGAATCAAGACAACAAATTCTCTTCCAACACTTCAGGTCTGTGCTTTCATTTAAAAGACATGAAAACTCTTTGCTTTGAAGAAATACAGCAACATATTCATTAATAATTTTCCTGTTAAGGCAAGGTGATTTGGGCATGGTCACTGAATATTGTATTTAACAATGCTTCCTGTAGCTCAATCAGTAGCACATAGGGCTCGCAACGCTGAGGTCATGGGTTTGATTACTATAGGGAATGTATGAGCTGAAATCTGAAATAAAATGTGTACCTTGAATGCAATCTGCCAAATGCATAAAAAAATGTTATAGTAATACCGTTTAGTCTTGATGCAATTTGTACTTTTAAAGGCTAAATGAACTTGTAAGGAGTAAAAAGTATATTTTTTTTCCATTGAAATATACATAAGTAATCAATTTCAGTGCTATTTGAGTAAAGTAAAACTTTCTCCAAATAATGCTTAAGTAGTGAGGAACATTGACTCAAGTACTAGTTGATGCTCATAATCAGACAGGTGACTTTGTGTCTGTGAGATCCGTGACCTCAGCTGGTGTGAAAAGCACTGCGACACCGGGTCGCTAATGGACAAATAATTGAAATCCTAGAATAATCAAACACCCAAAATTAGGATTAGCCTTCAGTTACACTGCAAAAACAATTACATTTACAGTGAATAGTGAAAATAAAAACTCCTGAGATTTAAAAATATCTTTTATAAGAGTGTCCAGCAGCATGAATAATTATTAAAAAAAAAAGAAAATAAGATAATTTAGCATCATGGTCAAACATACACACTAAACTAAACATGTTTTGTTGTTGTTGTTAAAGCTGCCCTGTAAGTGTTATTGGTTGCACATAAATAAAGACATCAATCATTTTCATATAAAGGATAAATTTAGGCCAGTATCAGAATTCTGTACAACACACACACATTTTGCTCGCTAATATTTTATGGATATATCTGAGAAGTTTTCATCCCTAAGTGATTTCAAGACTTCCTATGAGAACACATACATACTACTATTCCAACTGTGTAATGTAAATGTAATCTGAATACTGTTATGTAACTTAACTTCAATGAAAAAATAAATATGTTGTTAGTTACATTACTGGAATATGTTACATTTAATTTGTGTGTGTGTGTGTGTGTGTGTGTGTGTGTGTGTTTTAAATCTAAAAATTGAGTTGTTGTGGTTTTTACATTGAGGCCACATTAAAAGTTAATTTAAAAATAAAAAAAGTTTCAAACTCATTAAATTTAAAAAAATAAAGGTTAAAAAATGGGGTTTCACATTGATGCCATAGAAGAACCATTTCTGTTTCCTCAAAGAACCTTTCAGTGAACAGTTCTTAAAATAACCCTTTTTTTCATATTGTGAAAAACATTTGAATAATCTAAAGAACCTTTATTTTTTCCACTATAAAGAATATTTTGTCCAGTGGATCCGTTTCATGCATGTTAAAAAGATTCTTCATGGAACCTTTATTTTATTAAGAGTGTTGATAGATAGATCTAGTCTCAGTTCAAACAAATTTATCTTCGCTGAATATACAGTATAAAGTGAAAAGTCACAGTAAATGAGTCATGTGCAAGTGATTCCTGATGAGACGTCTCCTTTAAATCTCAAACACGTCTTGCATAGAGGTGAATCTGATTCTCTTCAGGAATCACTTGAACATGACTCATTTACTGTGTGACTTTTCACATTATATATTCAGCGAAGATAAAATAGTTAAATGCACATTAAAACAGCTAGATAGATAGATAGAGTGGGTACGGAAAGTATTCAGACCCCCTTAAATTTTTCACTCTTTGTTATATTGCAGCCATTTGCTAAAATCATTTGTTCATTTTTTTCCACATTAATGTACACACAGCACCCCATATTGACAGAAAAACACAGAATTGTTGACATTTTTGCAGATTTATTAAAAAAGAAAAACTGAAATATCACATGGTCCTAAGTATTCAGACCCTTTGCTCAGTATTTAGTAGAAGCACCCTTTTGATCTAATACAGCCATGAGTCTTTTTGGGAAAGATCCAACGAGTTTTTCACACCTGGATTTGGGGATCCTCTGCCATTCCTCCTTGCAGATCCTCTCCAGTTCTGTCAGATTGGATGGTAAACGTTGGTGGACAGCCATTTTTAGGTCTCTCCAGAGATGCTCAATTGGGTTTAAGTCAGGGCTCTGGCTGGGCCATTCAAGAACAGTCACGGAGTTGTTGTGAAGCCACTCCTTCGTTATTTTAGCTGTGTGCTTAGGGTCATTGTCTTGTTGGAAGGTAAACCTTCGGCCCAGTCTGAGGTCCTGAGCACTCTGGAGAAGGTTTTCGTCCAGGATATCCCTGTACTTGGCAGCATTCATCTTTCCCTCGATTGCAACCAGTCGTCCTGTCCCTGCAGCTGAAAAACACCCCCACAGCATGATGCTGCCACCACCATGCTTCACTGTTGGGACTGTATTGGACAGGTGATGAGCAGTGCCTGGTTTTCTCCACACATACAGCTTAGAATTAAGGCCAAAAAGTTCTATCTTGGTCTCATCAGACCAGAGAATCTTATTTCTCACCATCTTGGAGTCCTTCATGCGGGCTTTCATGTGTCTTGCACTGAGGAGAGGCTTCCGTCGGGCCACTCTGCCATAAAGCCCCGACTGGTGGAGGGCTGCAGTGATGGTTGACTTTCTACAACTTTCTCCCATCTCCCGACTGCATCTCTGGAGCTCAGCCACAGTGATCTTTGGGTTCTTCTTTACCTCTCTCACCAAGGCTCTTCTCCCCCGATAGCTCAGTTTGGCCGGACGGCCAGCTCTAGGAAGGGTTCTGGTTGTCCCAAACGTCTTCCATTTAAGGATTATGGAGGCCACTGTGCTCTTAGGAACCTTAAGTGCAGCAGAATTTTTTTGTAACCTTGGCCAGATCTGTGCCTTGCCACAATTCTGTTTCTGAGCTCTTCAGGCAGTTCCTTTGACCTCATGATTCTCATTTGCTCTGACATGCACTGTGAGCTGTAAGGTCTTATATAGACAGGTGTGTGGCTTTCCTAATCAAGTCCAATCAGTATAATCAAACACAGCTGGACTCAAATGAAGGTGTAGAACCATCTCAAGGATGATCAGAAGAAATGGACAGCACCTGAGTTAAATATATGAGTGTCACAGCAAAGGGTCTGAATACTTAGGACCATGTGATATTTCAGTTTTTCTTTTTTAATAAATCTGCAAAAATGTCAACAATTCTGTGTTTTTCTGTCAATATGGGGTGCTGTGTGTACATTAATGAGGAAAAAAAATGAACTTAAATGATTTTAGCAAATGGCTGCAATATAACAAAGAGTGAAAAATTTAAGGGGGTCTGAATACTTTCCGTACCCACTGTAGATAGATAGATAGATAGATATATAGATAGATATATAGATAGATAGGTGGATGAGTGGATGTATGGGTGGATGTGATGAGCGGTGGTGATGGAGGGAGGAGAGAAGTTGATTAAAAACAACAGTGTGGTGAAGAGCTCATTGCATTTATTGCGTCTCTGGTGTTCATCCCTGCTCATTTGCAGCAGCAACTCAACAGCACCGGATTCATAAATCTCATTCCCATTATCCCGCTAATTAGCCAGGATTACAGGAGCATGTAATGCCCCCGTTTCCCGATAGATTGATTGGAGGATGGTCTCTTTGTTTTGAAAGCACTTTCTGATTGATGTACAGAGCCCTAGTTTGCAATTGTAATGGCCCAGATGTTAACAATCAAATGCGTTTCCGCTTCAGGAGGTAACAGTCTGTCATGGACGAGGAGCTAGCCGAGTGTGTAACGACACAGAGAGAGAGAGACAGAGCCGGCAACGGGACACTTGCGACCGATTCACATGAAGGAAAGAGGGGGAAATCTTTCTGCTGCCTGCTGCTGGTGTGTTTTACAACACCACTAGTGTTTTCACCTCCATGCAAGACGTGTTTGAGATTTAAAGGAGACGTCTCATCAGGAATCACATTTACTGTGCAACTTTTCACATTAAGTATTCTGCAAAGACAAAATTGTTTAATGCAAAAAAAAAAAAAAAAAAAAGTCACTGTGAGTCATTAATCGTTTGACTTCTAAAAAGCAAAACACTTTCAAAACACTAGTTTGAAAGGCCCTCTGACTTAACCAATCACGTGAGCTTCGGGGCGGGACTATCTGTTTGATGACCAATGGAAGACAGAAATTACACACTTTATATTACAAAATTCCAATGCAGAAAAAACAGAAAGGGGAGTCAAAGCATTTGCTGCATATTAAAAATGTGGGCACCATGTTTGATTTCAAAGATGCAGTACATATGTCAAACCTTATTATGATATTTCTATACTGCATATTTGATGTTTAAAATTTAGCTTTTTAAATGTACATAATTCCATGTTGTCAATAACAGCAAGTGTTACACTGCTTAAAAACTATGCTATAGGTCAGTGTTTAACATCAATTTTCACAATGCAGCGCAATGGGAAACCCCAAATATGGCTTCTCTGTGCAAAGTTGTGCAAATATACATGATAACATATTACAGACTTATAGTTAACACGTTTGAGAATATTTTGAACAAAAAAGGAAAAATTAAATAAAAAACATCAGTTATACAGCGCTATTGTGCTCATCATGCACTTAGTATATTTTAGGGGGCCTCCTCATGACAAGCATGAGGAGGCCCCCTAAAATATACTAAGTGCATAACGCCCCTGGTTTATGGTAAATATCTACTGGAAGGATCGTTAAATCAAAAGCAAACAAACCTCTTATCAAAGTAAAGAAAGAGTAACCTCTACATACATAAAGATCCACCGAGCGGTGCAGTCATTCATTACATGTGAGGCTTCACATTACTTTTAGCTGTACAAAACAGCTCCTTATGCTGCTTGAAATTGCATAGAATAATAATAAAAGTATAGTGAGCATTACACCTACCATACAGAGCAGGCTCACTGTTCACGATGCACAAAATATTGGATAAAAATCCTAAATATTGAATTGGGGGTTTTGTATAAATGTCTCTCTGAGGGAAACTGACTGTATTCAGAAATGTTTCGATGGCATTTTCTTTTCATCTTGCCTCTGTGTAATGCATATTAAAGCAGTGTTTATTAGCCACAAGCAGCTTTGTGTACAGCGGTAACCAAGGAAATTTTATATCGCTGCTGTTCCATAAGCGCCACCTGCTGTCTGAAAGTGAATTTGCATTTTCATTCAGCCAGTCTGCTTTTTTTTTAGGTCATGCAGATGTTTTATGCAGCATAATTTCAAAAAGCTAAAGTCAGACCATTCTGTTTATGTTTTAAATTGTTAAACAATCTAATTTACATCAAAAACTGCTCATGCTACATGTACACTCTCAAATAAAGGTTTCAAAGGGGGTTTTCACAGCGATGCCATAGAAGAACAAGTTTTGGTTCCTCAAAGAACCTTTCAGTGAACAGTTCTGAAAAGAGCCATTTTTTTCTTAGTGAAGAACATTTGAATAATCTAAAGAACCTTTTTTTCAACTGTAAAGAACCTTTTGTGGAATGAAAAGGTTCAATGGATGGTAAAAGTTCTTTGTGGAACCATTGATACCAATATTTTTAAGAGTGTAGCATCTTTGTTTGGATCGTGATTAAAATGCATTCTTATTTATATAAACGCCCAAGCGGGGGAAAAACAAAACAACAAACAAACAAACAAACAAACAAACAACAACAACAACAACAAAAAAAAAAAAAACGGAATGAAGTCATGATAAAGTGTGAAACCGTGAGAATCCTAGAGAAAACTGCGATACAGATTTTTGGTCAAAATGCCCAGCACTAATATTAATTATTACCCTCTTGTTGCCCAATTTGTCCTGCCTCATATCAGAAGATTTCTTTCCTTTTAAAACCCCTCAAAGTCCCAGTTCTCTGATCAATCACTGCTCACTGTGCAGTGGAATTCTCTGGGTCAGTTTAACATGTACTGGTCAGCTTGTTTGGGCTCAGATTTATGGATTTAGATTAACTGAAATGGATTTTAAAATTAAGGAAATAACACAAATAACGCAAATCATTAAATGGAATGTAGCTGTTCATTGTACACAGTGATTGTATTGGTCTAAAAGACTAGTATTAATCCACTGGAGTTGTTTGAATTACACTGCCTTTATGTCCTTTTTGGAGCTTGACATGTTTGGACCCTGTTGATTATTACAAATATCTTTTGTGTTCCGCAGAATACAGAAAGTCATGTAGACAGATAGACAGATAGACAGACAGACAGACAGACAGACAGACAGACAGATAGACAGATAGACAGACAGATAGACAGACAGACAGACAGACAGATAGATAGATAGATAGATAGATAGATAGATAGATAGATAGATAGATAGATTTTTCTCAGTGTTATTAAAACATTGGAGACTTTTCAACCTTTTTTCCACTAATGTTACTAAGATTTCTGTGCATGTTTCAGACCTTAAGAAATCATATAATAATGATCTTGACAGAACATTAGGGCTCCCAGCACTTCATGCTTGGATCCTGAAAGAGCCTCTCCAGTATTAATGTGTGTGTTACAGACTCAGAACTGAAGTTTATGAGTTTATGAGCCAGCAGAGGGCAGGATTGAACCACTGAAGCCTCTGTCACAAACCCCTGCCCTGAACTTCATCAATAAATCACCTCCTCAGATAGTTACCCCATACTCAAACACATTATTAGTTGAGGGTTGGGGGGCACTTAAACTGGAAAGCGTGGAAATTGGGTTCACTTTGGCAAGAAGAGCGGGAATATCACGGTGCACAGTGTGAAAACTGGTCAGCTGTGTGAAAGCACAAGTGTGTGATGAGCATGTGCATTAATCAGGGTTCACATGGTCGTGGCAAATTGGCAATTGGCAATTTTAATTGTTTAATTTGCAAGTCTGGGAAATACTAATATTAAAATAAATATACAATATTGTTTTGTACTAGCTAACAAAGCACATTATGGAACTGTTTGAACTGACTGATCTGCCTTTCTTAAAAAAGCATTAGCATTCATATAGTTTGGATCTCCTCTAACATATTTGGCTGAAATCACTCTTTATGCGTGCAAGGTCATTTTAATACATTCATATCAGATGCCAGCAGTTCATGAGAATTGACTGTATGTTTCTCAGTGTTGTAATATCTGTAGCTACATCGTAAAGAAACATTTTAAATTCACACATGGGGAGCGAATCATGACTGTGTAGATACAGAGGAGAGGTCATTTGATATCAGTGTTCCATGTATGATTGTTTTCTCTGCTGTCTTGACAGATCCTCACACTCACTACTAATAGGGGAGCCGTAGCTGTTCTCAGCTGAACTAGGTAAGTAGCTTTGTTTCTCACTAAACCAGCGTAAGTGACTGAATGACAGAAGCCCCACTGGGTGTGATGCTTGCTCTCTAGAGTTAGAGCACTCTGTTTAGTCCATCTGTGTGACCCGGTGTTATTACAAATGAAGGCATGCATCTGCTCTCCTGGTTAGGTAAGTTAAGCCTCTTTGTCTAGTTTGAAGGTCCCTATGAAGTCCATTTTATTTATTTATGTATGCATGTATATACAACCCGAATTCCGGAAATGTTGGGACGTTTTTTAAATTTGAATAAAATGAAAACTAAAATACTTTCAAATCACATGAGTCAATAGTTTATTCACAATAGAACATAGAGAACATAACAAATGTTTAAACAGAGAAATTTTACACTTTTATCCACTAAATAAGCTCATCTCAAATTTGATGCCTGCCACAGGTCTCAAAAAAGTTGGCATGGGGGCAAAAAAGGGCTGAAAAAGCAATAAATTTTGAAAATATTCAGCTGGGAGAACATCTAGCAACTAATTAAGTTAACTGACATCAGATCTGTAACATGATTAGCTATAAAAGGGATGTCTTAGAGAGGCAGAGTCTCTCAGAAGTAAAGATGGGCAGAGGCTCTCCAATCTGTGAAAGTGTGCGTAAAAAGATTGTGGAATACTTTAAAAACAACGTTCCTCAACGTCAAATTGCAAAGGCTTTGCAAATCTCATCATCTACAGTGCATAACATCATCAAAAAATTCATAGAAACTGGAGAAATCTCTGTGCGCAAGGGACAAGGCCGAAGACCTTTGTTGGATGCCCGTGGTCTTCGGGCCCTCAGACAACACTGCATCACTCATCAGCATGATTCTGTCATTGACATTACTAAATGGGCCCAGGAATACTTCCAGAAACCACTGTCGGTAAACACAATCCGCCGTGCCATCTGTAGATGCCAACTAAAGCTCTATCATGCAAAAAGGAAGCCATATGTGAACATGGTCCAGAAGCGCCGTCGTGTCCTGTGGGCCAAGGCTCATTTAAAATGGACTGTTTCAAAATAGAAAAGTGTTCTATGGTCAGACGAGTCCAAATTTGACATTCTTGTTGTAAATCATGGACGCCGTGTCCTCCGGGCTAAAGAGGAGGGAGATATTCCGGCGTGTTATCAGCGTTCAGTTCAAAAGCCAGCATCTCTGATGATATGGGGGTGCATAAGTGCATACGGTATGGACAGCCGGCATGTTTTGGAAAGCACTATGAATGCTGAAAGGTATATAAAGGTTTTAGAGCAACATATGCTCCCCTCCAGATGACATGTATTTCAGCAGGACAATGCAAACCACATACTGCAGCTATTACAACAGCATGGCTTCGTAGTGGAAGAGTCTGGGTACTGAATTGGCCTGCCTGCAGTCCAGATCTTTCACCTATAGAGAACATTTGGCACATCATTAAACGAAAAATACGTCAAAGATGACCACGAACTCTTCAGCAGCTGGAAACCTATATCAGGCAAGAATGGGACCAAATTTCAGCACCAAAACTCCAGAAACTCATAACCTCGATGCCCAGACGTCTTCAAACTGTTTTGAAAAGAAGAGATGCTACACCATGGTAAACATGCCCCCGTCCCAACTATTTTGAGACCTGCAGCAGGCATCAAATATGAAATGAGCTCATTTTGTGCATAAAATTGTAAAATTTCTCAGTTTAAACATTTATGTTATCTATGTGCTATTGTGAATAAAATATTGGTTCATGTGATTTGAAATTCTTTTAGTTTTCATTTTATCCAAATTCCCAACATTTCTGGAATTCGGGTTGTATGTATGTATTTTATTTATTTATTTATTTAGTTGTATTTTTTCCCAAATTCAGTTTTTTTTTTGTTTTTGGTTAAATAAAATTTTACTAATTAAAAAGTGAATTAATTGAAATAATGAAACCTATACAATTTAACAATTAATTAAAAATTGAACAAAACCCATATTTTACAGCCCTATTAAATCCGTCGTATTTTTTTTCACAAATTCTGTGTTTTTCGTTGTAATTTTTTAAAATTCCATTTAATGGTTTTTTGAATCATTTGAATAATCAAAAAGCATATTTAATCAATAAAATACATAAAAGTTTAACATCTTAACAATGATTTTTTTTTTTTAAACAATAATATGACCCATATGAAATGTCTTTCTTTCAGAAATTCTGTTTTGTCTTGTTAAAATGTTTCAGGATTTATAATTTAATACAAATGGATTATCAAAAACTGCGGAAATCAAATTAATGCATAAAACAATTTTAATAATATTTTAAAATTAAACATTTTTAAATGAAAATGTAACAATATCTTTTTTTTGCAAAAAAGTGCTGCACAACAGGTTTTCTGTTCAAATGAAAATATGAATGAATAATCATGATATTCCTTAAAAAAAGGTTTTTAAATAATTTTATTATTATTACTTTGAGAAGTGCATTCTACTGTGCAATAGTAATATTCTTTCTTAATTTCTTCAAGTTAAAATAAACTTTTATTTTGGTGGGTTGTTGTGAAGATTTTTGACTTTTCTATGTGTTTGAAGTTTTCTCAAATGAAATGGTGTAATGCTGCTGAAGTGACTCAGAGCAGTTCTGGAGATGAAGTTGATGTGTTCATCTCATCAGCTCATATATTGAGATGCAGACGAGCGTCATGCATGCTTCAGTAGGTTATGTACTGTATGTAGTAAATAAAACTGTGCCATTTATTCACACAGAGACAAATAGAATATGCAGAATTCATATTTCAGCAGCCTTTCATGGTTTAATATTCACAGAAACTAGTCCATATCACCATTTTAAGTGCACAGCCCAAAATTTGCATAAAGTAAATTCAAATTTGTGACTCGATTCTTTGATTCTGTATGTGTTTTCTGCAATCATAGGCAACAGGTTGTAAGTTGCTCCTCAGCACATCTTTTCACAACAAGATCATAAAGAGCACAAATGATCCTGGACCAAAACATTTAATAGTTAGGGGTTTGTTCACCTAACTAATATCGACAGTGATGCTTGACTTCTCGCATCACCTTACTGAAGCACAGACCTTTGCAATTTATTTGTCATGACAGTAACATATTTCAAAATATAAACGTGAACAATATCACCGTCTTTTTGACGCTTGTAAACATTGAATAGCACCGTCACGTCGTTTTATTGCGTCAAATCAGCCGTTTCTCTGTAAATGGGCCGCATTTAATGCTCAAAAAGGAGCTTTTGTGAGCTGGTGAACAAAACAGGAGTGACAAAGTGGCTCTTCTGAGCTTATTAAAGTGTGAGGGTGAATGATAACCTGTCGGTTATTAGAATAATCAGGACGTACCCCGACCGGGTCGGCTGATTCCACCTGCCGCCCCGTTTTTTCTGGCCGTATCACCCCCAGCACACCCCCTCGCCATTCAAAAACTGTAATTGAATGAGTCTTTGTCATTATTGTGATTAATCATATTAATTTGTACTAATTAAGAGATGGTTTGAAGTGATGACAATTAGATTAATGAAATTAGTTTTAACTTTCAGCACCCCCCGCGTGCCTCCTCTCCTCGTTCTTATAACTTATAACAAAGAAGGGGAAATCATAGCACAACTGTTATGAAACAGTTGGCAATCTGGATTTTGGGACTAATTGAATGTCCGATTTTATTAATGATGAAATTTATAAAAGTCCTTGGGGGGAATATTAACGCAGATTCAGCGGTTGGGGGAGGGAAATTAATTAAAATTCCCAGAGATACTCTTCGCATTAAAGGCCCAGACCCACTGCAACCTCCGTCCTCAGAGCCTGGGAGATGTTTGCTCTCCTCGAGCCAGAAAGCAGACGTTTGACTGCTGACCCAGCGTGCTTTAGTAGGACCTGGGAGGACGTTTGTCTGTGACCTGCTGAAATCAGTCTCAGGGACTCTAGGATATATTCATTTTGGCAGTAATAATCCAGTGACCGACACAAGACAGAGATCTGATCACACCATCATAGAATCTGTGATGAAAAGACTCCAAAGAAGGTCTTGCAGAAATCTACAGTAAAGCAACATTGAATACTGATGCACGTGTACAAACGCTGCTATGAATTTAGTTTTTCTGTCTCTAAATGTAATCCCAGAGTGACTGAATGGTCAAAAGTCTTGCTTGATTACTACAGTTACTGGCAAAATCAATGTCTGGAAATGTAGACTGGTATTTCCTACAACATTAAAGCAAAAGTCTTAAAATATACATTTCAACTTTGGAATTAATATTTATTTGGAATTAATACTCTACTGGTCAAAAGTTTGGAATTAATATTTTTAACGTTTTGAATAAAATCTGTACTGTGCACAAAGGCTGCATTTATTTGATCAAAAACAGTAAAAACAGTGATATATTATTACAATTTAAAACAGCTGTTTTCTATGTGAATATCTGTTCAACTGTAATTTATTTCTGTGATTGAAGCTGAATTTTCAGCATCATTACTCCAGTCTTCAGTGTCACGTGATCCTTCAGAGTCATTCAGATTTTTTATTCTTCACTGAGATGAACCATCGTTTTAAGAAAACAACAAAGTTAATGTTAAATATTCAAAACAGTAAATATAATCAAGGCATGTTTTCCACACTAAATGAACAAAATCTGTTAAATATTTTTTTATTGAACATTTTTATAATTTGCTGAATCACACTTTTGAATCAGTTCACTGAGAGGACATTTTGAACAGATTCACATACAGTTAATGAATAGAATAGAGATTTTATCCTAAATCTCTGCAACCCAAAGTGCATTAAAATCATCAGGATATCATAATTTCAGGAATATTAACCCAGTCCTACACTCTTTAGTGCCATTGATGTTCAATGAAGAAACTTTAACATCCAACCTTCTATTGCACAAAAGGTTCTTTAAAATATTCTGCTTCTTTTAAGAACTATTCACTGAAAGGTTCTTTGAGGAACTAGAAATGGTTCTTCTATGGCATCGCTACAAAAACCCCACTTTATTTGTGTCTGTTTTTGAGGATCTAGGCAATGCAAGGCAAGGCAAGTTTATTTATATAGCACATTTCATACACAATGGTAATTCAAAGTGCTTTACATAAAAGGAGTTAAAATAATCATAAAAATAAAAACTTTTAAAAATGATTTAAAAACTGATTTAAAATGAATTAAAACAGTTAAGAATAGAAAATGATTATATATAAAATAAAGTGCAATCAGTTCGGTCTTAGCACAGCGCTCATTCAGTAAATGCGCAGCTAAACAGATGAGTTTTGAGTCTGGATGCAAATGTTTTAAAAGCGGACTCCCCTTGTTTTGTGTGACTCGATCCTAATGATCTGAGTGGTCTGTTAGGTTTGTATTCAGTGAGCATATCTACACTGTATTTAGGTCCTAGGCCATTGAGTGATTTATAAATGAGTAAAAGTACTTTAAAATCAATCCTAAATGTAACTGGAAGCCAGTGTAAGGACCTGAGGACTGGTGTGATATGCTCAGATTTTCTGGTTCTAGTCAGAATCCTGGCAGCAGCGTTCTGGATGAACTGCAGCTGTCTAATGGTCTTCTTGGGAAGGAGACCATTACAATAATCCACCCTGCTGGTGATAAAGGCATGAACAAGTTTTTCCAAGTCTTGACTGGAAACAAAACATCAAATTCTTGCAGTGTTTATCTAGTGCAACTAAATGATGCAGTACTGCGGTATTTCCTTGATTTGATAGTTCAAAAAGAGCATTCTTCCATCTTAGAAACATTGCCAAGCTACGAAACATGTTACCTGTTTCTGATGCAGAAAAGCTAGTTCATGTATTCATGACCTGTAGACTGGACTATTGTAATGCACTGCTAGCTGGTTGTCCTGCATCTTCAATAAACAAGCTACAGGTAGTCCAAAATGCAACGGCTAGAGTCCTTACCAGATCAAGAAAATATGATCATATTACCCCAATTTTACAGTCTCTGCACTGGCTACCTATTAAGTTCCGCATCAGTTACAAAATATTATTGCTTACCTATAAGGCCCTTAATGATTTAGCTCCTGTGTACCTAACTAGTCTTCTACCACGCTACAATCCATCACGCTCCCTAAGGTCACAAAACTCTGGACTTTTGGTAGTACCTAGGATAACAAAGTCAACTAAAGGAGGTAGAGCCTTTTCACATTTGGCTCCCAAACTCTGGAATAGCCTTCCTGATAACGTTCAGGGTTCAGACACACTCTCTCTGTTTAAAGACACATCTCTTTAGCCAAGCGTTCACATAATATATCTCATAACCTTGTACTTCAGTTATATCTGATCAAATGCACATTATCATTCTTTGCTTGGGTTGAAAGCATCATTTTTGCTTGGTTGGAACAGCAGCTATGCTAATTTAGTCTCTATTTGCTTCTCTGTTTCTGCCACAGGACTTGCATCCCGTGGTAACTAGGATTTACACAAGCTTCAATCTGGATCCAGTCCTTACGAAGATCTGAGAAGAGATGATGCCAACCTCCCAGAGGACCTCAGATGATGCTAACCCTGGAACAACACATACAACTACCATATTTTGCTTAATCGCAGTTTAATCACTGCAGTTAGTAATGTTCACCGTCTGTTTGATTACATGCAATTTGTAACTAACTGCATGATTCTTACTGTACATTTCTGTCATAGTCACCACTAACAATCTACTCCTTAAATAAAATGTAGAAACTTAAAATTTTCTGTAAAGCTGATTTGTATCATGAAAAGCGCTGCCTACAAATAAACTTGAATTGAATTGAATTGTGTAAGCTTCCTAACTCAGGAGTGCTTGATGTTTCCGGCAGGCGCGGTCTCAGCGTGCGCAGGGAGGGAGTTGACACACGTGTTGGACAGGCCCTGGCCGCTCCTCCTGGTTTTGCATATTCACAGCTCTGTCGACTTCTCGGCAGGCCAGTTCATAATTAACAGCTGTTGAGATGTCAAATGCGGCTCCGGCCGTGGCACATGCAAATATGTTTGTATTCCTACCCTGCGCCTCAGAGCCGTGGCTGCGCTTCCAGGGGTCACGATCTCTGTCCCTCTTTCTGTCTGCCATCCGCACACACACGCACACACACACGCACACACACACACACACACAAACACACAAACACACACTCTGATCGACATGCACCTGTAATCTGCAGCACACTCATTCTAACCGTAAGGCGTCTCAAAGCACCGGACGACTTCTGCATAAAGTCTGTGCATCTGAACGGGGGGAGAGAGGGCAGTATTAAAATGAGGCCTGTGTGTGTGTGTGTATTTGTCATGCTTGTTTAGCCAAAGTTGAAATGTAAATATGGACGGTGAAAGATCGTGCTGGCGATATGCTGCTTGAAATTCTAATAAACAGGTAGCTGTCCGCTTGTTATAAATGATACCCATAAAAGGAGGGTGATTCCTTTAACTGATAAAGATGAGAAATAATTGTTTGAGCTTGCACAAAATTAATCAGATCAAAACAGGTGCAATCGTTTCACAAAGACAGAGGCCGTATAAAATACAAAATAAATGAAATGTGATAAAAGCGTTGGTTATCGGGCACCTCGACTGGAGGTGAGCATTACAATATTATGAGTGGACTCGAATTCCCCGTGCGATAGCATTATTGCATGTATTTAAGATGCCAGGGAGATGTATTTATGTTAAAATAAAGATATTCAAAAGGTGCATCAAAGATACAAGGTCACCCGTGATTCAAAGCTCTGGCTCACTTTACTGCGGCTTCCTACCACAAACTTTCACATCTCATGCTAGATGTAGAGGGAAATGTTTTGATAAGTCGTGACAACGTTTTCACAGCTAACAGATATATGAATGATTGTCATTTGTCATTGTGACTGAGCAGAGACGCACAAATGATGCAACTCAACACTTTTGCTAATACAATAACTTAACAAATACAAACACAATATATCAAAGTGTGAAACAGTAAATAGTTAAATATAATCAAGGCATATTTTCCTACACTAAATGAACGGGGAAAATTAGAAATTATATTAATTTAATTTATATGTCATTTTCACTTAAAGGGCTCATGAAATGCATTCTTTTTAAAGTTATTTTATAATGCTTCCTGAAGTTCACTTATAATCTTAGTATGATATTTTCATAAAAACAGTCATAATTTAGATATAAATGGTAATTTTCTACCCTGATTTTAGCCTCTGGTTTGAACACTCCTTTTGAAAGGGCGTGTCTGCTGTGAGACTCAATGGAAACGCCCACTGCTGTGATTGGCTATAGCATCTTTGCATATGAAATGAGTATTACATGTGGAACTCTCTCGAAAACCTTTACTGCAATTTTATTTTAACAGTCACCGCGATGAACTAATAAATTTATAGCAATTTATTCAGAAAGGGAAAATCGTGATGTCACAATTCCCCCGATTTCAAATCCTGGGGTTTCAGAAAAGAATAATTCATATTTTAAACCAGGAAGGTAGTTTTGAGTTCTGAAACTCGTTTTTATTGCAGAGTAACTTCTGAAGAACATTTTGATTCTTCATTTAATGACCCCTTTAATATTTCGAAATAGTTTTTGCTTTCATATTTTCTGTTTTAATTTGAGTTTGTTTTAGTAATTTTGTTTGTGTTTTGATATTTTTATTAGTTTTCAATATGTGTATATAGTTTTTCATTTTTATTTCAGTTTATTTTAGTACATCAAGTTAAACTAAATTAAAATGAGAAATGTTGCCTTTGCAACTAGGTAAGTTTTTTTTTAAATATTTTATTTTACTTTTTAAGTTTGCTCTATTTCAAGTAATTATTTTTTATGGTTTTAGTTTACTTTAATGGTGTGAAACCTACACAATGAAGTTTATAGGCTTGTCTTTGGCAGATTTATCACGCACAATGGCAGCACAATGAGAGTTAATCCGAAGCATTTGGTTCAGCCAATCAGAAAAGCACCTCAGGCCAAACAAGCGTGACTGAAGGCATAACACACACACCGTGTCATTTCCACCAAACAGCTATCCTGAGCGCCTCCATCACTGAAGCCGTGTCTCGTCTGGTTAAAGGCAGGCGATTGCATTTGAGCGCTGTGGGCCCCTTCTCACCGCGGCCCCTTGACACTCGCCTCTCTCTCTTTCTCTTCAAGTATGGCAGAGTTGCAATGAAGATAATTGTACAATAAAAGCGCCTCTCTAAATCATTTCCCTTCTGTCCATACAAGATTGATCACGAAAGCGATTCTTCAGACCGCTGTAATTTTCATATTTAATGAGCGTGACTCCAAAACTATTACACTAATTAGTCAAATCTCACATATCGTTAATGATGCTCGCAGTAATTAATATTGTATTTAATTAAAAAATGACCCATTTCAGTGGCTTGCATGCAGGCAGGCAGGCATCACCGACCGGTTGCCTTGCCTAAGGCTGTGCTCTGTGTGTGTGTGTGTGTGTGTGTGTGTGTGTTGTATTAGTAGGGAGGATGTGATGAAGGTTCTTTTACAGACTTTAGTTCTGTTGTTAATGCTTTTCCACTGTTTCCTCTGCTTGTCAGAGAATGAATGTAATATGAAGAGAAAAAAATCAAATTTAAAAGGTGGTCAGTATGGCTGGATTTAAATCAAAAGTTGAGATTTGGTTTATGAGCTTGTGTTCTTCGCAAGGTTATTCATAACAAAAATTAATTTATTTTCATCATGCACATATGCACATTTGGAATGTCATGATCAATGACAGCCTCATGTTATCACAAATATACAACATTATTTGTTCTACAAAACACAAGACGTTAGGTATTATGTCTGAGCTGCTTAATATTTCCTAGTGGTTGTCTTTTTATTTTATTATTTTATTTTTATTTATTTATTTTTTTAGGCAATTTTTTTTAGACATCAAGGTAACTAAAATATAGGACTTAATTTAAAAATAGTAAATAACCCACGCTGCAATGAAATTTATATTTCTTTTACATGATATTTACTAATTTAGAAATAAATAATTTAAAAATAAATCAATATGAAAAAAAAAATAATTTGAACTTGAAAAAAATAAACAAATGCACACTTCAGAGGATCTAACAGCTGGATTCTATAAGGATTGTAAGGTTCGCAGAATTAAATAGCTATTAGATATTAAAAGCCTTAAGTGATATAAATACATGATATAAATACACATTTTATGAATGCTGATGGCATATGAGAAAGCATTGTATCATTTGACTTTCTCTTACTAATAGAAAGGCAAACACTACTTTTTTATCTACTTTTTTATGTATTATGCCCCCTTTTACAAGATATAAAATAAGTCTCTGATATCCCCAGAGTGTGTATGTGAAGTTTTAGCTTAAAATACCCCACAGATAATTTTCTATAGCTTGTTAAAATTGCCACTTGTAGGGTATGAGCCAAAACGCTCTGTTTTTGTGTGTGTCCCTTTAAATACAAATGAGCTGGTGCTCCTTTGTAGAGCTCAAGCTCCGGCATACAATGAACAATCCAATATTAGTACAAGTCTGTTATCTTTACAGAAAACATACTCGGTTTAAAAGTCAGTCATTTGATAGTACTGTGCATAAAAAAATTATCATTTATGAATTACACCGACGGGGAGCATGGCGTGATAAAAATAACGACAGCTGGTCTCATGGTGCATCGCATGCTATCACAAACTTAAGTCCCACTTATGATTATGAGCTCAACAAATTCAAGCGGTTGACTTCACATTGCTTTCATATGTAATTTGTAACTTCCACATTCCTACTTACAATCATTCTGGTAGCACGTGAAGGCAGCATCACTGAAAACAGGCATAGCTTTAGCAACATTAGCCTTACAGAGTGCCAAGAAGCTCTTTCAGAAAGGCAATTTGGAAAACAAATTATGACTCCTGTGTTCATTGGTGCATCCCAAAACACAACATACTTTGGCGCTGACATTGTATATCTCCAGCATCTACAGCAGGAAAACAGTAATGGTGGACTGCTGATTCTCACTCAGGGCTCATCATCACAAATGGGTGGGACTCTTTCCCTACGATGACGAGTACGTAGGGAGAAATCTGGAATCACTTGTTCTGAGAGACTGTTTATGATTTATTGGGATTATAAAAAATGAGTGGGTGGATTTTTACCATTACAGGCCGGTTGTTTCACACACTGCTGCCACACAATAGTAGTTCAAACACCTTATAAAGTGATTTTTGCATAATAGGTGCCCTTCAACATTATTATAAAGAAGTATTACATAAAGATCCTCTGCACAATCTGACCTGTGTTGCAGCCTGGAATTAAACCACAACATGCTGGTTTCGTCTGGCTAGAGGAGAATGAGCCGGGTTTCTCCCAAGGTTTTTTCTCCATTTCTGTCACCGATTGAGTTTTGGTTCCTTGCCACTGTCACCTTTGGTTTGCTTAGTTGGGGACACTTGACTGATTGCACAGACACTATTGGATGAGAGCTGAACTGGATGATGACATCACTGAATCATCAATGAACTGACTTTAGCTGGAAAAATTACTCTTTATTATTGTCCTCCTGCATTATTGATAAACTATTTTCCTGATTGACACTGTTAAGCTGCTTTGACACAATCTGTATTGTATAAAGCGCTATATAAGGTGACTTGACTTGACTTAAAGATGGTAAACTGAAGACAGAGAATGAACCTTAGTTAATGTTTCATTGTTTGTAATTTCTGACAGGAAAATAAAGCTGTGAGGGACAGAAGTACAGCCTCCTCGATGGATTGTACTGTTGTTTAACAACATCTAGATTGTTCAGCTGATGAAACATCTTTCCAAAAGATTTTCAGTCTTTGATAAAACACAATAAAACTGTTACGTTTGATCCAGGGGCTGGTTGCACCAGCTGTACGGATGTTACAACTTAGCCTAATTTGGGCACCAAGTTACAACTTACGCACTACTAAATATTTTTTCGTTGCACCATTACACTTAGTTGAAGCATAACTCTAAAACTCATTAACACTAAATATTTACTGAAGTGTCCGGGTCAGGAGTAACGGTTGGAATAAAATAGCAGACTGAGTGAATTACATCAATATGGTCTTTTTTTTTTTACGCAACAACCTTCATTCCTTTAGACATACTGTTTTAAGAGAGAGAACAATATGTCAATAAACTTGTTTGTTTCTTTAATACCTCTAAACAGTGTGCCTCTGTGTGATTCAGTCCGTGTTGTGCATATCAAATAAATAATAATTAAATGTCATTTCTGATGTTTATTTTTCTTTCATTATTTATTGATCCTTATTCATTTTACTTACAGTTTAATGTTATTTACATCTAAAAATAGCTTACCTTTAGGCTAATGTTATTCATGATTAAGTATCGTTTTTAATGGAAACTTATTTTTACTGTTAGTTACGTGAGGCAAAAGAAGTTAGAATGAAGGATACATTTTAAATTCACAGCATTTAAAGAAGTTTTGCTCGCAAATTTGAAGGCTTCTATTGGATCATTTAGGGTAAACGTCATATTATGAGACTACACATTACTTTACGGGGAGCTTACGAACTACTAGCTACGTCCTGCCTTATGAACAACTGCTGCAACCGAATAATGTATAGAATTAGTTACAAACTAGCTAGTAGTTACTAAGCCTCTAGTGTGAACTTAACGTTCTAATTTAAGTAAGAACTTACGAATGGCTGGTGCAACCCTACCCAGAACCTTTATGCAGTGAATTCCACTGCAAAGACTCTAAAGGCCCATTCACACCAAAAATGATAACTATAAAGATAACAATACTATAAAAGTAATTATATTAGCATTATAGTAATTATATCGCTTTAAATACTAAAACAGGATGGATTCTGATTGGCTGTTAATGTTTTTATCGTTCATCAGCTGGAAACAAAATGTTCTGAAAGTGATTTCGACAATATCGTTCCTATGTGTCATTTTTGTCATAATTGTGGTGTGAACTCTGCTATTCTTTTAAATTTAGAACAATGTTTAATTATTATTATAGTTATTATTTTTGGTGTAAACAGGCCTTATATCTGTGCCTCAAAGCCTCATTTTCATCATTCACTGTTAAATTCAATATGGCGTCTAACGTGACAAAGGTCTGTGGAGCTCTGTGCTCAGGAAATAAAAATAAAATAGGCACTTATTGACAAAAAAGAATAAATATAATGCCCAACACTGATAATTTAAATAAGCCAAATATCCACTACTTTTCTATAGAATGACTGTGGATGTTAATGTACATTTTCAGTTTTAAAAATGACAAGAAACACCATAAAACCCACACTCTGTGTAAAGTCATTGATGGCAAATATTGGTTTGTAATCGTAATTTATGTGATAGTGTTCATTTCAGATGGAAAATGCTATGAACTGAATGTATGTTTTTGGAGTTGGTAGATTTTTCCAAGGAGCCTACTTTGATTATATGTGTTTCTGTTTAGGATGACATTGTAAGTAAATTGTGATAAACACTTCATTGCATGATGCTGTTGTGTTTATTTTGTTGTCATGTCACAGTGTTAGAAAATGTATTATTTAGGCAAACAGTTGAGCGTCTCTGATTATTCCAGCGGCTGTTTGTGGCGTTATCCTGTGCTAGTCATTGGGATTGTGTGTGAGAGACGCACATCTGTGTCAAGTCGCGGAGGAGGAGGCCCGCTTGATTTATGGGAGCCCCTTCACAGCAGAGCGCATAGTCTGGGAAATCTCCCGTTTACACAAGAATTGCCTGAAAAATGAGATCTGTGACTACACTCTTTTCATTAGCGGCTTACGCCAGCATGGCACTTGGGAGAGAGCGACACCGAGCCGGAGAGCTGGGGCGATGGTTCAATGTGCCGCAGCCCCAGCAGCTGTTCATCGCTCTCCTGATTACCGACCACATTCATTTCACAAACAAACCCGCTTATTACATTTAGCCAGAAATTAAAGACAGGGAGATGGGAATCAAAGTTGGTAAACTCAAGGCGCTGGAGACACAGAGAGACAGACAGAGGGAAATGCAATGGACTGAGATGAAGAAACAATTAATAAAAACAAATGTTCAGTGATTATATTGCCAGCTGTGGATGCATATGTGGCATAAACGTTATGCTCCTTTTGTAATAATACAGCGGCATTCAGATTTCACAATTCTTTGTTTACAAAAAATTTACATTTACGCATTTGGCAGATGTTTTTATCTAAAGTGACTTACATTGCATTCAAGGTACACATTTGATCGGTTCTTGCATTCCCTGGGAATCGAACCCATGACCTTGACATTACAGACTACAAGATCAAACATGGTCTTAAACCGCTCACTGGTGACTATCCTGACAGTAGACAGGCAGATTCAGAAGTATCTGTTTCACATGTTAATAGCAACTTCATCAGTAGAGACAGATGCTTTTTAGCTCATTAATAATAATAATTTTAATAGCTTTTTAGCTATTACAACATATTCCAGCAGGGGCAAAACTGTTTATTGCACCTTTAAAGGAATAGTTTCACCAAGAATGAAAATTTGCCGGAAATTTACGCACCTTCATGGCATCCAAGATTAGGATGAGTGTGTTTCTTCATCAGATTTGTAGAAATGTGTCTCTGCATCAGTGTCTCAGCAATGGATGCTCTGCAGTGAATGGGTGCCGTCAGAATGAGAGTCCAAACAGCTGATAAAAACATCACAATTATACACAAGTAATAATAGAGATTTTTTGTTTGTTTGTTTATTTATTTACTTAATTTTTTTTTTTTTTGCTTTCTCAGAGAAAACAGCGTCTCCTTGACATCACCTGACTGTTCTTTGAGGGCAGACCAAAGCAGCCAGTATGTGGGTATTATGCAAATGTGTAACACGGTGATGTTGCTAAGTTAGAAATAATGGCAGGACTACAAACGGGGCCAGAGTTTTCTGTTGGAGAGATCAACTCTGTTTGGGGTTGACTTGTGCTTTGTAACTTTGCAGATTGTTTACAGCTATATTACTCACTAAAGGAAAGGTAAAATCAAAAGATCTTAAGGTGCCTTGAATCAATTTTTAAAATCCTTATCTCTTCACAAACGTCATGGAGGGACAGTCTAAAACGTTTAACATGAGAAATGCTTAATGCATTAAAACAGTGTTTTAAAAAGACCAAACTCAGTAAACACATCATTAATAAAGCATTCTATTTACAGACAAGATGATGAGTTCAGAATATGAAGGCAACTGTTTAATTTTGTGTTAAGCATTTTCCTCCCATAACCGGTTTAAGGAAAATGCTTAACATGACTTAATGCATTAAAACAATGGTTTTAAAAGACCAAACTCAGTAAACACATTATTAATAAAGCATACTATTTACAGACAAGCATATGAGTCAAGAATATGAACGCAACACGTTTAATTATTCATAAGCATTTTCCTTAACGGTTTTCTATGGGAGGAAAACACTTAACGCGTAGTTAAACGTGTTGTATTGGCATTATGGGCTCATATCTGCTTATCTGTACATAATATGATTTATTATGTTTTATGAGTTTGGGATTTTCAGAAAACACAATTTTAATGCATTCAGCCATGTTAAGTGTTTTCCTCCCATAAGGAAAATTCTTAATTCATAATTAAATGCGTTGCGTTCATATTTTGGGCTCATATCTGCTTGTGTGTAAATAGAATGCTTTATTAATAATGTCTTTACTGAGTTTGGTCTTTTTAAAACACTGTTTTAATGCATTAAGCATTTTTCACCTTAAGCATTTTAGAATGTCCCGTCATGGAAAAATCATGGGAAAAATTCAGATCAATGCAGTGTACAGCTGTTTGAAATGTATATCGTTGCATAATGGAAACGGCTCTAAACAAACACCTGGAGTATGCAGTATAGCGCATTTATATTCCACTGCAAACACAGCAGAGGCCTTGTTTAAAAGAAAATAGACTGTGCAGAAGAGACACTCGTGAGGGCACCTCATTTTATCTTATTGATGTCACTGAAGTGTGTGTGTGTGTGTGTGTGTGTGTGTGTGTGTGTGCGTGAGTTTGTGTGTGTGCGGCAGTGTGCTCAACAATGTAATTGGAGTGATGAAAAATTATCGTGATTGGGCCGAGCGGTTTTCTCACCCATCCCCCCGAAACGCCGTTCCCTCTGCACTCGGGCCCCTGGACCAGCAATAACATCTCCGGCCCCATCTGTCACCATCTAATGTGACAAAGTTTTTATCGTGTGTATTAAGGCGGCCAGATTAAAAAGTAAATACAGCAATCTCGCCCGGGCCGCTCGCGCTGGCAGGTTATGGTACATTTCACGGTGGCCTGAGCAGCTCATCAGCAGCCCCCCGACAGGAGAATCAAACAGCCCTCGAGGGAGCGGTGCCCGGGGCCACGGGTTAGGAGGGGGCCGAGGGGAGTCCCGCGCGCCGGGTTAAGGAGATGTTAAAGGATACTATTAAACTTATATGTCTTTTTCCGTCTGAGGCAGCCGCTGTTTTTCTCACCTTGGTGTCGCATCCTTTGGCTTCCTTTGCTTTGAGTTTTTGTGCATCCTCTGGCGAGATTACACCTGGCAGAGCGAAATGAGAGCGCCTTATAAGATGAACCGCGGCGGTGGATTATAAGAAGAAGATTGCATTTCACACCGATCCCTGCAGCGGCTGCGTTCTACACATTCTCGTGCCTGATTTCTTCTCACCTGTGCTCATGCATTCTCCACCATTTGCTCTGGCTGCAGTTGGATGGAAAAGCTGAAGAGCTCCATCTGTGTCCCTCGATGAAGTCCTGGCAGATGGGGGACGTGTGCCACGGCTCATTGGGGCTCCTATGAGGAGATATTAGCACTTGTGTTTGACAAGGCCATGTCTTTAGACTGTACTGCGTGTATGTAACAAGTGTCAATGGTAAAAGCGTAAAATATAATCAAATGCATTCCTGTAGTTCAAAAGGTAGAACAACGCCAAGGTCATGGGTTCAAATCCCAGAGAATGCAAGAAATAGAAAATTGATGAATTTTGCAGCACTGACACTGTTATTGAACTGAATCAAATCAACACTGAATTGAATCGATCTGCATAATGACACTATTGTCTTCTGTAGAGCTGCTTTACAGCTAAAATTGTTTGAATTCTGTAACATTGTCCCATTTTAACACATTTTCCTGTCTATTTTATGAAGCTGCACTGAAATAAGTGGATCAACTTAATATATATTTATATTTAATTTAAAATATTTAATATTTTTTTTTCTTTTTCTTTTTTTTTCAACCAAATGTATTTATTTTTCAAATTATATTAATGTCTTTGTTCAGACCTTACATTTTAATTTAAACACAATCAAAAATATTTATTTTCCCAAAGACAAAACTGTTTTATGAAAAGAGTATTTATTATAAAGACAATACCATACCTATTTAATGCCAAACTAGAAATTAGAAAGATTAAAAAAAAAATGTTAGTCAAAGTTTAATTACTGCAAATAAAGACAACTTTGAAGCAGATTTCATTGCATCTTTTATCTTTTACATTTATTTGTTGAACCAGCTGAGAGTTTTCAGTTAAACTCCCCCCCCCCCCCCCCCCCCCTCCCTAATGAGGGACAAACAACACTTATAAGTACAGTTATGAATCATATGGCTCAATAGACTTCAGTCAGGGTAGATGCCACTACATTTGGTCAAAGGATTGACTCTAAGAATGATCAAGTGATGGTTAACTAGCTTCATAATAGCCTTTTTTTTTTTGTGTCAAGATGGCGCCGCGTATGGCTGCCGTGGTGTGGAACACTTCCATTCTTTTATTGTTTTTGTTTGTTTGTTCTGTGTTTAGTCATTCTCTTACTATCAGTTTTACCAGAGACGAACTACTGGACATAAGGCAACACACACCGGACAATTTTTTTCCGGTTTTTGATTATTCAGACACTTTGTTGGATGTTCTAGTCGGAGGGGCAGCGGTCCTAGTCAAACGCGCGCTCAGACGCAAACGAGGGAAGCGCGCCGGCGCACTGGTTAAGCTCCGCGAACAAGGCTTCCGAACAGTGCTCCCTAGTATCCATCTAGCGAATCTCCGATCCCTTCCTAACAAAACGGATGAACTACTTCTCCTCACCCGCACAAACAAGGATTTTTCAAACTCTGCTGCGTTGTGCTTCACTGAAACCTGGCTGAGTGAAGCCATTCCGGACAACGCGCTTCATTTGCCGGGCTACCAGCTGTTCAGATCAGACCGCATCACGGAGTTAACGGGGAAAACGAGAGGTGGTGGACTATGTTTCTACATAAATGAAGGTTGGTGTACAGATGTAACAATTCTGAAGAAGATGTGTTCTCCTAATTTAGAGGCGCTCTTCATAAACTGTAAACCGTTCTACTCGCCACGGGAGTTTTCCTCTTTCATTCTCGTGAATGTGTACGTGCCTCCGGACGCGTCCATGAGCGCCGCAATGCAACAACTGGCTGAACAAATATCTGAAACGGAGCAACGGTACCCGGACTCTCTTTTAATCATTCTTGGAGATTTTAACAAAGCAAATCTCTCCCGTGAACTGCCAAAATACAGACAGCACGTTACATGTCCCACCAGGGACAGTAATATATTAGATCACTGTTACACAACAATAAAGGACGCATATCACTCTGTCCCACGAGCAGCTTTAGGACTCTCTGATCACTGTTTGGTTCATCTTATACCGTCCTACAGGCAGAAACTGAAATCAGCCAAGCCTGTATTAAGAACTGTTAAAAGATGGACTAATGAAACAGTGCAGGTTTTACAAGCCTGTTTCCACCTTACTGATTGGAGTGTTTTTGAAGATGCTGCCACCGATCTGGACGATCTCACAGAGACTGTAACTTCATATATCAGTTTCTGTGAGGATATGTGCATTCCTACCAGGACATTCTTATCATTCAATAATGATAAACCATGATTTACTGGGAAACTCAAACAGCTTCGTCAGGCCAAAGAGGATGCTTACAGAAGTGGGAATAAAATCTTGTATAACCAGGCCAGGAACAGACTAACAAAGGAGATCAGAGTGGCTAAAAAAAACTACTCTGGAAGGCTGAAAAGTGAGCTTTCAGCCAACGATCCGACATCAGTTTGGACTGGTCTGAAGAACATCACCAAGTACAAGACACCACCCCCACAGTCTGTGGAGAATCAACAACTTGCTGACGATCTGAATGTGTTTTACTGCCGGTTTGAAAAGGCCAGACTAAGACCCAGCACCCGCTCTGATCTGCACTTCACACATTCACCTACCCCCCCCCGCAACCCCCCTCCCTCCACCCCCCACCATTTTACCTGCGCTTAAAGTCTGTGTAGAGGATGTGAACCGGATCTTCAGGAAACAGAAATCTAGGAAAGCTTCAGGACCAGACGGTATTTCACCTGCCTGTCTAAAAGTCTGTGCTGACCAACTGGCCCCCATCTTTACACAGATCTTCAACAGATCTCTGGAGCTGTGCAAAGTTCCCTGCTGCTTCAAACGCTCCACCATCATTCCCGTCCCCAAAAAGCCCAAAATCACTGGCCTTAACGACTACAGACCTGTCGCTCTCACGTCTGTGGTCATGAAGTCATTTGAGCGACTGGTCCTGGCCTACCTGAAGGACATCACTGGACCCTTGCTGGATCCTCTTCAGTTTGCCTACAGAGCAAACAGGTCTGTGGATGACGTTGTCAACATGGGACTGCATTACATCCTGCAACACCTTGACAAACCTGGGACCTACGCAAGGATCTTATTTGTGGACTTCAGCTCGGCCTTCAATACCATCATGCCTGACCTTCTCTCAGACAAACTCACACAGCTCTCTGTGCCCACCTCCATCTGTCAGTGGATCATCAGCTTCCTGACAGACAGGCAGCAGCTAGTGAGGCTGGGCAAGCTCACATCCAGCACCTGCACCATCAGCACTGGTGCCCCTCAGGGATGTGTTCTCTCCCCACTGCTCTTCTCTCTCTACACAAATGACTGCACATCTAAAGACCCCTCTGTCAAGCTTCTGAAGTTTGCGGACGACACTACAGTCATCGGCCTCATTAAGGATGGTGACGAGTCTGCTTACAGACAGGAGGTTGAGCAGCTGGCTGTCTGGTGCAGTCACAACAGCTTGGAGCTCAACACGCTCAAAACAGTGGAGATGATAGTAGACTTCAGGAGAAACCCCCCTGCACTTCCCCCACTCACCATCATGGACAGCACTGTGACTGCAGTGGAGTCATTCAGGTTCCTGGGCACCACCATCTCTCAGGACCTGAAGTGGGACATTCACATTGACTCTATTGTGAAAAAGGCCCAGCAGAGGCTGTATTTCCTCTGCCAGCTGAGGAAGTTCAACCTGCCACAGGAGCTGCTGAAACAATTCTACTCTGCCATCATTGAGTCTGTCCTGTGTTCATCTATAACTGTTTGGTTTGGCTCAGCTACCAAAACAGACATTAGAAGACTACAACGGACAGTCAGGACTGCTGAGAGGATTATCGGTGCCCCTCTACCAAACCTCCAAGATCTTTATATCTCCAGAGTGAGGAAAAGGGCAAAGAAAGTCACTCTGGACCCCTCACACCCAGCTCACTCTCTCTTTGAACTGTTGCCCTCTGGCCGGCGCTACAGATCACTGAGCACCAGAACAGCCAGACACAAGAACAGTTTTTTCCCCCAGGCCATATCCCACCTGAACAACACATAACACACCCCAATACTGTACACCTGCAATTAACTCATCAAACCATCATCTGTACATAGGACACATGCACATTCACAGTTCTGTCTATGGACATCTTTTTTTTTTTCTGTATATTTTTATTACTGTTGTTTATAATTTATTGTCTATTCTCTTCATCATTAGTGTTTGTATTACCTTAATTATATGTTGTCTGCACTATGTTTGTACTTCTGCACTGGAAGCTTCTAACACCAAGACAAATTCCTTGTGTGTGTAAACACACTTGGCAATAAAGCTCTTTCTGATTCTGATTCTGATTCTAATTCTGAACCTCTTGATGACTGGTGACGCTCCACATGTTGGGTGCTCAAGTGGCAGAGGTTGTCTCGCTGTCTGTCATTAGAGGTGTGGTTAATGGGAGACAAAAACACAGCTTCCCATTAACAATTAGCTCAGCATGAGGCTGCGTCTGACAGACTGTTGTAACACTGAGAGCCGAACAGATGCCGGGGAAATAAACAGCAGAAAGGAAAGTGGGCTGCAGAAATATTAATGCTGTGAATAAATTTGCCATCTTTGCATAAAAAGTTTGTCAATGATTCAATAAAAATAGCCTTTAAACAACATATTGGCTAGTGAGCTGCCTGGCGGTCTACTGTCTGCTTAGCAGCTGCTTTCTAAGACAGAAATAAAACCTCATAAGTAACTAGAAATGCTCTACATGGGTAGAATCTCTGAGCATCGTCTTTGTTTGCTGATAGGATGACAAAAGTTTTTAAAATAATATTTAATTTCATTTTTTTATGCATTTATTTTCATTTGAAAGTTTTAGTAATTTTTTTTTGTTGCTTCTTTTTTTAATTTTTAAAATGTATAGTTCAAATTAAAATAACTAATGTTGCAAACTAATTGAAATAATATAAATAATAAAAAATATAAAATTGATATATATACACACACACACACTTACATTTAATCATTTAGCAGACGCTTTTATCCAAAGCGACTTACAAATGAGGACAATAGAAGCAATCAAAACCAACAAAAGAGCAAATCTAAATGTAAACATATATATATATATACACAGTGGGGCAAAAAAGTATTTAGTCAGCCACCAATTGTGCAAGTTCTCCCACTTAAAAAGATGAGAGAGGCCTGTAATTTTCATCATAGGTATACCTCAACTATGAGAGACAAAATGAGAAAAAAAGAAAAATCCAGAAAATCACATTGTAGGATTTTTTAAGAATTTATTTGCAAATTATGGTGGAAAATAAGTATTTGGTCAATAACAAAATTTCATCTCAATACTTTGTTATATACCCTTTGTTGGCAATGACAGAGGTCAAACGTTTTCTGTAAGTCTTCACAAGGTTTTCACACACTGTTGCTGGTATTTTGGCCCATTCCTCCATGCAGATCTCCTCTAGAGCAGTAATGTTTTGGGGCTGTCGCTGGGCAACACGGACTTTCAACTCCCTCCAAAGATTTTCGATGGGGTTGAGATCTGGAGACTGGCTAGGCCACTCCAGGACCTTGAAATGCTTCTTACGAAGCCACTCCTTCGTTGCCCGGGCGGTGTGTTTGGGATCATTGTCATGCTGAAAGACCCAGCCACGTTTCATCTTCAGTGCCCTTGCTGATGGAAGGAGGTTTTCACTCAAAATCTCGCGATACATGGCCCCATTCATTCTTTCGTTTACACGGATCAGTCGTCCTGGTCCCTTTGCAGAAAAACAGCCCCAAAGCATGATGTTTCCACCCCCATGCTTCACAGTAGGTATGGTGTTCTTTGGATGCAACTCAGCATTCTTTCTCCTCCAAACACGAAAAGTTGAGTTTTTACCAAAAAGTTCTATTTTGGTTTCATCATTCTCCCAATCCTCTTCTGGATCATCCAAATGCTCTCTAGCAAACTTCAGTCGGGCCCGGACATGTACTGGCTTAAGCAGGGGGACACGTCTGGCACTGCAGGATTTGAGTCCCTGGCGGCGCAGTGTGTTACTGATGGTAGCCTTTGTTACTTTGGTCCCAGCTCTCTGCAGGTCATTCACTAGGTCCCCCCGTGTGGTTCTGGGATTTTTGCTCACAGTTCTTGTGATCATTTTGACCCCACGGGGTGAGATCTTGCGTGGAGCCCCAGATCGAGGGAGATTATCAGTGGTCTTGTATGTCTTCCATTTTCTAATAATTGCTCCCACAGTTGATTTCTTCACACCAAGCTGCTTACCTATTGCAGATTCAGTCTTCCCAGCCTGGTGCAGGTCTACAATTTTGTTTCTGGTGTCCTTTGACAGCGCTTTGGTCTTGGCCATGGTGGAGTTTGGAGTTGGACTGTTTGAGGTTGTGGACAGGTGTCTTTTATACTGATAATGAGTGCAAACAGATGCCATTAATACAGGTAACGAGTGGAGGACAGAGGAGCCTCTTAAAGAAGAAGTTACAGGTCTGTGAGAGCCAGAAATCTTGCTTGTTTGTAGGTGACCAAATACTTATTTTACCGAGGAATTTACCAATTAATTCTTTAAAAATCCTACAATGTGATTTCTGGATTTTTTTTTCTCATTTTGTCTCTCATATTTGAGGTATACCTATGATGAAAATTACAGGCCTCTCTCATCTTTTTAAGTGGGAGAACTTGCACAATTGGTGGCTGATTAAATACTTTTTTGCCCCACTGTATATATAATTTTATTTTCAGTTCACTTTTTTACTAGTATTTTAATTTTTTATTTATTTATTTATTTTATTTTAGTTAACAATAATAACCTTGGTCTGCCTCAGAGGTGTAACAGCGCTCGTCAATGTCAAACTGACTGAGATGGCCAATCAGATCAAGGAGGCGGGCTTTACTGTTCACAGAAACCAAACATAAATTCCAGAGCAATGCTTCAGTTTTAACAGTGAAAGAGTGTGAGGTAAAAAGTAGCTAAATGCTTAACATTTCACAACTGTTACAATTACAAAAAAAAAGAAAAAAAAAAAATGTTAAACAACTGACAATAATATCTGATGCAAATTATTATTTTGTGATGCAAACTATACTTTTTTATTCAGATGTCTGTTTTTAACTGAAAATGTAGGCTATTGTTGTAATTCCTGTAGATTCATAATAAACTGTAATGAGGTGAAAAATATTAACGCAACATTAAAAATAATATTTTCTAGTTCAAATGGATTACTATACAAAAAATTATTTTTCAAATGGATTACTATACAAAAAATTATTTTCCAAATGGATTACTATACAAAAAAATTATTTTCTTTTCTTTCTTTACTTCCTTAAATACCTTTAGGCCCGGTTTCACAGACAGGGCTTAGACTAAACCAGGATTAGGCCATAGTTCAATTAGGACATTTAAGTGATTTTTATAAACGTACTTAGAAAAAAAAAAAAAAAAAAAAAAAACAACATTATTGTTGTGCATCTTGAGACAAAACAAAGGCACTGATATATTTTAAGATCAGTCAGTGCAAGTTTCTTTCAGTTGAAACAGCTCAGACTTACATTTTAGTCTAGGACTAGGCTTAAGACTTGTCTGTGAAACTGTGGGTTAAATTATTTAATTATAAGAATGGTTTGGCTCACCTAATGCTCAAGACATGGTTATGGCCTTACATACATGCAGTACTTCTCACATGAAGCACAAAGGACACTTGATTCCACTGAGTTTGATGTTAGCATGTTGTCCATATTTGATTATATCAGCAAAAGACACATGTGATGCTGAAATTAAGAGATGTATGCAACTCTAGTCTACACAGGGGTGAATCTTTCTAGTGTGCATATGTTGAGCGTCTGTGTTCATGCACACTATCAAATGAAGCTTACTTCATCTTCAAGCTGTACTCATACGCTAAGCATTTGCATCAAAACTGAAGACTTGTCTGCAAGATTGTGAGGTTGCATGCAACAAATATGATGCCGTCATGGTGCTTGGACTTGATTTCAGCAAACAGTGTGTCTGCATTTAAAAATGAATAAGTATTAAATAATTTCAGTGCATCTTTTATAAGAATTAAAGCATTCAAGCAGTGCCATTAACACCTCCCCAGACCAACGTTGCTCTATTCAGTTTTATAGTTTTCCGAGGTTGTCTTTATAAACTATTTGAATGCTTGTATAGTGAAAGTGTTCTGGACTTCTGGACAAGCTAAAGTCCTCTACATTCACACAGTGTCTGAGTGTTTTTTATGTGATTGGTTTGTCATCATTGGAGCAGTTGTTCAGTTTGTTTGGGACGTGTAATGTGAGCTGGTTTGGACACAGCAAATGAAAAGGCCACAGACAAACACTAAGACGTAAATTCAGCCTAAAGAAGATGAGAAGGAAAGGTCAAACAGGCGAACTATTGAAACAAGGCAAGAAGACATTGACTTCGTAGGACACAGGAAATCAATTTGAGCATGAGCTGTGAATGTTCAGTATTCTCTGTCTGTTGTCTTTTTATGTGCATGTACTGCTTTTATTCCCGTTGTCAGCGTGAAAATTAGCCCTTTCTTGTTTGGTGGTCTTATTTTTTTTTTTATGTTTTCAGTGTCACATGATAGTTCAGAAATCATCCTAATATGCTAATTTGCTGCTCAATAAACTTTTGTTGGATTATTGTGCTGAAAAAAAAAATGCTGAAAACAGTGTGTTGCTGAATATTTTTGATGTGCTACCTTTTAAAAGTTTGGGGCCGGTAAGATTGAAAAAAAAAAAAAGAAGAAGAAATTAATACATTTATTAATCAATAATGGAATGAATTGATCAAAAGTGACAGTGAAGACATTTATGTTAAAAGCCTTCTATTTCAAATAAATGCTGTTCTTTTTAACTTTCTATTCATAATTCAACATTGATAATAATCAGAAATGTTTCTTGAGCAGCAAATCAGCATATTAGAATGATTTCTGAAGGATCATGTGACACTGAAAACTGGAGTAATGATGCTGAAAATTCAGCTGCGTATCACAGCAATCAATCACAGTTTAACAGATATTCACATAGAAAACAGCTGTTTTTTTGCAATAATATTTCACAATATTACTGTTTTACCTTTTTGATCAAATAAAAGCATGGTGAGCAGAAGAGACTCAAAAAAAAAGTAATTATTATTTTATCTTTTGATTGTGCATTTAGCTTTATTGGACTTTTATGTATGCACTTAACAGTTTAAAGTCCAAATTAACTCTGTCTACCTTCTCTTCATCAGTGATGCTATTTAAAAAAAAAAAAAAGTATGTCAAATCCTGACCTGTTTTTTTTTTTTTCATTGAATACTATACTTCAATAATCCACATTAGTACAATGCATTATGAACGTTGCTTCATGTTCTGATCTACAACCTTGTTTTTAGTGTGTCACCTTTTGCCCCGGACCGGTCAATACATCTTCCTTAGTTAACAGCACACGTACAGCAAGAAAAGCCTTCTGTAAGAGAGGATGATGGGTCTCGTTTGAGCCCTTGAAAGGTACAAACCTCCTGAAAGCCATTGCGAATGACCCCCATTATCCTATACACGGCACTTTGGGAAGATTTATATAAATACGGAGGCCCATCCGGGTTATTGCTGTTCGGTGGTTAGGGACGGAGCCCAGGTGGGCGGACGCAGCGGTTTAATTGATGAATGATTTTTGTGTTCATTACTTTGGTGTGCATGCCGTTCTTTCTTTATTTTAGTAAACCCCATTCATACCTGAGCTCCTGATTCTGTGATATCCTCATTATTTAGCATTGCAGATATACAATACTCTAATGTCAGGCAAGGTCAAGTGTGACAGGCTCTCTCCTTTCCTCTGCATGGCACTTAAGCTCGACCCGGGGGACAGATATGCTTGATTTTACTAGAGGACGAAAGTGCCACTCACCTCTGATTGTTAGCAGAATCCGTCTCTCTCAGGTGTATCACACGGGACAGGTGAGTGATTTCGGGGTGATGGACGTCTGCAGTGGTCTTTTCAGATTGTTATTAGTGTCGTTGATCAAATCCTGTCCAATATATATACAATCATAACACATATTCCACCCCGACCCCTTTTTGTCTGTTCATTATTCTTGATTTAATTAACACTTCAATTAGTTCTAATTGCATTAGCACTTTTCCTTGAAATGGCTGGAACTCACTGGAAAATATAGCTGCATTCTTCCTTAAGACACCAAGAAAATAAAATTAGGCATCATTAGTGCTCAAACACATAGAGTTGCTGTGCCAGGGAGCTGGGTTAACATAATACCTATGAAAATGGGAATATAATGTCAAGTGCATTACTGTAAACATGCTTCTCTTTTTTATCTATTTATCTAATTTTATTATTATTATTATTATTATTATTATTTATTTTTATTTTTTTGTAGCAATCGGCAGCAGTTATAAAGCTTGAGTTGAGCCTGAAATAATATTAATCCCTTAATAATTGCTGTTCGAGCAGTGTGGGTCTGTCAGTGGTCAATTTTTGATATTAAAATATTATATATTAATATTACATATTAAAAAAAAAAATTGAAATTTCACAATTAATTACTAAGAAATGCCAGGTAACCCATCTAACAGTAAATGTTCTCAGAAGTTTGGTTAACGTTCTGGGAAGGTTTTCTCAAAGTTATGAACAAACATTCTTTCATTCTTTCATGTTAATAGAACATTCGTTCAAAGTTATCTGGTATTTTTTAATGTTCTCAAAACTAGCACAAAAATGTCATTTACACATTGTTCAAGCATTTTTATTTTTTCCTGAAACGTTTTAGTTGGATGTTCATCTAATGTTTTTTTTAATGTTACTACTTGTTTCAGGATGTTCAGAGAACATTCAAAAGTAACATTCCCATATTTTTTTTGCAAAATGAATTGGAAAAAAAAAAAAAAAAATCAAATTGAATGTTCTCTTAATATTCATATAAAAGTTTTCAAAACATTTAAAAAACTGGACATTTTGAATGTTTAAAGAACATTCAAAAATAATGTTTTCATAACTTAAAGGCAACATCATTATAGAATATATTCTGTTAGCTGGGTATATTTTGAATTAAATGTTACTTTTTGATGTACAACCCAAATTCCGGAAATGTTGGGACGTTTTTAAATTTGAATAAAATGAAAACTAAAAGACTTTCAAATCACATGAGCCAATATATTATTCACAATAGAACATAGATAACATAACAAATGTTTAAACTGAGAAATTTTACAATTTTATTCACAAAATGAGCTCATTTCAAATCTGATGCCTGCTACAGGTCTCAAAAATTTGGGACAGGGGCATGTTTACCATGGTGTAGCATCTCCTCTTCTTTTCAAAACAGTTTGAAGACGTCTGGGCATCGAGGTTATGAGTTTCTGGAGTTTTGGTGTTGGAATTTGGTCCCATTCTTGCCTGATATAGGTTTCCAGCTGCTGAAGAGTTCGTGGTCGTCTTTGGCATATTTTTCGTTTGATGATGTGCCAAATGTTCTCTATAGGTGAAAGATCTGGACTGAAGGCAGGCCAGTTCAGCACCCAGACTCTTCTACTACGAAGCCATGCTGTTGTAATAGCTGCAGTATGTGGTTTTGCATTGTCCTGCTGAAATACAAAAGGCCTTCCCTGAAATACACGTTGTATGGAGGGAAGCATATGTTGCTCTAAAACCTTTATATACCTTTCAGCATTCATAGCGCTTTCCAAAACATGCCCATACTGTATGCACTTATGCACCCCCATACCATCAGAGATGCTGGCTTTTGAACTGAACACTGATAACACGCTGGAAGGTCTCCAGTTTCCAACAAGAATGTCAAATTTCCAACAAGATTTCCAACAAGAATGTCAAATTTGTACTTGTCTAACCATAGAACACTTTTCCACTTTGAAACAGTCCATTTTAAATGAGCCTTGGCCCACAGGACACGATGGTGCTTCTGGACCATGTTCACATATGGCTTCCTTTTTGCATGATAGAGCTTTAGTTGGCATGTGCAGATGGCACGGTGGATTGTGTTTACCGAAAGTGGTTTCTGGAAGTATTCCTGGGCCCATTTAGTAATGTCAATGACAGAATCATGCTGATGAGTGATGCAGTGTCATCTGAGGGCCCGAAGACCACAGGCATCCAACAAAGGTCTTCAGGCGTGTCCCTTACACACAGAGATTTCTCCAGTTTCTCTGAATCTTTTGATGATGTTATGCACTGTAGATGATGAGATTTGCAAAGCCTTTGCAATTTGACGTTGAGGAACATTGCTTTTAAAGTATTCCATAATCTTTTTACGGACTTTTTCACAGATTGGAGAGCCTCTGCCCATCTTTACTTCTGAGAGACTCTGCCTCTCCCTTTTATAGAAAGACATCCCTTTTATAGCTAATCATGTTACAGACCTGATGTCAATTAACTTAATTAGTTGCTAGATCTTCTCCCAGTTGAATCTTTTCAAAATTTCTTGCTTTTTCAGCCCTTTGTTGCCCCCGTGCCAACTTTTTTGAGACCTGTAGCAGGCATCAAATTTGAAATGAGCTTATTTAGTGGATAAAAGTGTAAAATTTCTCCGTTTAAACATTTGTTATGTTCTCTATGTTCTACTGTGAATAAAATATTGGCTCATGTGATTTGAAAGTCTTTTAGTTTTCATTTAATTCAAATTTAAAAAACGTACCAACATGTCCGGAATTCGGGTTGTAAAAATACTGAAGTTCCTCTTCAGGAACTCGAGCTGCATCAAAACGCTTTGGGAACGCCTTCAGCATGACCACGCTCTGAATCACATGTGTAATCAGTCCAATGGATGGGCGAGACGTCACAGGCGGGGTGACGTAGCGACCAGGAAGCATAAAAGCACGTGCGGTGAAACCGGCATCAGCTTTCTGTCATTCAGCAAGCGCTCTGTGTGTGTCAGTCTTATTTGGTGTTGTCTGTCCATTATCACTCTTTATTTTAAACCTTACGAGTGTAGACAAACATATGGCGAGAGTGGGCAGTATCTCAGGCTGTGTGTTCCTCCTTGCCTGTGAGAGAAAAAAAAGAAAGCTACTTTACAGGTGGGGATACACACAGTTTGTGTGCTGTCTGCTTGTGTTGCGGAGTCAGCTCTCGAAGGAGCTGACTGCCCGCATTGCGAGCGTTTGTTATCTGCGTATGCTTAGTCTTGTAGAGCTCTCTTTGAGGAGAGAGTCTTCGCCAGCATTCCTTGCGGTGCTGGCCCCGCATTCGCTGAGGCGGAGTGGCGGCTGCGCTCGTGGTGATTCGCAGATGGATTGGTGGAGGGAATGGAGACTGGCGATCCTCTGTCTTCCTTTCCCACCAGATCCAACGCCCAATCTCTGGGTTCGGAACCCCGCCTGAAACGGTTTCTTTCCCCCGGAGAGAGGGGTCGACGCTCCGCCTGTTTTCCTCCAAGGAGGTTGACGTGGAGTACGACGATGAGCTTTCGATAAGCATATTGTTTGCACAAGCATATTGTTTGCACAAGCACATTGTTAGCACAAGCAGATTATGAGCAGCATTTCTGGGGAGCGGAGCTAGCGCAGTCAGCTCTCAAGGGGGCTGATTGCACTCCTCCCCGCTGTAAATGCTCTGCTCCCGTCGGGCACGCTCCGAGGAGTGTGTCCGTGCCTGCCATCTCGTCGTTCTGGTCCCGCTGCTGCTGAGGCACGGCGGCGATTGCGATCGCGGGGATCGCACATGGATCTGGCAGATGGGTTGGAGACGGCTCGTCCTCTCTCCACCTGCATTCCTTAGATCTAACGCTCTCTCTCGGGTTTCGGAAGCCCGAGTTGCGGTTCTTCCCCCTTTGAGCGAGAGCTCGCTACTGCAACTATCTTTCTCTGTGGAGATTGATATTGCTATGATACATTTCTTCTCGAGGGAAGAAAAGGCTTGTGTGTAAAATCAGCGTGCGAACGATGCTTTATATTGAATCTTTTCACAACCAGACCGTGTTTACTTGTCTGGTTGTTTGGCGGCGTTTAATTCTGAGGAATTAAATGGTGTATATCATCTGCGATGAGAAGATATATATATATATTATATTATATTATATTATATTATATTATATTATATTATATTATATTATATTATATTATATATGTGTTCATATACTTACTGTATTTAGTAGGGCTGGAGACGGGTCCTCCTTTCTCCTCCCTTCACTCTCTATACAGCGAGCGCTCGGGATGAAATTCTCGAGTAGGGAGCAAGATGCTCTCTCTTCCTCCGAGGAGGTTGAGGTGGCAGCAGGGGCTGCTGGGCGGGAGCAGCCCTAATTTTGTTCCAACTCCTCATTCAGGGAGCGTCAGTTCTCGTACTTCCCATAATGTTGGAGTCAGAGTGGCACACCCGGGCCAAAGGCTTCTAGCAGAAGGCAGGTCTGCGGACTGTCATTCTCGCTGGATAGTCTTCGGCCAGAATGCCCTGATGCCTATGACACAGGACGTCTGAGGGCCGGCCCCCTCTGGGGAAGAGCAGTGTACACCGCATCACACGGTGCCCGTCTCTCCTCAGTGCCCTCAGGAAACTGGTCTGCCAACCCTGCCACCCACGGTGCTTCAGGGCGCAGCGGTCTCCAGCGAGCGCTTCTCTCAGTCTCTTCCGCCGAAAACATAGCGGAACTGAGAGGCTCGCTGCCCCTTCAGGGTTCTCTAGAGCAGCTACAGCGGTCGTTGCCTGCTGGTCCTCCACTTCAGGGCACCGATCTGGCAGCTCTAAGCACACCAGAGGCCAGTCTCGAGAGACTGGTTCCCTTAGGAGTCACCTGGCGCTGTGGGAGCCCCTGCCAAGCGTGTCTCGTTGGGTCCTGCCTAGCAGGCTCTGGTTCTACCATTTTAGTCTTCCTGGGAGATGACGCGGGGTCTGAGGACCGTCGTTTCAATAGAAGACTTCAGCAAGAGAGTCCGGATGCTTATGGCTTAGGACTTCAGGGAACAGGCCCCTCTGGGGAACAGCGGTGTACTCTGCATTACACGGTTCCCGTCTCTCCTCAGTGCCCTCAGGAGATCGGTCCACTAACCCTGCCAGTGTTCCAGGGCGCAGCGGTCTCCCGCGAGCACTTATCTCAGTTACCGCCCGGAAACATAACGGTACTAAGAGGCTCGCCACCTCCATGGAGGTCTCTAGAGCAGCTAGTTCGGCCGTCCCCTGCCGGTGCGCCGCTTCAGGGCACCGAGCTAGCCCCTCTGATCACACCAGAGGTCAGTCTCGAGAGACTGATTCCCTTAGTAGACTATTTGGCAGCGTGATAACTACTGCCAAACGTGTCTCAGTGGGTCTTGCACACTGTAGTGAGAGGCCACAGAATCCATTTTGGTTCTCCTCCGCCTCAATTCAACAGGGTCTTTCCCACCCTGGTGGTCCCCGAGCATGCTCTAGTAGTGGAACAGAAGTACACACTCTGAGGACGGAGGCCATCAAGGTGGTCCCGCCTTGCGTAGCAGAGTCCGGGTCCTACATTCGCACTCAAACAGGTCGTGTCTCAGATAAGTCCGAGGACTGGTTTGTCACGATCGATCTAAAAGATGCACATATCTCCATTCTTTCTTTGGCCTTGCACTTTCACCCCACACTTTCACGACTCAACCACATAGACTTTTGGTTGATCTTAGCTCAATCAGAGCGGATGGCGGTTCGACATCGAGATGTCGTTCTTGCTCACACAAAAGAGCTGGGGTTAAGACTTAACGCCAAGAAAAGTGTGCTTTCTCCATTACAGAGAACCACTTATCTGGGCGAGGTGTGGGATTCGACCACGATGCAGGCACATATGTCTCCTGCTCAGATCAAGTCAATCCTCACTGCAGTAACGAGAGTGAGAGAAGGCTGGTCACTCACTGTCAAGCAGTTCCAGACTGCTGGGTCTGATGGCATCTGCGTCCAACGTGGTTACTTTTGGCTTGCTGTACATGAGACCCTTATAGTGGTGGCTTAAGACCAAGGGGTTCTCCCCGTGGGGAAACCCGCTTTGCATGCTCAAGGTCACGTGGCGGAGCCTACGTGCTTTAGACATGTGAAAGAAACCTTGGTTCTTATCTCAGGGCCCGGTGCTGGGAGCTCCTGGTCGCCGCGTATGCTAGCGACGGATGCATCTCTCACCGGTTGGGAGTGGTCATGAGTGGCCGCTCGGCCCGCGGTCTGTGGAGCGGCCGCCATCTCACGTGGTGCTTGAGTTGGCTGGAGATGCTGGCCGTGTTTCTAGCCTTGAAACACTTCCTGCCAGGCCTAAGAGATCACTATGTCTTGGTGCGCACCGACAACAGAGCAATGGTCTCTTATATATGTGGGGGCAGACATCCTGTTGAGGCAGGGGCCGAGGCCCGGGGAATAGATGCCTCACCCCGAGGGGCGAAGCAGGCTTAGAGAGTCTTTGGCCAGGCTCAGGTGGACTTGTTTGCGACTCAGATGATATCACACGGTCCCCTCTGGTTCTCTTTCTGACTCATCCAGCTCCACTGGGGCTGGATGCCATGGTACAGATGTTGCCGAGGCTTCTTCTGTACACCTTTCCCTGATTGTTCTGCTCCCGGGAGTTCTGGTGAGAGTGCGCCGGAACAAGGTCAGTCTACTGCCAGTAGCCCCGTTCTGTCCGGGCCGAGTATGGTTCTCGGACCTGATTTCTCTCCTCAACGGCGCTCCATGGGAGATTCCCGTAGGGAGAGATCTCTTCTCACAGGCGGAGGGCGCGCCCCCGCCAGAGCTGTGGAAGCTGTGGGTGTGGCCTCTGAACTGATTACACATGTGATTCAGAGCATGGTCACGCTGAAAGCATTCCCAAATCGTTTTGACGGAGCGTCTCGTTCCCTCGAGGAACGTCTCAGTTACTTATGTAACACTCGTTCCCTGAAGGAGAGAACGGAGATGTAATGTCATAGTGACTGACGTAATGGGATCTTGCCAGAGACCCCAATCACCTTCGAGTGTTAACAAAACAAGCCAATGACAGTTAGCGTGCGTGTTTCGCCAGGCGCACCCTGCCCCGCAGAGTGGGTATAAAAGGAGAGTGCGTGCAAACGCACATCAGTTTTTCGCTGAGGAGCCGAGACTGTGTGCCCCGGCCGTACAGCTGTGGTACAGCAACTGTGGAGATGGGACGTTACATCTCCGTTCCCTCCTTCAGGGAACGAGGGTTACATACGTAACCGAGATGTTCCCTATCAGTCAGTCACGTTCGACATAATGTCATAGTGACTGACGTAATGGGATCCCAATGAAAACGCCACTATTGCCGACCCCCTCCAGTGCCCTGCGGAAGCCGGAAAGTCCCACCACACCAGTTCGGACAGAAGATTGGACAGGGCTTAGGCAAAGATGAGAGCCACTGCTTTTCCGTACAGTGGATAACACTGGGAAAGCGTACCCAAGTAGGGGAATGCTACGGAAGCCACATCCTGCATAAAGGAGGTACCATGTGGAGATTACACATATGGACTGGCCAAGGGCAGTACTACATATGGAAGTCTCTGAGGTAGACTCAGCCAGCCTGGGGTGAGATCAATACACAGCAGAGACGGCAGAAGGTCTCTGCCAGGGAAAGACACGGGCTCACCATGAGGGGAGCCATGCCATGGAAGAATACACATGTGGGATCACCCGAAGGGGAATCACTGCACATGGGCACCTAGCCCAGCACAAGGGCTGACCTTGGGCAAACACACGAGTGCTGAACCTGGCGTCTGGCGCTCCGCCACGCCTGACTGCCGAGGGTGCAGGAGGAACTTCAACAGGGTTCGCCAAGGGGAACTGAACTGAGAAGCAGTAAAAGCGCATTTATCCGGTCCGTAGAGGGGAATGGCGCAGCAAGCGTGATTGACACCGAGCAGGTCCGGTGTTACTGGCCATCTGAGGCAAGTACATGGGAGGACACAGGCTCTACACGGAGATTACAGAATCTCGCAAATGTATTAGGTGTCGCCCATCCGGCAGCTCTACAAATGTCTGCTATCGAGGTGCCCTGCGCCAAAGCCCAGGAAGACACCACACCTTTCGTAGAGTGTGCTCTTACACCAAGGGGACACGGTAAGCGCCGGGCCTGATACACCAAGACTATAGCCTCCCCTATCCAGTGGGCAAGTCTCTGTTTGGAGACAGCCTTTCCCTTCTGCTGTCCTCCGAAGCGGACAAAGAGCTGGTCTGAGGTCCCGAAGCTCTGCTTGCGGTCCACGTAACCACGCAAGGTGCGGACAGGACAGAGCAGAGCAATGGCTGGGTCTGCCTCTTCCCGAGGCAGTGCTTGCAAGTTCACCACCTGGTCCCTAAAGGGTGTGGTGGGAACTTCGGGCACATATTCAGGCCGGTGTCTCAGGACAACGTGAGAGTCAGCCGGTCCGAATTCTAGGCACGAATCGTTGACCGAAAATGCCTGCAGGTCCCCTACCCTCTTGACTGAGGCCAGTGCAGTGAGGAGCACTGTCTTCAACGACAGAAACTTAACCCTCTGGGGTCTGAGGTGATTTTGGGGCCCTTGAGATGTTTTGACATGCCCTGATATTTGTGCTTATTTCAGATACTTATAACATTCTATTGACTAACGTATTTTTTTTGTATTCAGCACAAACTGTGCTACAATAATATGTGACCCTGATGGATGTACATGTTTGCATCTTTTAGAAAAAAAAAATATTATGTGTGGTTAGTAAGTTTTGGGGAAAAAAATGTAGCTGAAATAAGGCCATAAAACCCACACTAAATAGTTCTGAATAAGACTTTTGAGTAATCAGTCTTGTAGGCTAGAATATTTACTTCAGAATTATGTGAAAATCATTCTGCTTACTCATTCACAGAAAACAATATATTGATTTAAATTTTTAAAGACATGTTTTGTGATTGAAAGCCAGTATGCGAGGGAGTGGCAATGGCCCTGAATATTAAGTGATGCTCACCTGAGAGACAAAGGGCCCTCCCCTAATGGCCCATCAGTGTGACTGTGACGTTGAGGCAGGTAAGAGAGAATGTGAGGAGATTGAAAAAAAAATGTTTTTTTTTTTTTTTAAATTATTTGTATTTTATTTACAACACAGTATAATCAAAACATACATAATGAAGGTCAAAGACACATTGTGCACACTGATCTAACCACAGAGATGTGAACAGACTTTGAGTCATTCCTGCAACAGATTCTGTCCAGCAAGTGAAACAAGTAAATCATACCTGATATTTACGTGTTATTTAAGTGTTTCTGCTTCTTTCCATGGATTCAAGAAGAAAAAACATAATCAGTAGTCAAGGAGCTTGTTTTAACATAGAATATCAGTGTAGTTGAACATCTGATGTTGGTACAGCGCTCTCAGAGGAAAACAGTTTGAAGAGACATCAGGATTCATCTGTGGTGCAGGTATCTGATTCAATAAAACACAAACAACCAAAAAAAAAAAAACATTTGTGAGCATGTTAATATCAGGGGCATCTGTAGGTTTTGTAGCCATAGACTTACGCATGCTTTGTACTATCATTAAAAAAAGACATTTTATATCTGAGAAACTAATTATTATTGTTTAGCATGTTATTAAAATCTATTTTTGAACAGAGTAGGCTATTAATAATAAACATGTTCTAAACATACTTAGCCTCGTAGCATTGATCATGTTACAGTATACACTCATATTACTTTTATTGTTTTATATAGAGCATGAAAACATCATCGTGCCATAAGAAATTTAAATAAAATGAATTGCCTATCATATTCAAAATGTTTTACTCGATTTCAAACATTGTAGTCAGGAATTATAGTTTGGGAAAAACCCAACTATGATTTTGTAGTCATATAGCCTAGTATGTATGATTTTATAGTAGCCTATGATATGAGTCTGTAGCCATAGACTCACGCATGCTTTGTACTATAAAAGGATGTACTTTGTTCTATAAAAGGGTATTTTATATCTGAAAAATAATTATTTTTGTTTAGCACGCTATTAAAATCTATTTGTGAACAGAGTGTTAATAATAATCTTGGTCTAAACATTCTTAGATGCGTAGCATTCATCATATTGTAGTTTGGGAACAACCCAACTCTTAAATCTGTTCAAGTTTATGTCACAATAACACGTTAACTAATGCAAAAAAAGAAACATTACTTACTCATCAGATTGATCTTCTCTACTGGATGAAATCTTGTTCTTCTTTTGAGGGAAATCCAGCCTTCTTGCAGAAACGAACAGTAGCCGCGATGAATGATCTCCTCGCGCTTTGTTTATGTTGGGCGTTTACATGTGCATGTGTCTCACGTGGATATTTACATATGAACGGCGCGAGCCGCGAGGGGGTGGGATTGCATTAAAGATAATGAGTTAGACGGGAAAGACTGAACATTGTGTTGGTTTCATACCGATTACTTTATCACAGAATATTTGTTTTCGATAAGACATACTTCATTTAAAAGTACATACTTCATTTAAAAGTACATACTTCATAAAAAATAGACACTTCAAAGTTTCAATTGATGTATAATACTTATCTGTATGACCAAAATCGACTGAGTATTTTTAGTGTCTTTCACACTGATAAGAAAAAAAATTAGCTTGTCTCACCGGCGAGACAGCCGACCCCAGGGGGTTAAGTGCTACTGACTGTAGAGGCTCGAAGGGCTCCTCCTTCAAGGCCAACAGGACCGAGGGGAGATCCCAAGAGGGTACCAGATGAGGGCGCAGAGGATTTAACCTCCTCGCCCCTCTGAAGAACCTGATGACCAAGTCGTGCTTCCCCACAGACTTACCATCTACTGCATCGTGATGTGCGGCAATAGCGGCAGCATACACTTTGAGGGTGGAGGGAGACAGCCTTCGCTCCAACCCATCTTGCAGGAAAGAGAGCACGACCGCGATCGGGCATCTACGGGGGTCTTCCCGGCGGGAAGAGCACCAATCGACGAACAGGTTCCACTTCAGCCTGTAAGCGTGTCTTGTAGACGGGGCTCTAGCTGAAGTGATGGTGTTTACTACTGCTGGAGGTAGCGCACCTATAACCTCCGCGTCCCATCCAGGGACCACACGTGGAGATTCCACAAGTCTGGACGTGGGTGCCAGAGGGTGCCCCCTCTCTGAGAAAGGAGATCCCTCCTCAGAGGAATTCGCCAAGGAGGGGCTGTCGCAAGGAGCATCAGTTCGGGGACCACCAAGAGGACCTGCTCCGCATCCTCCCTGACCTTGCACATCGTCTGTGCGAGAAGGCTCACTGGGGGAAACGCATATTTGCGTAAGCCCCGAGGTCAGCTGTGTGCCAGCGTGTCCGTGCCGAGGGTCCCCTCAGACAGGGAGTAAAACAGCTGGCAGTGGGACGTGTCCAGGGAGGCAAACAGGTCTACCTGAATGTCCCCGAAGCATCCACAAATCAGCTGGACTGTCTCGGGGTGGAGTCGCCATTCTCCCGGAAGGGCGAGCTGACATGAGAGCTCGTCGGCTGCACGATTGAGCTCGCCTGGGACATGAACAGCGCGAAGCGACCTCAGATGCTTCTGACTCCAAAGGGGGAGATGGCGGGCGAGTTGCGACATGTGACGGGAGCGTAGACCGCCTTGGTGGTTGATGTATGCAATGGTCGCAGTTTGTCCTTACGGACCATTACATGCTTGTCATGTAGCAGCGATTTAAAGCGGCGCAGAGCAAGCTATACCGCTAGCAACTCGAGGCAGTTGATATGCCACTGCAGTCGGGGCCCTGTCCAGAGTCCTGCAGCTGCATGCCCGTTGCACATGGCACCCCAGCCCATGGCAGAGGCATCTGTTGATAAAACAACATGCCTGGACACTTGCACTAGGGGAATTCCTGCCCGAAGAAAAGCAAGATCCGACCACGGGCTGAAGGTCTGACGGCAGGAAGGGGTGACTGAGACCTGGTATGTGCCGCGTCGCCATGCCCATCTCAGGACCCGGTTGTGAATCCAACGCTGAAGCAGTCTCATATGAAGCAACCCGAGCCGAGTGACAGCATCTGCGGATGCCATATGCCCCAGGAGCCTCTGAAACTGTTTCCTCTTGCGCTGGAAAGACTCCAGGCAGTTCAGCATTGACTAAGCACGCTCTACTGAGAGATGTGCTGTGAGGTTGACCGAGTCCAACTCCATACCAAGAAAAGAGATCCTCTGCACAGGGGAGAGTTTGCTCTTTTCCCAGTTGACCCGAAGCCCCAACCGGCTGAGGTGGCAGAGCACCGTGTCCCTGTGTTCGCACAACTGTGCTCGAGACTGGGCCAGTATGGGCCAGTCGTCGAGGTAGTTGAGAATGCGAATGCCTGCTTCCCTTAATGGAACAAGGGCTGCCTCCACTACCTTGGTGAAGACACGAGGCGACAGTGACAGCCCGAAGGGGAGGACCTTGTACTAATATGCTCACCCTTCGAACGCAAAGCGAAGAAACGGTCTGTGTCGAGGGAGGAATGAGACATGAAAGTACACGTCCTTCAGGTCGATTGCTGCGAACCAATCAAATGGACGGACTTATTGAAAGATGCGTTTCTGCATCAACATCCTGAATGGGAGCTTGTGAAGGGCCCAGTTCAGAACGCGCAGGTCCAAGACTGGTCATAACCCACCGCCTTTCTTGGGTACGATGAAGTAAGGGTTTTAAAACCCTGACCTCATCTCGGCTGGAGGGACCAGCTGTATCGCGTCCTTCGCCAGCAGGACTGCGATCTCTGCACGCAAGACAGGAGCATCTTTGTCCAACACAGAGGTGAACTGAATGCCCCTGAACTTGGGAGGGCGCCGGGCGAACTGAATCGCATAGCCGAGTCTGATGGTTCTCAGGAGCCAGCGAGACGGCCTGGGGGAGCGCTAGCCAGGCCCCCAGAGACCGTATAAGTGGGACCAGGGGAGCTACCGACGTATCCGCAGTGGGGCAGCGAAGTGGAGCATAGGGACCCGAATCGGAAGGCAGAGCGTCCCGAAGTGGGGTCTGAGTGCGCGGTGCGACACTTACCTGATTCCACGGCTGGGCAGGGGGCGCGGGAGAAGGCATCGCGTCCTCGAACCGGGCCCTGCTGCCCGCTGGCGAAAGGAGAGGGGGATGGGGGAGTCGAGACTGTGTCCCGAGCACTTCTGTCCTCGCCCTCTTGGGAACCGGAGACATAGGAACTGCTCTTTTGAAAATTTGGGTACCACTGGCCGAAATGCCAAACAACAAAAACAGGGAACACATGATTTTCCACCCAGCCCTCCACCGGGGGAAGGAGCGGACTCACCATCTCCTGAAGAGCAGAATCCAGTGCCTCGAGTTTGCCCGTCCCAGAAATGCCTCTTGACCTGGTGCTTCACGGGCTTGGCAGGGGCAGAGACGGACTGCGCCGCATCCCTGCTGCCCGCTCCAAGCTGCGGCCGGTATGAGGGCTGCTGCTGGGGTCGCGCTGGAGCGGAGGTGGAGGCAGCAGGAGGGCGCCCTCGGCGACGAGCAGGTGGAGGGGCTGCAGCTGGCGGTGGGGTGCGACAGCAGCGGGCCACCAGGGCAGGATGCCCTCCATCTGCTTCTGTGCGGCGGAGAACTGGGCCAGGCTCTCCACCTCGTCGCCGAAGAGGCCTGCCTGGGAGATTGGGGAGTCTAAGAAGCAATGCTTGTCAGCTCCCTCATATCTGCCATGGTCAGCCATAGGTGGCACTCCTGGACCACTACCGTGGACATCGCGCTGTGGCTTCCGCCGCCTCCAGGGCGAGGTCCGCCACTGTGTGCAGTTCCTGCATCACACCTGGGTCAGCACCACCCTTGTGAAACTGCTTTAATGCCTTGGCCTGGTGAATCTGCAGTAGGGCCATGGCGTGCAGGGCGGAAGCGGCTTGTCCAGTAGCACTGTAAGCCTTGGCCGTTTAGAGCGGACGAGAACTTACAGGCTCTGGACGGAAGGCGTGGATTACCCCGTCGAGGGTGGTGAGGACGGAGGAGGTGCCAGGCCTGTTTCGGGCAGAAAAAGGTGCCCTCCAAGACCTAGTCACCTCCTCATGCACCTCCGGGAAGAATGGAACTGAAGGTGGCTGCCAGCGATCGGCGCGCGCCCCCAGGAACCAATCGTCCAGCCTTGAGCATTCGGGAGAAGGAGGAGGCCTCCAGTGCAGCCCGGGAAAGCATAGCAGTCAGCTCTGGATCTGACTCGGGCAACGCCACTCTTCCTGACAGAGGTAGCGCAGCCGAATCGTCCTTTCCAGAGCCTAGGTCACCCTCCGATGCAGCGATCAACATCCTGTAATCCGCTGGCGCTCCGAACAAGATGCTGGGCCCCGCCCTGTCCGAGGAACCAGCAAATTTGTCCGGAAAACCAGATGGTGCAATGTGCTGGAGGAATGAGAGGCCTCCGGAGATGCACTCGACGGGGAAGCTCTCACCATGATCCTCGAATCACCCTGACCATGAGCCGAAGTAGCCCTCCAAGAGACGGAGGAACTAGAACGGGGCATGACGAGGGAGATACCCCCTCGTTTGACGAGGAGGTATCTGGACCGCAACATCGCGATGGTCATGTTCCCACAATGAGAGCATGATTCATCCACGAGCGCTGCTTCAGCGTGCTGAAAGCCCAAGCACAAGACACAGTGAACGTGACCATCGGATGAAGCCAGGAAATGACCACATCCAGAAACACACGAGTGGGAAGAAATCTTTAAAAAGACGCCGGTCGCTCGTGGAGCTCTTTTACATTTGTTCTTTTAGAAAATAAAGTGTTGAAGCGCCCAGGAGGGGTCGCTGCGTGATTGCAGTTTGATGAGCTGCAGCACGCCTTCCAACTTGGAAGAAGCAGCAGCACTGGATCGGCAACCCCCGCTGACGCGCCGTAACGCCAACACACTCGCTGTCTATAGACACTCTCTTCTCTTCTCTCTCGGCTCCGAAGCGAAAAGCTGATGTGCGGGGTGCGCGTGGCGAAACACGCACGCCAACTGTCATTGGCTTGTTGTGTTAACACTTGAAGGAGATTGGGCTCTCTGGCGAGATCCCATTACGTCAGTCACTATGACGTTACGTCGAACGTGACTGACTGATAGGGAACGTCTCGGTTACGTATGTAACCCTCGTTCCCTGAAGGAGGGAACGGAGACGTCACGTCGGATGACCGACGAAATTGGGATCTCGCCAGAGAGACCAATCCACTTCGAGTGTAACTAAACGAGCCAATGGACATTGGCATGCGATTATTGCATCCAGCTGCCGCTGATCACAGCGTGAGCATAAGAGGCAGCTGATGCACCGCATCAAACATGCTTTCGCTGAGGAGCCGAGCCGGTGACCCGGCAGCTCAGCGGTGGTACAGCGACTATGGCGACGGGACGTGACGTCTCCGTTCCCTCCTTCAGGGAACGAGGGTTACATACGTAACCGAGACGTTCCCCTTTCAGTCGGTCACTCCGAGTCACGTCGGATGACCGACGAAATTGGGATCCCTACCAAAGCGCCACAGGAGCTGCCCCTTCCAGCGCCCTGTGTAGGCCTCCTGATCCTTCCTATAAGGCAGACGATAGGACCGGGCTCTACACAGAGAAGGTCCACTACTGGTGTTCCTTGAGCAACCCAAACAGTAGGACTAGGATAACACTGGGAAGCGTGCCCTTCCACTTGGAAGAGGCACACTGCGGAGTCACCTCCTCCCAGAGGGGGTTAAGTGACATTCAAACATGTGAAGTAACCCCGAAGGGCCCTATTGCACATGGAAATCTCTGAGATGGCTCAGGCTGCATCTTTAGAGATGGCAGAACGTGGCCAGGGGAAACACGGCTCTAATAAGCATACCGTGGAATACACATATGGGATCCCGGCAGGGTTTCAGGAATTCATTGGCTGAAGGCCTGGCGCCGGACGCCCCGCCGCATCCGGACGCCGGAGTGCTGGAGGACTCAACAGGGTTTGCCTGGTTAAGGAACTCTCTGGAGAATTAGGCGTAAGGACGACGCAAGCCGACTCTGAGCTGGCCCTCTCAGTGCCACTACCCGTTTGAGGTGAGAACACAGGAGGAAACCGGTTCGACACGTAGGCTATAAAACCTAGTGAACGTGTTGGGAGTCGCCCAACCCGCAGCTCTACAGATGTCTGCTAGCGAGGCACCACGAGCCAGCGCCCAGGACGATGCGACACCCCTAGTGGAGTGAGCACGCAACCTGAGCGGGCAGGGCACACCTTGTGCTTCGTAGGCCAAGGTGATGGCATCCACTATCCAGTGGGCCATCCTCTGCTTGGAGACAGCCTTCCCCTTCTGCTGTCCTCCGTAACAGACAAAGAGCTGTTCTGAGGTCCTGAAGCTCTGAGTTCTATCCATGTACTGACGCAGTGCGCATACAGGACAGAGCAAAGCTAGGGCTGGGTCTGCCTCCTCCAGGGGCAGCGCTTGCAGGCTCACTACCTGGTCCCTGAAGGGCGTGGTAGGAACCTTGGGCACATAGCTGGGCCGGGGCCTCAGTGTTGCACTGGAGTCGGCCGGCCCAAACTCAAGGCACGACTCGTCGACCGAAAATGCCTGCAGGTCCCCCACCCTCTTGATTGAGGCCAATGCAGTCAGGAGTAGGGTTTTCATAGAAAGAAACTTCAACTCGACTGACTGCAACGGCTCAAAGGGGGCAGTTTGTAGGGCTCTTAGCACCACAGCCAAATCCCAAGAGGGAAGGGAGGGAGGCCTCGGAGGATTTAACCTCCTGGCCCCCCTAAGAAACCTGACGACCAGATCGTGCTTCCCCACCGACCTCCCCTCTATGGGGTCGTGGTGGACAGAAATAGCAGCAACATATACCTTAAGGGTGGAGGGGGACAGCCCACGCTCCAACTCTTGTTGCAAAAAGGAAAGCACGGCTCTGATCGAACATCTCCGGGGGTCCTCCTGGTAAGAGGAACACCATTCGACGAACAGGTTCCACTTCAGCACATAGGCCCGTCTTGTGGACGGTGCTCGTGCTGAAGCGATAGTGAGAGCTACCTCCTGGGGCAGGTCACCTAGAACCTCCGCGTCCCATCCAGGGACCACACATGAAGTTTCCACAAGTCTGGACGCGGGTGCCAGAGGGTGCCCCGTCTCTGAGAAAGCAGATCCTTCCTCAGAGGAATCGGCCAGGGAGGGGCTGTCGCGAGGAGCATGAGTTCTGGGAACCAGGTCCTGTTGGGCCAATATGGAGCCACTAACAGGACCTGCTCCTCGTCCTCCCTGATCTCGCACAGTGTCTGTGCTAGCAGGCTCACTGGGGGAAACGCATACTTGCGCAAGCCCTGGGGCCAGCTGTGTGCCAGTGCATCCGTGCCGAGCGTTGCCTCGGACAGGGAGTAGAACCACTGGCAGTGGGTGGTTTCTGGAGATGCAAACAGGTCTACCTGAGCAACTACGAAACCGACTCCAAATCAGCTGGACCGCCTGGGGATGGAGTCTCCACTCCCCAGGAAGTGCCGCTCAAGACAGCTCGTCGGCCGCCTGATTGAACACTCCTGGGATGTGGATGGCACGAAGGGACCTCAGATGCTTCTGACTCCAGAGGAGGAGGTGGCGGGCAAGTTGTGACATGCGACGGGAGCGCAAACCGCCTTGCCGGTTGATATACGCAACGGTCGCAGTGTTGTCCGTACGGACCAGAACGTCCCTGCCCCGAAGGCGCCCTCTGAGGCGGCACAGGGCAAGGTGTACTGCCAGCAACTCGAGGCAATTGATATGCCAACGCAGAAGGGGGCCCGTCCAAACCCCTGATACTGCGTGCCCGTTGTACGTGGCACCCCAGCCGGTGGCCGAGGCATCCGTGAATGCCACAGAATGCCTGGATACCTGCTCCAGGGGCACTCCTGCCCAAAGGAATGAAGGATCTGACCACGGGCTGAAGGTCTTGCGGCAGGCCGGTGTAATCTGAACCTGGTGAGTACCGCGTTTCCACGCCCACCTCGGGATTCGGCCATGGAGCCAGTGCTGAAGCGGTCTCATATGGAGCAGACCGAGCGGAACTCTGGCCGCAGCTGCAGCCATATGCCCCAGGAGCCTCTGAAAGAGTTTCAGTGGGACCGCTGTCCTGCCTGATAAAGTCTTGAGGCAGTTCAGCACCGACTGAGCACGTTCCTGGGTGAGGCATGCTGTCTGGTTGACCGAATCCAACTCCATGCCGAGAAAAGAGATCCTTTGCATTGGCACGAGTTTGCTCTTTTCCCAATTGACCCGAAGGCCCAACTGGCTGAGGTGCCTGAGCACCAGGTCCCTGTGTGCGCACAACAGCTCTCGAGACTGTGCAAGTATGAGCCAGTCGTAGAGGTAGTTGAGAATGCGCACACCCCGTTCTCTCAGGGGAACAAGGGGCCGCCTCTGCGACTTTGGTGAAAACACGAGGCGAAAAGGGACAGCCCGAAGGGCAGGACCTTGTACTGATATGCCCGACCGTTGAACGCGAATCGCAGGAATGGCCTGTGTCACGGGAGAATCGAAACATGAAAGTACGCGTCCTTCAGGTCGATTGCTGCAAACCAATCTAGGGGACGGACGCATCCAAAAATGCGTTTCTGCGTCAACATCTTGAACGGCATTTTGTGAAGTGCACGGTTCAAAACTCGCAGATCCAAGATCGGTCGTAACCCACCGCTTTTCTTGGGCACAATGAAGTAAGGGCTGTAAAACCCCGACCTCACATCGGCTGGAGGGACCGGCTCTATTACATCCTTCGCCAGCAGGACTGCAATCTCCGCAAGCAAGACAGGGGCATCGACGGCTTTGACTGAAGTGAACCGGATGCCCCTGAACTTGGGGGGACACCGGGCGAACTGAATCACATAGCGGAGTCTGATGGTCCGCAGGAGCCACCGGGACGGACTGGGGAGCACTAACCAGGCTCCGAGAGACCGCACCAGCGGGGCCAACGGGCCCACCGACATGCCCGCGGTGGGGCAGCGAGGTGGAACACAGGGACCGGCCCCAGGGCCTGTGACGGCCTGGCCTGTGACGGCAGGGGGCGGGGTCTGGGTGTGTAGTGTAGCACTCACCTGATTTCTCCTCGCGTGGGAGGAGACACAGGAACCCGGCTTGAGGCTTGTGACAGCCCGGCTTTTGACGACTTGAAGCGGGGACTGGAGTGCTACTGCCCTTACCTGCCTCCACAAATGGGCAGGAGGGGTGCTCTTGGGCAACCACCCGCTGCCTGCTGGCGAGAGAGGAGGAGGGAAGCGATCCTGTGTTGCACGGATCACCACTCTCCTCCTCTTGAGACCCAGAGATTGAGGAGACCGCTCTTTACTGATGTTTTGGGTACCGCTGGCTGCTGGGCCAGCGGCGGAACAAAATGAACAAAAGATACTCCACCTGGCCCTCCTCCGGGGGAGGGAGTGGTGCAGTCACCATCTCCCGATGAGCAGTCTCCTCCATCTCTGGGTCAACCGTCCCAGGGCCTCTTGCACTTGCGCTTGCCGCCAGGTTTGGCGGGGGCCTGGACGGGCTGGGCATCCTGCCTGCGACCGGCTCCACGACGCTGCCTGGTGAAAGGCTGCTGCGGCTGCGTGGGAGCGGGGGCGGCCGCAGGGGGGCGCCCACGGCGACGAGCAGGCTGAGTGGCTGCTGCCGGAGTGGAAGCAGCAGGTTTCCTCCGGCGCATGATGTGTTTGCCTCAGTCTGCTTCTGGGCTGCCGAGAACTGCTGGGCAAAGCTCTCGACAGCGTCGCCGAAAGGGCCGGTCTGTGACACGTGAGCATTCAGGAACTGTACCTTCTCCTGCTCCTTCATGTCAGCGAGACACAGCCAGAGATGGCGCTCCTGGACATCGCATGACCCAGAGACTGTGCGGTCACCTTCGTCGCTCGAAGCGCGAGGTCCGTCGCAGCACGCAGCTCATGTAGAACCGCCAGGTCGTGACCACCCTCGTGCAGGTCTTTCAGGTCTTTGGCCTGGTGGACCTGCAGTAACGCCATGGCGTGGAGGGCAGAAGCCGCCTCCCCACAGGCTCTATAAGCACTGTCAGTTAGACCTGACGAATACTTACAGGCCCGTGAGGGGAGACACGGGTCACCCCGCAGGGTGGAATCGGCTGTTGGACACAGTTGCATGGCCACAGACGCTCCACCGAGGGGATGCCGCATACCCCAAAGCGGCCCCACCATCGAGGGTGGTGAGAGCGGAGGAACCACAAGATTTGTTTCGGGCAGTGAAAGGTGCCTTCCATGACCTTGTAAGCTCCTCATGCACTTCCGGAAAGAATGGCACCGGAGGGGGGCGCTGAGAACCAGCGTGACCCCCACCGAGAAACCACTCGTCCAGCCTCGAAGGATTGGGACACAGTGGCTTTTTAGGATTCCACACGAGCCCGACATTCTTGGCGGCCCGGGAAAGCATAGCCGTCATCTCTGGGTCTGGCACGGACAACGCAACCACACCCGAAGGGGGCAACGCAGCCAGGTCATCATCCCCGGAGAGAGAGGGCCCGCCCTCCGATGCAGTGATCGACATCTGGTCGTCAGAGGGGGCACCGAAGGAAACGCGTGGCCAGCGCGCTCCTTCGGCAGCTCCACCGGCTGCGGAGTGCTTGAGGGGTGAGGAGCTCCACTTGGGGAAGCCCTCACCGTAATCCTCAAATCACCTCTGACTCCACCGGATCCAGTGTGCATGCCGGATCGCGGCAGGCAGAGGGACTCCGCCATGTTTGACATAGCGGAGTCGCACTCCGAGATGGTCATGTCCCCGCAAGAAGAACATGAACCATCCACGAAAGCCACCTCAGCGTGCTGAATGCCCAGACACGTGAGGCAGCGATCGTGACCGTCCTGAGGCGCCAGGAAACGACCACACCCAGAAACGCACGGGTGAAAAGACATCTTTAAAAAGACGCGATCACCCGTGTTGCTCTTTTAGAGAAATTGCTCTTTCAGAGAAATGCTCTTTTAGTGCTGAAGCACGCAGGGGAGCTGGCCACCGCACACTCCTAGTGTGGCTGTCAGCAGGAAGACGATCTTTCTCTCCCGGACACCGTGACCACCGCTGCCACGCCGTAACGCCCGCACTCGCTCGCAGAACACTCTCTTGGAAGGGAGAGCAGTAGCTTCAACCACTACCGCTCGGCTCCGAAGCGAAAGGATGTTTGATGCGGTGCATCAGCTGCCTCTTATGCTCACGCTGTGATCAGCGGCAGCTGGATGCAATAATCGCATGCCAATGTCCATTGGCTCGTTTAGTTACACTCGAAGTGGATTGGTCTCTCTGGCGAGATCCCAATTTCGTCGGTCATCCGACGTGACTCGGAGTGACCGACTGAAAGGGGAACTAGGGTTACATACGTAACCTTGAGGCGTTTTCTTGTAAAACAAACAATATCCTTTGTTTTATTTACAACTTAAAAAAATAAAAAATAAAAAAATACAGTGTGTATATATAAAGCAGAGTGCCTGAAATAATATATAGAATTTTATTGACAGTAAATGAAATTGCTGAAATAAAATGAACACTAAATTGAAATGTGAATGTTAAATATTGACTTGCAATACTATAATGTTTATATTATATTTACAGAGAAATAAATACAGGAAAAAAAACGTTTTATTTATTTATTTGTTTAAAGTTTGTCACAAACAGTCTATGACGGAAAGACAGGGCTGTCAGTGGATTTTGGGTAAGATACCTCTGTGAATCAACCATACAGATGCCAATCATCTCAAAATGGCCAAATATCAGACGATTCATTGCCTGGATGATATCATAATATCCTAAATAATCGAACTGCTAAAAGTACTATTTAGTATTTATTATATAGCAAGGTAAAAACTCCTTAACAGACTGGATTCACATTTTCAATTGTGAGTGATTTTCTTCAGTATGATCATGCAACAGTCCAGTCCAATGCACACAAGAAGCAGCATGATTATTATTCCTGGATCGTTCTTTTCTTAGCACCCGTGTTCCTCCTGAGCAGTGAAGACAAATGCAGCACTCAGGGCCGCGGTGGCACAACGTCCGGCTCGCGCTCGGATTCTGATACTCTTTAGAATAATTGCATATCAGCGCCCAGCATCTGCGCAATGCTCTCCAAACATACTGTTATGCATGGTAAAGACCCCACTGTTTGCATGAGCCCATTTATTATGACTGATAGCGCTGCCTTCCCTGACATTTTGTAAACTGGAAGCACCTAATCTTGTTTGGGTTTGATGCTTATTAAAATACAGCGGTACAAATAAAGCCTTGCCACTGGCCGCACTTCCCTCGTCTTGATAGACCCCGCGTGGTTTCCTGTTCAAAATAAATACATTTGTCTTGTTTGCGCCTCGCATCCCTGTCCGTGTCCGAGGTGAGAGGGGTGTCTGCGGCTGCCTGCTTCGATCGCATGATTTATGAGCACGGCTCCCTCTGAAACACTGCTGGGACCGCAGGAGTTAACTAGCGGCCCGACTCGTGGGGTGCGTGCCAATCCCTCGCTAGCGCCCTGCCAAGTGGCCTTCAGAGGTTATTCGACCACATTCAATTTGAGTTCCACAGAGTGGATGATTTCAGTCTGAAGGACACTACGTAGGGAACAAGTGTACATTCATATATCACTTCGGTGAAGTGGAGAGATAAAAATACCCAGCAGTCATTGCGCACCACCAGAGCTATTTCAATACAAACACACCCAGTACTGGGTAGATTTGCTCAGTGCCGTAACCAGGGGCCAACATAACCAATAAGCGAGGTAAGCAGCTGCTTAGGGCCCCGGCGAATCAAGGGGCCTCATCTGATATTTGTGTTATGGAGAGCATCAAATATACACACCGCTCAAAATGCCGATTTTTTTGTCAGGTGCTGAGTTCTGCAAGAATCCTCTCATTATAACAATGTGTAGATAGGAAGTAAATAAGAGATTCACTGTGCAGAGAGCCTATTAACAGAATGTCGTGAGATTGCAATGAATTAAAGTGAGTGACAGCTTTTAGTGATTATAGAGGGAGCTCTCTTTGCGCTCATTCTAAGCTGTATAATACTGTCGGACTGTCTCAGAAAAGAGATATTCACCTCAGTAAAGAAAATATTGTGTTTCAAATCCTAATTTTATTTGTCTTGATGTTTCAAAATGACTCACTTGTGTGCATGCCGGCGCAAACTGCCGCGCACTCGTATAAATGCACGAATGCGATGACTGGAGATTTACGCTTAATAATAGATTACATTTTCGATTTGTTTCTCGCCAAAGCCTACCCAAGAACACTTGGAATATGGAACAAGTTACATGGGATAACTTTTATGACATTTGAATCCTTTTTGTAAAAAGATTGAAGAAATTTACAATTCATTAAATGGACAAGTGCAATTTTTTTTTTTTTTTTTTTTTTTTTTTTAATATAATGTCTTCTTTTTTGATCTGAAAAAAAAATAAATAAATAAAATAAATAAGGTAGCCTAATATGGCTTTTGAACAGCATCAGATTGACTAATTATTTACTTAAGTTGTGAAGAGGTAAATAAACTAGTTACAGCTAAAACCTATGAGAAAGAGAGAGCAAGCAAAATAAGGGTTAGGCGTAAAAGAGCACATAGTTATTGTGCTGGGGCCTCATACCTGAAATTTGCTTGGTGTCCCCAAATCACTAAGTCCACCCCTGGCCGTAAACATCATAGACATTGAGGACAATAATTAACTCCCCAATAATTAACTCCTGGTTGCTGAGTAATATAATATAGCGATACAGAATCAAAACTATTTTATTAATAAAATTTGCGGGGCAGTGTGCCATTGACAACAAGTTTCTGTCCCCCGATTTGTGTGCAAGTGTTGTGTGTGCGTCAAGTGGCGCATTAATATAGCTTTATATATATATATATATATATATATATATATATATATATATATATATATATATATATATATATATTAACAGAATGACTCATTTGTGTGCGTGATATATACTGTATACTGTATATATATATATAAAGTTGGTCCCCCCAATGTTCAAGACATGGTTACGGCCTTGGATTTGCTTACAAATTGTAGTCTGTTACTGCTATAATTATATGATGAAAATGATAGGTACTGTAGTAACGTAATCCAATGCATTACATATTTTAGGTAATCGATTTGACTACATTTTGATTACTTTTACATTACTTATGACCTAATCCATCTAACAGGAAGCATTCTCAGAAGTTTGGCTAACAATCTGGCAAGGTTCTCTCAATGTTATGAACAAACATTCTCCCACTAACATAATAATAGAACGTTGTGGACTGTAATAATGTTCTCAAAATGTTAGCACACAAACAAATTTATACATCGTTCATGGACCTTTTAAAAATTTTTGTTTTGGAAACATTCGTCTGGCATTTTTTTGAAGTGTTATTAGTTGTTTCAGAGCATTCAGAGAACATTCCCATAAAGCTTGCAAAGCGATACTATGTGATGCTGTCTCATATTGATATAAACTTACAAAGAGAAAGAAAATATATTTCAGTCTTTATCAGCTACATGAATTGCACTAAATATTACATTGTCATATTATATTGTCATGGTTTCCCAAACTGAGGTTTGTGAAAGAACTGAAGGGGGTTTGTAAGTTGATGAAAAGCTAATAATTAATTAAATCATAATACATACATACATAAAAATTAAAAAAATAAAAATAATAATAATAATAAAAAAAATTACTAAGAAAAATTAAATTTTTCAACAATTGTGTTATTAAAGGGGCTTCAAGTAAATATATTAGGTCAAATATGGACAAAAATGTTTGGGAATAATTATGAAATTTTGTAAATTTGCGACAAAAGCCTTCCAAAAATATAGTACTACATGATTAAATGACTCACTGAGTGATGATAATATAAGTAAGGAATAATTGACGACGGGCTGTTGAATTTTTACAAAATAATGCACACCCAAGGTGGTGATGCGGCTACAACAAGAAGCGTTACATCTCAGGCATGCATTATTTTCTAATAATTCAACAGACCGGAGTCAATTATTCTGCTTATACCAAGGTTACCACACCTCAAGACATTGTTCATGTGTTGTACTTAAAAAGGTCTTTCGAGTAGGTTTAATTTCTTATGTGTCTCATCCAACCCCTCCGTTGTTAATTCAAAAATGTCATTTTAGAGCTTTGCAACAGAAGCTTGAGAGAAAGAAAGAGCGCAATTAAGCTTATGTGAATTAGCCTACCTGAGTCTGTTTGACTCTCAAGTGTTTGGCAGCAGCGTCTCTACTAACAGCGAAGCTGTTCATGAGGTTCATCTGCCTCAAAAACAGCACCGTTATTACCTCGCTAGTGTGAAATGTCATGTAGCTTTTAAGTTGTTAAACTATATTACAGATAAAATTGTAAGAGTGGCATTGACAATGTTTCTGTGCGTGTTTCCATGTGTGTGTTTCCATGCGAGAGAGCTGGGGAAAAATAGTATGTGCTTTCCATACATAATAAACAGAATTTTGTGTCATGGAAAAAACATGGAAATATATAAATATATTTTTATCCTATTGTTTATCGTATTTATTTCTCTGGTCAGTGTCTTTGTGTGTTTTGGTTCTTTTGCTGTAGTAATCTGTAAGGACCTTTGAAATAACTGAAATCATTTGGCGAAGTGATATAGACATGCAATGCTGTCAAGATCTGAACTACATTCGCTGTGCATTTCCCTGAAAATAATTGCACACCTTAGAATGTTCGTCAGCCAATCAGATTCAAGCATTCAACGGCCCCGTAGTATAATATAATATAATACTAATATATGACAATTTAAAATGTGTTTGTCAGAAACTATGCAATATTAACACTCCTAAAAAGTGAAAAAAAATTTGTTCCTGTAAATCCAGTGGTCAGATGCTCAATTTTCTGCACAATTCCACAAATCTACAAGACATTATAAATATATATGATAGTTTTTTTTTTTGTTTTTTTTAGAAAGGAAATTTTAAAAAATAAAAGAGATTCTGAACAATTTACCACCATTATTAAATAATAGGTAATCATGCAATCAATCAAAAAAGTAACTGCAATCTGATTATGAGCATTTCAAAACAATCACATTACTTATTTTTTGCAATCTGAATACATTATTCAGATTACATGTAATCAGCACTGCTGATGACACTGCAGGACGTTCCAAATGACCAAATGTTATCAATTTGAAGTGAACTTCTACAGATTTCCTCGGCTCTCCTGTTGTCAACGATGCCGGCCGTCTGTCAGCTTTAGAGGAGGACAGACAAAGACAGACAGGTAGGAAGGAACGCGGCCGATGAAGACAGGTGAGGGGGAGTGTTTCGGAAATAATTGAATCCAACAATGGCTGGCAGATATCTGAATGTGACTTTGCAGGAGTCTGATCCTTTATCGACAGCTAAAAACAACAGTCATTATCTGTTAATTACATTAACATTTTATCAGCGGCGCAGGGTGGGCTCTACAGCAGATAGGCGTTCGTCAGCGCCTCAGGAGCTCGTCCCGGGTCTGTCTCACTTGTCCTGCTGGGACTAACAGCGGTCGCCTCACCTGAAACGCAGGGGTCTGGAAAGGCCAGGGTTGTCTTGACTCCTGTCCCAGAGGCCAACCAAATGACTAATGACTGCCAGGCCTGTATTGTTCACCATTCTTGTACTGGCTGTGCAATTCAGAGCACTTTATTTTCCTTTGAAGGAACCAGATTTAATTTTTGTTATGTTAATGATGCATTGCATAAAACAAAATGTTTACGCCCTGGATGTTAATACAGTATTTGCATGAAAATACTGTATTGTGTGTTTTTTCCTTAATATTTTTCTCAGAATTGTGTTTACTTCATGCAATTCTTTTTGTTTTTGTTTTTTAATTTCCGTAACATATAAAAGTTAATTGCGACTTTTTATCTCACAATTCTGAAGTGTATTTACCACAATTAAGACTTTTCTTCTCAGAATTGCAAGTATGTATCTTGCAATTGAAACATATAAACATGCAATGACAAGTTTGACTTCTTTCTCATAATTCTGGATTTACATCTCACAGTTCTATTTCATTTATTTATTTATTTATTTATTTATATTTGCATTTTTTGATATAGAATAAAAAACATAAAAAGGTAAATACAACATTTTATCTCACAATTCAGACTTCTCAGAACTCTGGGTTTACATAACGCAATCCTGTTTTTTTTTTTTTTTTTTCACCACAAAGTAAAGCAATATGTAATTTCCAACCGTTAGAAGGGATCAGTACAACACCTTGCCCTAAAATAACCCGGTTTGCAGTATATCAGTCATTCAGGACTAAGTTCTTAGGATATATGTTTGTGAAGTAATTGTAACTGCGGACGTCTGTGATTGTTATCATCAGATCATGCAGTATTATTGGGGAAAAATCCACTGTGTGTTAAAGCACTACATTAATACTACACTGAAATATAATGGTGTAGAAGCAATTTACGCTCAGAAGTTTCTACTAAATTTCACAAACAATCACAAAGAAACAGCAAGTAACACACTGAAATGAACTTGAAATTCTGAAGTAGAAAAACTACCCTTGGCATTTTTTTAACCAGTGTTATTTTAGTATTATATACTATTATAGTACTTATTAATATTTAGAAGTAGTTTTTAGTTTTTAATTTAAATGTAAACTTTAGTTTTAGTAATTTTGTTAAGTGCATTTTGTCATTTTTATTTTATCGTTAATATTTCTGTCTGGTTTTTATTTTATTTATATTTCAGTTTTAGTAATTTTAATACTTCAACTTTTTACTTTTTTATTTCTGTCAATAAAATGTCAAATATTAGGCAATATGTGCATTTTTTTTGTCATCTAATTATCTAATAATACGTTTTTCTAAGTTTACGGTTTTCATTTACTATATATATATATATATATATATATATATATATATACACACACACACACACACACACACACATGCATACCACCTGTAGATGAATATATTTAAAATAACAAACATAATTTTTTAACAGTTTTAGTTGTAGTCTTAGTTAACAATAACAGCCCTGGGCAGAACTTCCAGTGACTGGTCACTTTCCAGGCGCCCCTGTTGGAATTTTCCCATTATGCCGTTTGTCTGTTGTATTTGCTTGCTCTGTATTGGAACACAGGCCATTGGATCTGCTGCTCATCCTAGAAATTGGAGGGCAAGCAGATGCCAGTATGTTCAGTAACAACATTGGCCGCTTGGTGAAATCTGTGAGCTTCCAGTCAGGTCTGGATGGGACGGGTGATGTCTGTGGTGCTTTGGAGCAGATCCACTTGTGTTTCAAATCCCCCAATTGCATTATAAGGGTCCTCTAGCAGGGCAAATAACCTCAGAGCCCACCTCAGTCACAGGCCTGCTTATTGATTGAAACCTGCCCCCATAACTTAATATTTTACCTGCTTATTTCCCTGACGGAGGCGGCGTCCTGGCACTCCAGCCAAGAGGGGATCAATGGGAACATTGTCCCAGTAGGGGAAGGTCCCGATCGGGGTCGCGGCTGACTGACAGGGCTCCAGTCTTCTGGCAGCTGGACAAGCAGCCACAGTGAATGAACCAAACCACAGGGCTTTTGATATGCAGGAACAAAATGACTGGAGATCTGCTGGACTGCAACAGAACTGAATTAAATGAATAGTTCACCTGGACAATGGAAATTTGCACGCCCTCATGTCATGGCAAACTGTATACTGTTTCTTTTTTCCATGAAACATCAAAGACAACATTTTTAAAGATATTTATGCAGCTCTTTTCATACAATGATAGTCAGAGAAAAAGCTTCTTGTGAAAAAGGAGTGCACTTAATTGTATTGAATGTGCACTTGTATAGTTGTATACAATGTTAAGTACACTTCAATACATTTTCATTTAATTGTAAATAACATCTACTAACTGTCCAAAAAAAACAAACATAAAGATCACTCCTAAGTATAATATTTTCATAAGTCCTCTTTTTAAAAATATTCTAAACTGTACTATGATCACAGGGGTTTAAAAAGGACAAAAACACCATAAAAAGTTCTGAATACGAAATTAAAAGTTACAGATACTAAATTTCTCGGCCGATACCAGTTATTTAGAATGATATCTGCTGATAACAATAGTTTGGTTTTCTTAAGAAAATAAACATTTCTCCCAACTAATGCTGTAAAAGGGAATCTTCTAATTTGGTACATTGGAGGTTAAAATGAACAAAAAACTCTATTATATTCAATGCTATTTTTTTTCAGATATAATACACTCAAATAAAAATGTTTGTATACAACTCAATTTCAATTTTCTGTCAAAATGTCATTTATTGTTTGAATTTTGTGATAAATGTACAGGATTTGAAAGCTGAGCCTTTGTTTCTTATTAGAAGTGACAAAGCACAAAGCTCTTTGTGATAATTGGATTGGAGGCGCACAACAAATAATGTTTGGTGAAGGGAAAACCACGGATCTGGCAACCCTGGCATCAACTACGTGTGATCCATAGGGTCAAACAGAGCCCGTGTTATGTGTTATTATCGCTTTAACCTGGACACCCCTAAGTGGACACAAGAAACATTTTCTTCATGCAGGTTGCTGCTGTCTGACATGCTTTTCCGCAGCATTTTGATTGACAGGAAATAATCGGCCCTGATCATCAGCTGTTTTTAAGCAATCAGCCGATACTGCAGACAATTGCTTTTATCGGCCGATACTGATTACTGGGCGATACATTGATGCATCCCTATTTATTGGTGTTTTTTTTTTTTTTTTTGGTCCAATTTTGAGCTTGACAAACATGGTTATCATGATCTATCATTAGATATGTTTACATGCACTACATAATCCAGTAGTAATTGGACTGATGGCTCAGTCAGATTGAAAAGCCTTCATGTAAACACCTCAATCAATCCAACTGAGCTTGATCTGAATGAAATTTTAATCAAATTGAAAGAACTGAAAGAATCCAATCAACAGAAAAAAAAAAAAAACATATAAACATTTAAATACAGCTATCTTTTTAATTGGATTCAAAATACCTTTTGCGTATGTTTACTCATTACAAATGTGTGTATGTTTATTTATGTCTTAATGACCAGTGGAGGAGACTGAATATTTACTGAATATTTGCTAAAAAACACTTCTTCTTTTCGATGTCACAAAGGCAAAAACAATCTTAGCGGTAGCTTTCTCTAGTTCTGAGGTTTATTTGAAATACGTAAATACACATGTGAATACGTGAATCGGATTGCACAGTTCATATATAAACAGAACTTTCAGAATCTGAAATAAGATTGGATTCATACAGACTGATAAAAATTAGTAAATGAAAAAAACTATTGAATGGAAAGTGTTAGATTTATAAAGATTCTTTTTCACAAAGATGATTCAAAATTTCTCCTCTCACGTAGCACATAAAATGCCAGCATATGGGTTCAAAATGGTCACAGTGACAGAAGTGTTATTTTCAGGTGAGTGATTGCTGTAAAGCCGGACGGTGAGCAGCAGCAGCACCTGGATAGGGAGAGATTAAAGAAGAGCCCTACATAGGGACGTTGATAAAAAAAAAAGAAATAAATAAATAAAAAAGAGGTTGAGTGAAGCAGAGAGAAGGTTTACTTAAACACACTGCCTTGATACACAAAAAATGCTAAGGACCATTGCTGACATAGAAAGAGTGCAAAAGAAAGAGATATCAAGTGTAGTAATCAAAATGAAAAATGGGTCCTGGGCCACTTTAAGCAAGAGCTAATTTATCACCAGAAAGTACGGATAAGTAGCCGAGTTGTTGCCGTTCAGTAAGTACCCGTTCTGCACCAAATTATTCCACCCCTGCTCGCATGCACCCATAAATCATACACTTCCACACATCTTTTCCCATTAGTGGCCATGCTAGGCATGGGTGCGTGCTCAGCTACCAAACGCAGGCTAATAGACTATAACTTTTAATTTTAAGAATGCCCTGAATGCCCCACAGCCGCCCCGCACCGCTCATTTGCCCCACGCGCAGGGGTTGAGGCGGTTACGTCAACCATCCGCTAGTGGTCATTTTCATCCCGACTGTGGCGTTTGGAGCGTTTCTTTGGGCTCGTGCATTTCTGGGTGGCTCTCTGTTTGGAGGGACACTCGCCCCACGCTGGAGATAGAGCCTGCGGTTTGTCATTGGCGACTGCGGGGTCATTGGCTCCCGGGGTAACACCGAGGTCCCATAGCTGCTTTAGCCAACAGAAAGAGAGTTGATTAAAACGCCGCCTCAGAGGACTTCTAAGCCTTCACTTTGGTAAAGCACAATGGCTCAATATTAAGTCGAATCCTCTCATTGCAAATCTTGCTTCAATCCATCGTTCTTCGCTTAAATGCTCCATTAATATCTGTGAAAGTCACCACTTCACCAGATATTAGCGTCACATTGTCAGCTAATAAACAGCGTGGAGGAACAAAAGAATGTCTGGTTAAATATCCGTTCACTTAGTGACCTTTCATAAGGTGATTTTCCTAGAACTAGAAGCTAGATCAGGAACTTTTTGAGGAATTATTATAGTTCCTTTCTGCCAATTCTGCCAACACATGTAAACAGAAGAAATTTAGTTTACTTCTTGACGATTTTAGCTAAAAATTCTTCCCGTTTGGATTCAAAAACACTCTGTGCACATATATAGTGCAGTGATGCATATGTTTACCAAAGCTCTTTTATAATACGATCTGTCTGCATACGTTGTACTTCTAACAGACGTGCCTATGCTTGTTTACGTCTTACAAACTGGTCAGTGGAGACTAAATATTTACTTAGCATTTGCTAAATAAAGAAGTTCTTCATATTTGTCAGCTTTTTTTCTTAGATATGCCTTCAAGGCAAAAACATGGAGTCCTGTGACAATTACACCAACAGTGAGGAACAAGCCTCCTGAGTGTTTATTTGATGGAAGAAATCCAGAGAGATTTTGAGTCAAAGTGTACATTTACTAAATTAATGTTGGAATCAACCACAACAACAACAACAACAAAACCCTGCACATTAAACTAAAATATGATAAATAGTAAGCATGATGTTTTGCTTTGTTTTTGTTTTTGTTTTGTCTGAGGTGTGCTATTTCTCTGGACGATTGTGAAATACAGGAAACTTTCTCAATGTTCTAATCCTCATTGCTCCTGCTCTATTGATTGACTTTCTGACATTTGCACATTGCCTTTCCAGCTCCCATGTTTAAAAACTATTCAGCCAACAAAGTAAAGAATAAGAAAAGCGCAGATCCAATCCTGCCGTCCTCAAATGGCATACGAAAACTGGTTGTTGTTAGTGGTGGTTCCTGGTGTATGTGTGAATACAAAGGTGGAAAACTCCCTATAATTGTGGTCTCTTTCCATAAAGTATGTCTGCATGTTGGATAGTGGCTATAGTTGTGGGGGGGCGGGACTATTGGTGACAGATGAGGATTGGGGTCATAGAAATAAGACACAACGACTTGATGCTGTGCTGTGCAGACCGATCAATGTCTGACTTAGAATTTTTGTTCACTTTGATAAGGCACTGACGCCTCATCAGTGTAGCTATATTGCCATCCCAAGCAGCAAATTTACCTTAGATCATACAGACAAAACATAATAACAAATGTTGTAATGTTATCTGGTATTCAGAGGCAGATTATGTTTGGGAATGCAGTCATGCAAGACACTTCTGGGAGGCGATTATACCAAATCATTTTGATGACAAACTTTGGCTCAGGTATTTTAGAATCACTAAAACAAAATTTGACATTTGTGTGTGATGAGAATGGTGTGCTGGTTAGTACAGATATCTAATCAAATGTTGTCGCAAAGTCAGGTTTTTTTTTTTTTACACATTGAGAAATTATTCATTTAATGTTTTTAGATTAATGTTTATGTGCTTATTTTCTTGTCTGATTGAGGGCATAGATTTTCATGCACGTTTTATGATTTTATGCACATCTTGATGTTTACATTACTTTTTTTTTTGTATTAGACAAATATTACATCTAATCTGCTTCATCTGTGATAAAGTACACTCTTCAAAATGAAGGTTCTTTATTGGCATTTATTGTTCCATGAAGAACATTTAACATCTGTAGAACCTTTCCATTGCACAAAATGGTTCTTTAAGTGGAAAAAGGTTCTCTAGAATACTAAAATGTTATTCACAAAACAAAAAAGGGGCTCTTTTAAGAACTGTTCACTAAAAGGTTCTTTGGGGAACCCAAAATCATCCTTCTATGGCATTGTGAAAACCCCCTTTATTTTTAAGAGTGTATGCAAACATTGTGCAAGCATCACCAACAAAACCAGAGAAAGTTCCGAACTTTCACCCAGCTGCAAGCTAGATCCAATGGATCAGTTACAGTTTGTGATTACAGGATGGGACACTTTATTCAGCTTTTAGGCTGTTTTATCCTAGGAAAAAAACTGGAAGAAGTTGTAGGCATGGCAGGTGAATCTCTCCAGATGTTCCTCATCTACAGCACACATCTGACTGGATCCTCTTCAACCCCAACGGAACAACAATGCTTCTGAAACAATGGCAGGTGAAATAAATGGATCAAAGCTCTTCAGCGACTCTGGAAGTCCCTCGCAAGACAACTCACTAGAGCTGTGCACAGTCAAATGCTAAAGGGACTGGACGCATGATGGATGAAGTCTTTGACTTCCAGTAGAAGTGGTATGATGGCCTGGCATCTCTGCTGCTCGCATTGTGACCAAATGCTGTTATGTAGCTGTTTCATTGTGGTGACAGCATGAGCAATGCTTGGTTTTGTTCTTCTTACTGTTGCTATCCATCATTTGTGGAGAGCTGGGACGTATTCCTGCAACACACACTCCCTCCCCCCAACACACACACGCACGCACGCGCACACACACACACACACACACACACACACACACACACACACACCTTCATCTCCACGCTGTTGAGAGGTCTTGTCATTACTGCTGCTTCATCTGCACGTGCACCATTACATTAATCTCCTTGTTTGTCTCATATTCCAAAATTAATCCCTATGCATCTGATTTTATGAGCCATCTGGGTGGAGGAACGGCAGAACGCATGAGCGACTTCTCAGCGAGCTGCAGCTCGTAATGAGAGGCGATTTCACATCAGCAGCTCTCTTTTTGCATGTGGTCGTCACACTATTTGTATCAACACGTGAATGTAATGTTGAAAATGCAGTGACCATCAAACTTCATAAAACGGGAGTAAAATATTAACTTTGTTGCAACATTCAGTTATTTACATTGCAAGCAAAAATGCTGCATGATTCAAGATAAAATTGCAGCTACACTGCAAAACGTTTAGTTCAACCAAGACAAATATCACTCAATATTGTTTTTATAAAATTAAAACAATTTTGTTTAAATGTTATTTACTCTTGACACCAGTGTATTGATGTGCAGAACAGATATTGACTAGATTTACAGACTGCAGAAATTATTCTAGGTTTTATTCATTTTTTCTGGTGTTTCCCCCCCTTAGTATATAACAGAAAAAGATTTAGAATTGGTCCTCTGTTCCAAACCTAATGGGTAATTAGCCTAATAGTTACTTTAAAAAACATAAATAAATAAATAAATTCTTGCTAAACATAGAAATGATGATTTACTTTTAGCAGTCCTCAGGAAAAATATTATTGTAAAGAAAAAACATCACGAGAGTGATAAATGTCAGGGAAATGCTCACAGATATGTACAAATCTCCCATCAGGTGTTGCATCAGACTGGGTTTGGAGTTCAAGCAGGCGTGTGACATAAGCTCAAGATGTTATTTCATACAGCAGCAAATAAATGTACAACTGTCTCCTGTCACATAAAGAATCAGTTTGATTTACTGACATTTATCAGGTGCCCGGTGCCTCTGACAGCTTTGTAGAAACCATCAGCACATCTTACAGTCATGCCGCCAGTGACACTTCTGTCAGATTGGAACATATTCATAGCAGAACTGTCAGTGAACAATGGATAGTTTAATGAAAAAAGGAATTTTAAAACATTATAAACAGCAACATTTTAAAAATGCTTCAAAAACAGTATTTTATAGGAATAGTTAGTACCAAAAATATAAATCCCGACATCATTAATTGACCCTCATGTCGTTCCAAATATGTACAAATTTCTTCCTTTGTGGAAAACCTCTTGTTTACTATTGTAACCTCCATTCTCTGATGGAGGGAATGAGACATTGTGTCCAATTTTCTGACATTTCAGTGTAAACCAATGAAATTGGCGAGTGGAATTTGCATGCCAGCCACTTTCCTGGACGTGGATATGAAAGGAGGCTGATGTGCTCAACTCATTCAGGTTTCCTGGCAGTTTCGGCAGGCAGTTCAGGGTTGTGGCAGGAGATACACCACATCTTGTTCCCTCCATCAGGGAACGGAGGTTACATATGTAACTTGGGGAGACTGTATTTTAGTTTTCAAAAAAGAGGACAGTGGGCAGGATGCAGACGGGTTGGGGGGTTTGAGGGGGTTAAAGGAATATGTCATTTCCATACCTAAAATACATATTTTACAGTCACCGTTTTGCAGATTGATCATAAACACAGCTAAAAGGCTTCCTACCAGTGGCCATTCTTCACGAAACTTAACGTCTTCCACAGTTTTATCACGGGATTGAGAAAACAGTCCTGCGCAGGGCATAAATATAAAAATGCACACAATGAATGGCGACTGTAGAAAGCAAAAGCCGAATCCTGGACATTTTGGGCGATTGAGAAATCCCAGCCAGAAACATTTTTTTTTAGGTTTAAAAAGAGGGCATGTCTGGGGTAAAGAGGACGTATGGTCACCCTATGTAACTGAGATGTTATATTAAACACCACAACCACTGGAAGTTCCGAAACTGTGCTACGAGGTTCGGAGGTGCATGAACATTACAGAGACCACATCCTGCCCAAAGGGGAGACTGACATGTGGAAAGACATCCAATATACTTTCCTAGTGGGAAGTACTACATAGGGAAGAAGTCCCTTTGGTGGGCTCTACCTGGTAAGTGAGAGACTACTGACCACAATGACTGGTGACAGAGTGATGCTTCATCCAGGTGAAAGACACAGTGTTCACCGAAGGGAAACAGAACAGTGGAAATTGCATAAGGGATCATAAGGGATTCCCAATAGAGAATCAACACATATGGAGGACTAATCCAAGTACAAGGGCTCACCTGAAAATGGGACACACCACAAGTAATGGGTCTGGTACCGAATTCCTCAACGAAGTGCTTGAAGGTAGAAAAAAATTCCTAAGTACCTCAGGCATGGGGAGCTCCCTTTGGACAAAAGAATGCATATTATCACATCAGATGTGGGGAAAGCATCTCAGCCAGTTGCCTGAGTTTTACTTGTCGGTACCCAAGACTTGGGACGAAACTGGCTCTACCCAGAGATTATAAAATCTCAGGAAGGTGTTGGGTGTAGCCCAGCCCCCAGCTCTATAGATGTCTGCCAACTGTGTGCCATTTGCTAAAGCCCAGTAGGTTGTAACACCCCTGGTAGAGTGAGCTCTCATTCCCATGGAGCATAGTATGCCTTGGGCTTTGTACGCCAATAGAATGGCATCCACAATCCAATGGGCTGATCTTTGTTTTGAGACAGCCTTCCTCTTCTGCTGTCCTCCAAAGCAGACAAAATAGATGCTCAGATCATCTAAAGTTCTCTCTGTGTGGTACAGGTGCATACTGGACATAACAGAGACAGGGCTGGGTCTCCCTCATCACGAGGGATTACTTGCAATTTCAACACTTGATCCCTGAAGAGAGTAGTGGGAACTTTGACACATATCTGAGCTGGGGATCTCAGGACAATATGAGAGTCAGCTGGACTGAACACTAAACACGTGGATGGATCACTCTGTAGGTCAGTGGTCTCAAACTCAATTCCTGGAGGACCACAGCTCTGCAGAGTTTAGCTCCAACCAGCTCCAAATCACACCTGCTTGGAAGTTTCTAGTAATCCTGAAGACCTTGATTAGCTGGATCAGGTGTGTTTGATTAGGATTGGAGTTAAACTGTGCAGAGCTGTGGCCCTCCAGGAATTGAGTTTGAGACCAGTGCTGTAGGGTCTATAAGACCAAATAGAGGCTCCAAGAGGGGGTGAGGTGCGGTCTTGGAGGATTCAATCTTAGTGCACTTACAAGGAACCTAATGATTAGGTCATGCTGTCCCAAGTACGGTATCATTGCACAGTATCATTTGAGCTATCGCAGCCACATTCAGACTGGAAGCAGACAACCGCTTCTCTAGGCCCTTCCTGTAGGAAGGAAAGCATTGACCCAACAACACATCTCTGTGGCTCTTCACCTTGGGAAGGACACCATATAGTGAATAGATGCCACTTCAAGGTACAGAGGGGGCTCATACTGGAGTTACTATAGCTGTCAGCACTGGTGATAGCCCTGTGAATTCCTCCTTGTCCCATCCAGGGACCAGACATGGAGGTTCCAGAGGTCTGGGTGAGGGTGCCAGATTGTGCCCTGCTCCTGAGAAAGAAGGTCCTTCCTCAGAGGGTTCACCAGGAAGGGGACAACACCATCAGCGTGAGCTCTGAGGACTAAGTCTGGTTGGGCAAATATGGTGCAACCAATAGAACTTGTTCTCCTTCCGTCTTGCACAGTGTCTGTGCGATGAGGCTCACTGGGGGAAACAGATGGATGGCAGTGCGTCCCTGCCAAGGGGTGCTTTTACTACAGAGAACTGCCAACTTGGGAGATAGGGGCATAAAGAAAGCGCACTTTCTTTGCATCCCGCATCTTTGAAAGGTTAAGCCACAGATGACGCTCCTGGACCACGAGTGCAGCCATTGCCTGACCCAAAGCCTGCTCTGTATATCAGGGGGATTGGCTGGCATGCAAATTTGACCATTTTTATTGCCCTTTTTTTTGAATGTCAGGAGTGTTTGGGGCTCCCAAGTGCGACTGCTAATGTCAGTAATTTGACACAACTTAGCTAACTGCTTATTTTGGTTTATTTTGCAATAATGACTGACTGTACATTATGCCTTACTTACAGTGTTTTTTATTGTGATGAATGTCTTGTTGACAGACATTAGTCACAATATGAAAAAGAGCAGTTTATAAATTATATTTAATTATGTTCTGATTGATATGGGTTTTGATTATTATGAAGGTGTAACTGTTTGTTTAACCCTCTATGGTTCAAATTACTGATTTACTGATTAGGTTACGAATCTCATCTTTATCTTAGATCAGTGACACCAGTCCTTTTAGTTGTTTAGTTGTTATTAATACTACAATGAAAAAAATAATATGTTGAAACCAACTTAAGGAGGAAAAAAAAAAAACACAATTTTTTTTTTTTTTTTTACAGCCAAATGTATTAGATTTTCCTCTAATTAATTTATATTTATGGTTTGGTTTAAACCTTAAATTTATTTATTTTATTATTATTATTTATTTTCTTTTTTTTAATTTAAAAGCATGGCTCCACACTTAACACTGTGTTTCTTAGTCATTTATCTGTCTATGGCATCAGCAACTCTGGTGAAATCATCAGAAAATAATCTTTAAATATAATGCCTGTGCATATTTTGCCAGGAAATCTGCTCATATGATGGAGTTTAATTGTCTAGCATGAGAATGGGTGGCGCTGCTTAGTTTAAAATGCAAAATGTGGACATTATCTGGCCTGAGATTCAAGCACATCCATCACGCTATGCTAATGTAGCCGGTTGGTTAAGATATTCCAATATAAGCCACCCTGGAGATGTAGTGAAATTAACACTGATAGAGAGGGGCGGCACCAACACAGAAGGGTCAAGAGATAGAAAGAGACAGAGCAACAGCAGGGAGACATGATTAGCCCTAAACGCACGCACACACACACATGCTCAAGAGTAGGCTATTCTGTCCAGTACATCATCTACAAAACACACCTGTCTCCAAAAGCTTTGGGGAAAAGACTCTTATATTACAACTCAGTCTACTGTATTTTATCAGTCATTTCGGAATTTTGTGATCCTTCAAGAGATAAATATCATAGGATATAAGTCAGGGTTTATGTTACAATTGTATAACTGATAGGAAAAATCAAGAAGAAACCATTATTTCAGTGAAAAACCATCAAATGTAAAGTGTCACATAGAGAATTCTGGGAATGTCAGTTTAGACTTTTTCACTGTAAATTCTTTTTCACTTTCAAAAACTGCATCACATCAGATATTTCAAACAGTAGAACATGGGTTTAGCAACACCAATGTCATGGATTTGATTCCCAAGTAAAAGTACTGATCAAATGTAAATGTGTGCCTTGAATGCGATGTGCCAAATGCATAAATGTCAGTGAAGATCTGTTACAATTTTTATTAACAGTTATTACTGTTAACCAACTGACAGGTTTTTTTTTTTACCATTGCGTATTTACAATCCGATTCCAAAAAGAGTCCGGTTCGCACAGTTTACTGTCTAAGTTGGCGTTTATTGGCAAAAATACAGGTTCAGTCACATTTACTGTTGTTCTGCAAATTTTCATTGACAAAATCTAGTCATTTCAATAGAAAACCACACAACTGGGAATTCTGCATGAAATCAAAAGTATTCACAAGGGGCTGGTCAAGCAAATGCCCTGTAGACAAGATTTATTATAGTCAGCTAAAAATAATAATTAATAAAAAAATAAAAATAATGAAATAAAATGAATAAAAACTATAGACATATTTAAAATTATTAAAACCAAACTAAAATTAAAATAACAGAATATACAAAAAAAATAAAATAAATGTTATTAAAATCTATAATAGTATAGAAAATCAGAAAGCTGTTTGGCTTGAAAGTGACTTCTGCTTCATACATCTCTGTTGACAGTAGACCTTGTTGGGCCAAAATGGCTCTAATGTGATGCACCTTAATCTGTAAATTAGATCAGACTATATGCTGGTAGTTAGCGAGACTGATTACCTGTACTGTACAGTAGCTCCTGTGAAGTGAGCTCTGTTTTCTCCTCTGCTCTCCAGAGATCTCTCATCTTCTCTCCAGAGAGCGAGTGGCGTCTCTCACGTGACACGCTGCTCTAATTCGTCCCTGGCCTCTACTTCACTCGCCCGAGCTGCAAGGGAAGGCATTATTATCATTATATTAATGTGACATTAATTGCTTTTACTTTTTCACTCCATTAAGTGTGCTCAATCTCTTTGGGAGGCAGGCCAGATGGTTTATCACTCGCCGATGTTGCAAGCACCGCTAATGGCTGAAGACACTGGCCTATAAAACCATTGTGCCAAAGTGTTGAAAACGTTCACAGGGCTAATTGAAACCTAATGTGAAGGTAGAGCGCCGAGCGTCCAGCTGTAAAGAGCCAGATTATTGAAGAGGAGGTGAACTAGCATGAACTAGCAGGGAGGGAATCACAAGCCGCTTAAATGGACGAATTCACCAAAAATTAGATTTCTGTTCATTTTGTGTTGATCCAAACCTGTATGCTGTTATTTGTCTTTTGTTATTTGGAAGAATCTTTGCACTGCTGTTTTCCACACCAAATGACAGCAGTTGTCAGCGGAACCATCTCTTACAGTCTTAACCAGGGTTATTATAGTTAATTAAAAGCTAAAAATGAAACAGAAATTGTTTCTTGAAATAAAGTAAAATTTAAAAAAAAAAAAAAAAAAAAAAAAAATATATATATATATATATATATATATATATATATATATATATATATACAGTGCCACTTGAAAGTTTGTGAACCCCTTGCAGAATCTGTGAAAATGTGAGTAATTTTAACAAAATAAGAGAGATCATACAAAATGCATGTTTTTTTTTTTATTTAGTACTGTCCTGAGTAAGATATTTTACATAAAATATGTTTACATTTAGTCCACAAGACAAAAAAAAAAAAAAATGCTGAAATGATTAAAATAACCTCCTTCAAACGTTTGTGAACCATTGGATGATCGACGACTGTTTTTTGTTTTGTGATGGTTGTTCATGAGTCTCTTGTTTGTTCTGAACAGTTAAACTGAGCGCTGTTCTTTAGAAAAATCCTCCATGTCCTGCAGATTCTTCAGTTTTCCAGCATCTTTTGCATATTTGAACCCTTTCCAGCAGTGACTGTATGATTTTGAGATCCATCTTTTCACACTGAGGACAATTGAGGGACTCAAACACAACTATTAAAAAAGGTTCAAACATTCACTGATGCTCCAGAAGAAAACACGATGCATTAAGAGCCAGGGGTGAAAACTTTTTGAATCTGAAGATCAAGGTAAATTGTACTTAATTTGTTTTCCGGGAAACATGCAATCTTCTGTTGCTTGGCAGTACTAAATGGAATATATATATTTCTACAAAATAAGAAAAATTTGGACATCTTCATCCTGTTCAAAAGTTTTCAACCCCAAAAAGCCCTGTTTTGTGATCTTTTGGGTCTTTTAAGAGCTCAACAGACAAAATGACAGAGGGCTGATTTAAGAACTATTGCTTTAGGGCAAGTTTTCTCTCAGATTATACCTTTATATTAGATCTAAACATTCTCATTTGTTGTTTTGTGCTTAATTTTAATGCATCCCCCATTATTGCTTATGCAGTCTCATAAATGAAAAGAGGAAGACTCACTGAAAATATTCATCCTTACTTTAACTGTAATATTACAGTTCATCTGAGACAAAGCATTCATCTCATGACTGTTAACGTCACATCAGACCCATAAAAACACAACTGAACTACTCTTTTATTTGTAGCGGCTCCCGTCAGTGGACGTATATGAAATACATGTATGATTTTAATGTTTCTGGCATAAAAAAAAAAAAAAAAAAATCAGTGAGGGATCTCATAATTACAACAGTTTTAATGATTGCATTGTCTACAGTAATTTCTTGTCTTCATTAATTTGTAATGAGTATTATGTGTGAGGCCGGCACATTAAAATGTTAAAGAGATCAAGCTGCATTGTAAAATATCATTAATTAAGCAATTAATCAACTGCAAATAACCGAGTGAACTTTTACAGCACTAAGTTATATATATTTCTAACCCAATTGCTAATTTAATTTAGTATCTCTTAAAAAATGGATGTCCCATAATCAGGAATAAAACTTTAAACTATTTCTCTCACTTTATTATGAAGCACATTATTGAGAAAATAAGAACCTTAAAGGGAATAGCTGTTTTTTTGTTAAGACTTGCATTTCTGCAGTGTTTATTAAAAGCTTCCCAGCCTGGAGGGGAGTGCAATTCAAGATACTAAAACATAATAAATTAATACATATATACTTGTTCATATGTACTGATTTTTGTTAACATATGTTTTTAAGTCTTTTCTTATGTCTAATCATTGTGAGCAAATGCATTAAACATGACTCAAAGATGTTGAATGTGACTCTAAAAAGGAGAAGCTCTTGCATCAGCACCTTAAACATTGCATAATGTAGCATTGACCGTTTAACAACAACAAACCAAACAGAAAACAGCAGGATTGATACAGCACTTTTATTATTTATATATATATACATACATATACATACATATATATATATATATATATATATATATATATACACACACTGCCCTCCAAAAGTTTGGAAACGCCCTAGAAAAGTGGAGTTTTGGACAATATTGGCATGAATCCTTTTTAATTTGTGATAATTTTGCACTGACAAGGGACAACACAAACTATGAAAACATATTTTAGTACATAAACAGTTTATACATAGAAAATACTTAAATTTTCGATTCATCAAAATATCCGCCATTAACAGCTATTACAGCTCATTCATAAAACAGGTTCATTGTATTCTAAACTTAATTGGCAATCAATTGTTGAAGCTATTAAGGTGTGCTGACCCAAAAATATTTAAAAAACATGGGCCAAGTTTAAACCAGTAACCAGGCATCACAGCTGGCAAAGGGGCATGTCTGACTTTGACATGTATATATTGCCATTATTATGTAATCAAAATGAAAATTATTATTGCTGGTCTTCAATGATAATGTCAAGTTACTTTAATGTACTGTATTTGCACCAAAAAATGATAAGGATTTATGCTGATATCATCCAAAAACCACACTTTGCCAGGGGTGTTTCCAAACTTTTGGAGGGCAGTGTATATTTATATATATATAATTATTATTATTATTATTTATTTTTAATTTTTTGTAGTTTTATGTTGTTATGTGTAAATCTTTAGATTAGAGAGTGACATCTGACTATCCATGAATGTAGCATTCACTTTCAAGTGAATAGGATTATATGGTAATAGTAAATTTTCAGACACACATTACCTATTTTTTTTTTTTTTAATTTATTTAATTTCTTATGTTTAGTTGTATGTTATATAGGCAGAGAAAGTCATTCACAATTAAACATTGCATTACATTGTGAAAGACAGTACCGCCTCTCCCTATACGCAGAGTACGCAGTTTGCGTAGGGTACCAACTCCCGGGGGGGCACCATCCCAGTTGTTCAAAAAAAAAAACAAACAAAAAAAAAAGCATGACGCCCCATTCCCGCATCCGCGCCCGCTCGCACCTCATGTGTGCGGCTGAATGCAATTGATCATAATTGATGGATAACTATGCCCGTGAAAAGACATCAGCAATCTGGCGCCAAGACAAAAAAGAAAGAAGAAAAAAGGTGAAAATGAAGTCCGTGCATCATTTTCAGGTAGGCTACATTCATAATCCTGTGAAACTTTTTTGACTGTTGACGTTAACAACGTGTTTTAATGTCGGTAATAATTTCACCACCACCAACGCATCTGATATTCTCTCTGAGTTTCTCTCTAATGTTCCCTTACGAAAATTAGCCATGGTTTTAACACGAATAAAACCAAAAATCATGGTTCTTGTAGCCATGGTAACCGCAAATTAGTTTTGTTAGTTCAAATAATAATTTACAAAGAAGTATTAAAATAATATTTTTTTTGTGGTTATAAAAACAGACCTAAGCCAACAACAACCTTTAAAATGACTTAAAATGCATTATATAAAAACAAAGAGGCAATAATGATCGGTTAATTAATAATTATATGGTTTCATTGAATAACACTGTTAAAATAGGTACATGATGTAATACAAAATAAACAATTTATGTACATTACATGTTATTACAAATGCAAAGGGAGCCAAAGGCCTGGTAATTGCTGCTGTTACTTACAGGACGATCAAATCCTTGTTTAATAGGCTATTGACCAAACATTTAATCCAAATATTCACTTAATCTTTAATTTTTGGCCACCTTTTTTGCTATAGATGACACAGCCTATATAATTTCTTCAACAAAAAAAAAAAAAAATAAAACGTGGACATCACAACCCTTACAAAAATTAAGCATGGTTTTATCGTAACTGCTTAATTTTCTTTTGCGTGATTTCTGAATTCTTGAGACTACAAAGTCAATCAGACAACTGTTTTAATTAAATCATAGCCATAGGTAACTGTTTAGAGCTACAATTCTAATTTGTAAATAATACAATTGAATTACTATTTATTTATTTACTTGTATATTTTATTAAAGTTCTATTTTGACCCCTATAGGGTTTTTTTTTTAAATTTTTTTTATTTTTTACTTCCATAATATTTGAGGGAGGGGGCACAACAATACAATCCTGCTTAGGGCACCCATTTGGCCAGCATCGGCCCTGGTGAGAGATGTGCTGTTGTATGGTGTCCGGCTGTAACACACTAAAGCATTTTGCCTGTTTGCACAAGCCGACTAATAGTTAAAGGTGTTTAAAGTGATAATATGGGCATTCACTTAAGCCGTCATTACTGAAACAAAGCAGCCTCTCAATGATCAGCCTCTCATCGACTCGACTAATGCCTCCATCACCTGTCCACCGTATCGACATACATTGACCAGTGGTGAGTGAGTAGGTTGTTGTACATGGACTGTATGTATTAAGGTAAAACATGCAGGGCCATATGATGGTACACAACCCTCTCCAATCCATGACAAACACTAAAGAAACACTGAGTGTTTTGTTCAATGACTGACGGGTCCTTATTTGTTTGACTTGCCAAAATGCTGGACACTTTTGGTGAATATAAAGTGTCTCTATTTAGACTAAAATGGAAATATCAAGGTTTTGAATACTAATGTTTGTTCACGATGAAAAAAAAATGGTGTAAGATTTACTTTGAAACATTTTTTACTCACAACAATTACAAACAAACAGCAAGCACAAACACTGAATAAGTATTTTCTAGTGAATCATACTCCAATAATCTTTTATTTACAACTTCACAAAAAATAAATAGATAAATACTGATTTGCTAGCATATGAAAGTTTTGTTCAAGGCACTTACTAGCAAGTAAGTTGATGTTATTCAGGTAACTGCTTTGAACATGTAAAGTCATTTGCTTAAATTAACCTGCTTAGCAAGATTCTCTTGACAATAGTTGTTTTGAAAGAGAGAACAAACTAGTCACAGAAGTGTCCGTGATAGTGCTTATTCTCAGCAACACTAAGAATGCAACGCTTTGAGCTGTGTTATGAATTGTGTTTCAGCACATCAGTTTTATCGTTCTCTGCTCTCCTCTCTCAGGAAAGAGATCTGAAAGCAAACAGAGGAACACACACACAGGTAAGGTGATTACCAGTGTCAGGTCAGGGACAGGTTTTCCCCTGGCATGCTCCTCTGTAGTGTACAGAGAGAAAAACTCCTCGAGAATCCCAGCTTTCTCTGCTCTGCCCTATATACAGTAGCTATACCATTCTTTCTTTCTGTTATCAGCCCAGAGGCAGAAGAAATATGGTAATGATATTTAGCCTGCTGTGGTTTGACTGATGAGAAGAGTGTAGATTGAGCCAGAGTTATGCATTTTCTCAAGAGAACATGAGTGGTGCTTGTGTGTGTAAAACTCACCACCACAGTCCTCAAAGTGGTTACTAGGGTGATCTGGGTTGATCGGGTGTTCTGTGTGGTTGCTAGGGTGACCTGGGGGGTTGTTGTGGTTATCTGAGTGGTTGATGGGGTGATCTGGTAGTTTCTAGGGTGTCCTGGTGGTTTCTATGTTGAACTGGTGGTTTGTAGGGTGTTCAGGGTGTTTTATAGGGTGTTCCGGGTAATTGGTAGGGTGATCTGGTGAATTGTGGGGTGTTCTGGGTGGCTTCTATGGTGATCCAGTGGTTTGTACAGTGTTCTGGGTTGCTAGTAGGATGATCTGATGGTTTGCAGGGTGCTCTGGGTGGTTGGTGGGGTGTTTTGAGTGGTTCTGTGGTGATCTGGTAGTTTGTACAGTGTTCTGGGTGGTTTGTAGGGTGTTCTGGCTAGGTGGTATGGTGATCTGATGGTTTGTAGGATGTTCTGGGTGGTTTGTTTGGTGTTCTGGGTTGCTAGCAGTGTCATCTGATGGTTTGCAGGGTGCTCTGGGTGGTTGGTAGGGTGTTCTGTGTGATTGATAGGGTGTTCTGGGTGGTTGGTAGGTGTTCAGAGTGGTTGATGTGGGTGGTTTAGAAGGTATTCTGGTAAGATAGTAGGGTGATCTGATGGTTTACAGGGTGCTCTGGTGGTTTGCAGGGTGTTCAAAGTGGTTGATAGGGTGATGTGGATGGTTTGCAGGGTGTTATGGGTGGTTGGTAGGGTGATATGGTGGTTTTTGTAGGTTGTTCTGGGTAGGTCATAGGGTGATCTGGTGATTGATAGGGTATTATGTGTGGTTGGTAGGGTGATCTGGTGTTTTGCACAGTGTTCTAGGTGGATTGTAGGGTGTTCTGAGTGATTGATAGGGTGCTCTGGGTGGTTGGTAGTTGTTAAGAGTGTTGATAGGTTGATGAGGATGGGTTGTAGGGTGTTCTGGGTGGTTGATAGGATGATCTGGTGGTTTGTAAGGTGTTCTGGGTAATTTATAGGGTGATCTAGATGGTTGTTAGACTAAACTTGGTGGTAGGTAGAGTTTTCAGAGCCGTTGATAGGGTATTCTAGGTGGTTTGTAGGGTGATCTGGGTTGTTAGCAGGTTGTTCTGGGTAGGTCATAGGGTGCTCTGGTGGTTTGTAGGGTGTTCAGAGTGGTTGATAGGATGATGTGGATGGCTTGCAGGGTGTTCTGGGTGGTTGGTAGGGTGATATCGTGGTTTTTGTAGGTTGTTCTGGGTAGGTCACAGGGTGACCTGGTGGTTTGTATGGTGTTCTGGATGGTTAGTTGGGTGATCTGGTGCTTTATAGTGTGGTCTGGGTGATTGATAGGGTATTCTGTGTGGTTGGTAGGGTGATCTGGTGTTTTGCACAGTGTTCTAGGTGGATTGTAGGGTGTTCTGGGTGATTCATAGGGTGCTCTGGGTGGTTGGTAGAGTGTTCAGAGTGATTGATAGTGTAGTTCAGGGTGGTTTGTAGGTCTTTTCTTTGTGTCTTGTTTGTCTCTAGTTGTGAGTGATCTGGACTCAAGGTCCTGTTCTTGCTCCACTGTCCTCATGTGAATGCTGATGTCATGGATTCCTGGTGACTGAGGTAGATAAAGCGGAACGCTCTGTCATTTGTAACTCTCGACAGCTGTCCGCTCTTCTCACTATCTCCCAGGGTGAGCTTTAGTGGGCTTTAATTGGAGGGTTAAGAAGAAATCGAAGTTAAAGCGAGACATAGTCTGACAAATGAAGTGGGCAAAGTGCTGTGGAGCTGCTGACTACAGTTACCTCTCACACAGTGTATTGTGATGGAGCGTTCGCCATATATCCTAGAGTTCAGCCTGCACCCAATGCTACTGACAAGCAAATGAGCTATGAGATCAAACTGCCAAATGAGGTGGAGTTTTGAAATGTTATACTCCTGTTGGGCATGTTCTCACTGGGTGGTTGGTCTGTGGGATTGTTTAAGATTATAGAGCCTTTAGCTGTGGTCTGTATGTTTTCTGATCTGCGACTTTGAATTGGTTGCTCTCGACAAGATATTTTATTGAAATCTTAATGGGAACAGATATTTAGATTAAAACATAAATAATTAGATCAGTAGTTTTAACTAATTATACTTATTTCTTGATATAGAATCAGTTTTTTCACAACTGATTAAACATGTTGAACATAAGTTCAGTGGTGTCAAAATCCTATAGGTTTGTGAATTCTGCATTGATTACTTATAAAATGTGGTCTGATCTTAATTTAGCTCACAGACAAAATCTGATTAAACGAATACCACAAAAACACATCATCACACTGAATACACTAATCATTCACGGTACAGAGTGGAGAAAGTAAGTGAACCCTTGAATCAGGAACATGTAGATCCTCCTTTAGCAGTAAAAATCTTCACCAAATGTCTTTCTTTTTTTTTTTTTCTTTTTTTTTTTTTTTTGCTGCTTATAAGACTATTGACCAATCCATCTCACAAATCTGTTTAGTGTTTCAATATTTCTGGGTTGTCTTGATGGCACAGCTCTCTTTAGGTTGTCACAGCATCTGAATTGGCTTAAGTTTAAGGTCAGGACAGAAAACACGTATTTTCTTCTTTTTGCAGCACTCAACCTCAATACAAGCTTGAAGTCATGAACAATGTCTTGACACAATTTTGCATGAATTCTTCTTTCAGTGATTGCAAAGTTTTCACAGAACATATTCCCAGAAGTGTTCTGGAACATCCAGGTGGTTTTGAGCAAACACGAGACACACTTTTTAGACAGTGATTCAGTGATTTCCTGTTTGTTGTCTTTTCACGAACTTCATTCTTGTCCAGTATTTTTCTTTTTCTTCATTTAGAGTGATCTTGGCATTATGTTTACTCCTAATGAGAGTAGCAATAGTCCAGAATTTTCTACATTTGATGAGAGGGTGTCTTACCTAAACATCCAGATCTTTAGCAAAGCTCTCATAGTCTTCTCCAGCTTTGTATTGAGTTTTTAAGGTACAGTGAAAGCTTTTGGGATCAAGGCATTGGTTCAAGCTAACCAGGGTTTCCTGAGAAGAACAGGACACCCTTCCAACATACATTTCTTCTCATCTCAGTTCTTTAATTAGATTTTCGAAAAGTCAGGATAGAGTTTCAATTAAATTTTTCAGACTTTTCTGTCAATGATCACTCAAAGTCTTCAATAAAATTAGAAAAAGTTTAACTGTTTGTGTGTTATTAGTTTAGCCTTTTTTTTTCAATAATTATGACTTGAATGAAGATGAGACAGCATATTACAAGAAATCAATGTAGAAATCCAGATGTTTTCAAAGGGTTTACAAATTTCTTGCTCCTGTATCTTAACAGCATTAACAACATATTGTAAAGTACTGCAACATGACACCATCTTGGGATCAGATAATGTAAACATTAACGCCTCTTCCTACTGAAAATGTGTTAGGTCTTTTTTTTCCTGCCTGGTTAAGCTGGTTTTGATGGTTTTAAAGGGGTTTTGTCAACTGTTCAGTCAGGCAGACCAGTGCTTCCACCATGAAATAAAACAAATTTTATTAAATACGATGAAAAACTAAATACATTTCTGTAAATGCCATTTCAAACATTGATAATTATTATCTAATGTTTCCGGAAATACTCATGTGTTGTGTGCATGATGACCTGTTTATAGGAAAAAATCAACTGTTTAAACTAAACCAATGATTGTGTAGTTAAATGATTTCTCCCCTTTTTAATTCTACATTCTTAAAATCAGATTTAAATGATAATTCTACACCTGTTTGCTGCATTAATTCAAATTCACTTTTTTCCAAGTTTTCCAAGCATACCTGCAAATAATTTCAAGATCATTTCCATTTTATAGATTTCAGATCTGTAAGAGAGGTGTTCACACATTTTTTGTGCGCAAGTTTGTTTTTCTGAATCATGTGCACATATCTAAGAAATGATCTTGGATCAAATGTAAGACTGTTTCTATGCAACATTTTATACATGAGGTCTCAGATAACTCAAACGAAGGTTCTGTTAATGTTACTGGAAGAAAGTTTTTTCATAACCTTTACAGAACGTTGGCTAAAGTTCTGAAAACATTCCCTGTTACCTGAGATAGTTTTACTGAATATGATGGCTGTCTTTCACAAACAAAACAAATGGACTCCACAGGCCTGAAAACAGATGATTTGCATTGAAAAGCTCATGAGCTCGGACATAAGGATGTGATCGTAAAAAAGATGCAATAAAACAGTAAATATGACAGAACATTAAAGGAGGCTGTAAATTGAAAGGAGTGTGGACTATACCGCGCCGTACACAGAGCATTTCCCTGATGGATACGGCTGTCGCTCATTCCTCTAGCACGGCTGATGGTTAAGATTTAAGATGATGATGCTCTGACTTTCAGGTTTCAGAAGGCCTCCATGGCGCAGCTGTGGACAGCTGTCAGGTGAGTGAGCTCAATGTGTCACGTGCGCTCATTTGCCAGTGTCACGAGGATATTGTTCGTAAGGCAGCGTCCGCTACCATTGTCTCAACTCATTTATTTCAGTCAAGGTCTACAGATATAAATAAAAGGAAATGCTACTGGAGCATTTTAACTGCATGGCCAGCCTTGAGCGCTGTAATGCAGCCACATATCACCAAGAGTGCTGGATCTCCCTCTGTCACTGAATGTGATGTGCAGCTCCTTCAAATGCTCACGACATGTCTAATTCCCAGCCATGAATATTGTGATTAGACCGGTATATTGGTCAAGCCTGGTCATCTGGTCATTTTGAGATGATCGACAGAAATGTATTTCTTAACTCTATTAACAGCCTCACCTCTGGATGATAAACTATTCTTGTTGTACATTTTGTGTTTTCTTTCAGCATTTTGCTGTCATTATTTCTACATAACCAGCATTATGCACTAATCTCTATCAGCACCAACCACTGAATAAATAAATAATTAAATAAATAAATACAAATAAATAAATAAATAAAAATGGGTTGACCACTAGTAATGACAAAATAAATAAATAACTTCTTTATCTATGTGATCCAAAGTAACTTACAACTCACTGATATAATAAAAAATGTGAAATGTTGCCTCGGCAAATAGGTGAAATAAAATAAGCTCAGTTATTATATCTTCTTTTATTTCTTTTCATTTGATTTCAAGTAACGATTTAAAAAAAAAAAAGTTTTAGTTTCAGTTAACAATAATAACCCTCGGCTCAAGACAACAATGATGCAGCATACAGTATGTTTGTTAGCAGGAAAAACAGATCTTGTGTTCACAGATTGGTCATATTTACATAAACAATCTTATGGTGATTAAAGCAGCTATAAAAGCTTTGGTAAAATGTGTCAGTACTTAAACACAGCCACAAACTAACTAATATGATGGGCCAAAAATGTTATTTAGTCTATAAAGAAAAAGTCCTTGCGAAATCCCGGTGGCCTCTGGAGATGTTGGCATCTACCAGCTGAGATACAGGAACTGTGGTAAATGTTTGTGGTAATTATTCAGTGCAATGGCATATAACAGAGTACTATTGTATAACCATCTGATAACGTCACTTTATCATATATAGTGAAGTATTTTTGTGTGATCTAGCTCAGTGCTTCTCTGCAGGTGGGTTGTGACCAAAAAATGTGCCTCAGATCTGTTCTGATGGCTCACAGACAGCAGGAATAAAACAATAATAAACAACAAATAATCATATAATCATGACCTGTAATTGGGACCAGAAACTTTTTGAAGAGGGAAAACACTTTCCATATCTTTAGATGTTGATGTGAAAGCTTGTGCATCCAATCACTTTTGTCTCATAGCTACGGCAGTAGGCCTATTAAGCAATTTATATTTTTGTTTACGTTTGCCATTTCAGTATGCTAAACAGTGTTGTGTTGGGCCTGCACTGTTTGACAGCGCTGATCACTTTTGCAATTCAACAAGTGGTCTACAGATGGAGCTCTTCTCATTAAAACTTAATAAGTCTTCATCACTACAGTAAGATCAGCACTCAGAGCCGTTCCTGAGCTGGTCAAGTGAAACGCATTAAATGCGGGACTGGTTAACCCTCTGCATGCAGCCGACGGTGAAAACGGTGGTGTTGTAAAGAGGGGTCTTTTCTCCTTTACTTAACAGACTACACTGCCTCATGTGTGTCAGTGGGAAAAGTACAGTTGTCTGTGTCCCCTGAAGCACAATGACTTAATTTAGCTGTCCATGGAAATATAATTACAATAATGCACAGAGTGGATCATTTAGCGCTCCATACGGCTGATTCACAGGTGCTCCGCTCACCTGAGAGAAAAGACGACGCAAACACACAGGAGAAAAATCACAACACGCAGTCATACACAGGCAGACCTTCTGTAATATAATTGCCATTATATGAACAGTTCACATGCCATGAACCATCAGTGCTGTGATGCTAAAGAAACAAACTTAAGTCAAGCATCACTAAAGCTATTGCTTATAGTTAGTGTTACAAGTTTTTTTCAACTGCTTACACACAAAATATTTACTTGTCACACAATTTCTGAAAGCTGACATTTGAACAGCAGAAGCACACACCAAATCTGCAAAACCATAAGCTAATTCTCGGCCTTTGACTCCGTTTTCAATTTCATAAAACACTTTTTGCAATACACAACACACAAAAATCTAACAGGAATTAATATTATGGCAAAGGTGTTTGCAAATGTTTGCTTTTGAGATGTGTTTGTGATATTATGAATGCAGTGCTTCATTTTGAAAGAGATGTGAGCCATTTTGCATTTTGTCTAATACTTGGATTTGTGTGTAAAGTTAAAAAAAAAGAGGGCAAAGTTTTGAAAATGTGTGAAAGCAGCTGAAAAAACAATGCGCTCAAACCTCTAACAAACTTACATTGCACGTAAAACTCTAGTCAAGTTATTATGAGTATTTTAAAGATGCTCATCATGTGCAATGACAAAAAGTTGTTGATTTAATATCTTTTTAAAAGATAATTACAGATAATTTTATGACAAATGTCTAGATTTTGTTAAAGGTGATTAAATCGATATATACATATTTGTGACCTTGGACCACAAAACCAGTCTTAAGTTGATGGGGTATATTTGTAGCAATAGCCAAAAATACATTGTATGGGTCAAAATTATTGATTTTTTTTTTTTATGCCAAAATCATTAGGACATTAAGTAAAGATCATGTTCCATGAAGATATTTTGTAAATTTCCTACTGTAAATATATCAAAACTTAATTAGTAATATGCAGTGCTAAGAACTTCATTTGGACAACTTTAAGGCAATTTACTCAATATTTAGATATTTTTGCACCCTCAGATTCCAGATTTCAAATAGTTATATCTTGGCTAAATATTATCCTATCCTAACAAGCCATACATCAATGGAAAGATTATTTATTCAGCTTTCAGATGATATATTTCAATTTCAAAAAATTGACCCTTATGACTGGTTTTGTAGTCCAGGGTCACATTGGGGTTTGACAAAACAATGTGTTTTCCTTTAGATTTTATTTGAATGATGTAGAAAATATTGACGCTACATAATTCACATCATTATTGATGAAATCTGCAACATCAAAACATTTATTGAACTGAACGAAGTCAACATTAAACTGAATAATGACACTCTTATCTTCTGTAGAGCTGCTTCACAGCCTGAACTGTACATTAACACTGTTATTTTCCTGTTGAAGCTTCTTTGAAACGATCTGTATTGTATGAATAGCCATAGAAATAAGTGTGACTTGTCAGCACGGATTCATTAGTGTAATAAAGCTGTAATAACACTGTAGCTAAACTAACCACAGCAGAATCATACTCATAAAGTGCTGAAAGTGACTTTATGACATTTACTTCAGTTGCTCAAATGTTTATTTTGAACAATTCTATCCCTAAATATTACTCATAAATATTTAGTTATAAGTATAGTATATATATGCAAAATATATTTGCATTTGGTGACAAATTTTTAATAGCTCTTGCCCCCATGTCTGCACCATCAGAGTGACTTTTAATCATTTATTTGCACATAAACTGTGCTGGCTCTATATTCTGTGAGTTCAGCTGCACTAGCATGTCATTGTCTCTTGTCTCAGAGCATGTGAACCCGCCGCCACTTCACGAAATGTGTTTGGATTCACTCTGTTGGTCTAATTGATATTTTGTGAGAAATCTATGCTCCAGACATTCTCAATTAGCTGTGTGGTGACAGTGCTAATACTCTTGAAAAGCGTCCCAAAAAGCCTGCCAATATGTGCACTTTACCAGCGCACATTCATTAGAGCAATGCCGCGGCTGTAAGCAGGCGTATTGATCAGCGCATGAATGCCATTGCGCTTTTCTTTGTGTCTTTGTGTCGCGCCGTGGCAGACTGATATTGTGAAAGACACTTTACTGCATTACAGCCTTTTACAGCGTGCAGAAGCTCTCCGGCGTCGAGCTGTTTTTCTCCTTTGCTGTTGTAAAAGCGAGTTGACTGATGCACTATAGAGCTCTCTTCTGCTCATGAATCGGGTTAGAAGTCCTGCAAGAATGCCTGATATTCAAACAATCTAAAGGAAAAACACAGTAATTATGGTCAACAATTAAGGTCATCTATTTGTATTAAATTAATCTTTGCAAACACGTATGTTGTCTTGTTTCATGCTGTAGTGAACAGCGGTCAAATGCCCATAGTAACATCCTACTCAATCACTTGTATTTAACAATCTTTTGCACTTTATCCATTCATTGTATCCATTTAGTAGTTGTTAGTTACTCTTATCTATCCCTTTGTTAATAAAACCCCTTGTGTCTTCCTTGTGTTGAGAATCCAGTAAGAGGCTCTACAAGTTAACAATATCTCACAAATCTTTCAGATTGGTCAGAATACAATGCAATTCTTCAACAATCTTCCATGATTTTTCTTTACTGTCAAGGTGAAATTCCTGGCTGGTTCTCCTTAAAATAGAATGACCAAAACTAAAGATTAATATTAATATTTAATCCCAAAGCCACTAGACTGGTGGTGCTACTTAAATCTAAAATCACTTCATTTAGTGGTGCCCCGTGTGAGGCTATCAAACATCTGATATCACTACAGTGCACTATATTCCAAGTCTTCTGAAATCACATAGGGTTTTGTGAGAGAAAAAGACCCACATTTAAGGGACTACAGGTGAATACTGGATAAAAATGTTAACTAATATGAAACCTCCCCAGCTGATTCATCACAGTACATTGAGATGACTGTTTTGTATCAGGGGTTTTCTGAAATGTTATGTTTACATATGCAAATGATTCATTATCTGATTAAATATGCACAATTTTCCATGAATTCCATAAATCTGCATATTAGAAAAAATTGTTTAGTTTGGTTGACATATTAAAGGTTTATAAAGAGAGGATTTTGGATTTCTCTTTTTATCACTCTGAATCAGAAAATACTGTCAACAGCTAGAAAAAAAAACCTAGAAAAAAAGAAAACTCACTGGCTTTAAAGATATATTTTATATATATAAACACGCAAATAGATAATGTGCAATAAAATAAACACTTTTTTTACGTAAATATGTATTTTGGATGTTTTCTTTCCGTTAGTTTGAAAGAAGAGATGAGTTATCTTGACTTAAATTTGTTATTTACATACACAAATCTCAATTATTTTTGATTCGCTCTCGACCCAAACATCAAACCCTCATTTTAGCATCAACAACATAAAACCTGGTGCAACCTGGCATTTTTTCTTTTTCTGATTAACAACTTCAGTATATTATAATATAACATATGGCAAGGCAAGGCAAGGCAAGGCAAGGCAAGGCAAGGCAAGGCAAGTTTATTTATATAGCACATTTCATACACAATGGTAATTCAAAGTGCTTTACATAAAAGGAAAAAACAGAAATTTAAAAATGTTTAAAATGATTTAAAAATTGATTTAAAATGAATTTAGGACAGTTAGAAATAAAAATGATTATACATAAAATACAGTACAGTCAGTTCGGACGCAGCACAGTGCTCATTCAGCAAATGCACAGCTAAACAGATGAGTTTTGAGTCTGGATTTAAATGTGGCTAATGTTTTAGCACATCTGATCTCTTCTGGAAGCTGGTTCCAACTGCGGGTGGCATAAGAGCTAAAAGCGGACTCCCCTTGATTTGTGTGAACCCTTGTTATTTCTAACTGACTTGATCCTAATGATCTGAGTGGTCTGTTAGGTTTATATTCAGTGACCATATCTGCAATGTATTTAGGTCCTAGGCCATTGAGTGATTTATAAATGAGTAAAAGTACTTTAAAATCAATCCTAAATGTAACTGGAAGCCAGTGTAAGGACCTGAGGACTGGTGTGATATGCTCAGATTTTCTGGTTCTAGTCAGAATCCTGGCAACAGCGTTCTGGATGAGCTGCAGTTGTCTAATGGTCTTCTTTGGAAGGAGACCATTACAATAATCCACCCTGCTGGTGATAAAGGCATGAACAAGTTTCTCCAAGTCTTGACTGGAAACAAAACATCTAATTCTTGCAATGTTTTTGAGATGACAGTATGCTGATTTAGTTACTGCTTTGACATGACTACTAAAACTAAGGTCTGTCTCCAGAATCACCCCAAGATTCTTGACTTGATTTTTAGTTGTTTGACCCCTAGAGTCAAGGTATGCATTCACCTTGAGAACTTAATCTTTGTTTCCAAATGCAATGACTTCAGTTTTCTCCTTGTTTAACTGAAGAAAGTTCTGGCACATCCAACTGTTAATTTCATCAATGCATTGGCAGAGGGAGTCAATTGGGCTGTAGTCATTTGGAGATAAGGCTAGGTAAATCTGGGTATCATCAGCATAGCTGTGATAGGCAATTTGGTTCTTTCTCAGTATTTGACTAAGTGGGAGCATATACAGGCTAAACAAGAGCGGTGCAAGAATTGAGCCTTGTGGGACTCCACATGTCATGGATGTCCACTCAGACTTATGCTCTCCTATACTCACATAATAACCTCTCCCTTCTAAGTATGACCTGAACCATTTGAGTACCATCCCAGAAAGCCCGACCCAGTTTTCCAGTCTCTCTAGAAGTATGTTATGATCGACAGTGTCAAACGCAGCACTAAGATCTAGTAGTACCAGCACTGATATTTTGCCAGAATCAGAATAAAAGCGAATATCATTTATTATCTTAATGAGTGCTGTTTCTGTGCTGTGATGTGCTCGGAAACCAGATTGAAAATTGTCCAGGTATCCATTTGAGTTTAAGCAGCTGTTCAGCTGATTAAAAACTACCTTTTCAATAATCTTACCTATGAAAGGAAGATTTGATATTGGTCTATAGTTGCTCAACTATAGTCGCCACATCCGCTCAGCTTTACTGCATTGTCTTTTCATACTCTGAACTGCTGTTGATTTTCTCCAAGATGACTTTTGTCTGCCAGTCTTCTTGCCGACCTTTACCGGAGCAATATCATCAATAACATTCTTAACTTTTGAGTTAAATGAATCCAGAAGAAGATCAACAGAGTCTGCAGAAATGCTTGATGTTAAAGATATAGCCTTCATAAATAGCGCACTAGTGTTCTCATTAATGCATCTCTTTCTGACAGAGACAGATCTAGATTCAGTGGTAACAGAGATCAATGTATCAAAGAAAATACAGAAGTGATCAGATAGTGCTACATCCTTAATAACAATGGATGAGATGTTTAGACCTCTACTGATGAGTAAATCTAGAGTGTGTCCACGATTGTGTGTGGGTCCATGTACATGCTGAGTCAGGTCAAAAGTGTTTAAAACAGTTATAATTTCTTTTGTAGTTTTGATTTCTGCATTATCTATGTGAATATTAAAATCCTCTGCAATAGTAAAACAGTCAAACTCTGAGGAAATCACTGATAACAGTTCTGTGAGCTCTTCAACAAAGGCTGGAGAGTATTTTGGAGGCCTGTAAATAATGATAAACAGAATACGTGGAGCACCTTTCAGCACAATACCTAGGTATTCTAAAGACAAATACTGACCAAATGACACTTGCTTGCATTGATAAACATCTTTAAATAGAGCAGCTACACCTCCACCTCTCCTAACAGACTTGCAGACACTTGTAAAATTAAAGTTAGGAGGGGCTGTTTCATTGAGGACTGTTGCACTGCAGCTGTCTTCTAGCCATGTTTCATTTAGAAACATAAAATCCAGGTTGTTAACGCAACTGGTTTAGTTCACATACATACATATACATATTATGTGTAGTTTATTTAATGGAGTGCATTTGTAGTTTTTGATAGGGACAGTTTCTCTGATAAGAATCAGAAGATGCTTTTCATCACATTATAATCAAATATATCTTTCCACCTGTAGTCCTGAATGGCCTGTTGGACATTGCTGAAAACCATGCCAAGAATCTTTTGACTTAGACTTAGTTCACAATGCAGGTCTTAATGCTCAGATTGGATTTTTACCTGAAATCCGATTTTTTTGCGCTGTTGTTCACATTCTCATTTAAATGCGACTGCCATCAGTCTCATGTGTGAACCATATATGGCCCTAAAGTGACCCGCATGCGCAGAAGACATGACGTCAGACGCAGCGCACTGTGTTTGCAGAAATAAAAATGGATGCTGCTCGTGTTAGTGTGTGTTTAGCAATTTTTAAGTTAATGTGCAATCGGAGCCTAAATAATGAAGTGATAAGAAGAAGAATATTAAGAAGAAGGAGAGTATAATTTCCTCCAGGGCAGAATTGTGATGTCTGTCGCATTTCAATGACGTAAAATCGCATGAAATGCAACATGGCCGTTCAGACTGAAGTCGCATTGCAAAACATCGGATATGTATCCGATTTAGGACCACGTATGAAAGTGGCCTGGGCCTGATTTGAAAAAATCGGATTTGTGCTGTTCAGACTGTCATAAGAAAATCAGATATGGGTCACATTTGGGCCAAAAAGTTGGATTTGGGCCACTTTAGCCTGCAGTGTGAACTAAGCCCTAAATGTTTATTAGTTTCAAAGACATTTATTCCTTCATTTTAACTCAGTTTTTATTTAATTTTACACTAAAATTCTGTTAGTTTGCGGCATTATTTAATGCCTAAAAAAGCATGTCTTAACCTATTGTGCACTTGAAATGGCTACAATTGTTGTTGCTGGAGGAGGCACCGCAGAGAACAGAGAGCACGTGGTAGAAGGGAGAGGATTTTTTCCACATGTATTAATTTATTTGGAATGCCAGAAGAACACATTTTCCGAGCATATTGTTTGCCAAGCCATGTTATTTTTAATTTGCTTCAGGAAATAAAAGACATGGAACCCTCAGAGTCACGCAATACCAGCTCTATATAAAAACTTCTAGCAAACCTTCATTTTTTTTAGCCTCCAGTTCTTTTCAGCGTACTGTGGCTTCTTTATGTCTTTATTTTTTATTTGCGACTACTAATTTGCACTGCGCTTGGTATATTGCGTTGGTCGATATGTAAATGAGATGCTGCTTCCGTGTTCTTTAATTTAATTAGTAAATCACCTGCAGAAATTTCCACACCCATCGGCGCTGTTTTGGAATTGCATTTCTCGCATTAATTTACCCTGTTTAGTAAAACTGGACCTAAAAGAGGTAAATTATCTTTCAAATTTCACATGGGTTTAAATCAGATTCAGTCAGATGATCAGTTTACACGCAGATGGTGCATCTTACCCACAGACTCGGGTCAACTCACTCTTAACCCGGGGCAAATTGAGCCACGGAAACACTTTTTTATAAGAAGCCATATTTTTAGAACCCTTTGTCATAGATACATTCTGATCATTTTGAATGAAAGGAAACATCCTGAAATCACTCTAGATAATTCCATTGCATTTCTGCTTCATTTTCTCTTATCTTGAGGACCACATAAGTAAAAACTGGCTCATCTTGCCCCACTCTCCCCTATACCGTGAGAGTCATGATGCTGTTTTGGAGCTCGACTGTTGTTGTTGCTGGGAAAAGATGTGCATGAAGATTCTTCATAATGTCTCCTTTTGTGTTCTACTGAAAAACATGGCGAGTAAATGCTGACAGGATTTACTTTTATTTCTAATATGTGGCATATTCAAGCTTCAAGCGCTGATCTGACTGAGGATGATGATGGTGAGGAAGAATATGAATGTCATACTGTATATACCGCCCGCTGTCTATTTATGAAAGTTCCCTCTCAACAGCAAGGTCACCGCGGCCAGACGGGAGACGTGATACGGAGCCCAAGTACAGACGGCCATATTGAAATGAACCGGACCAGATCTGCCTTCCTGAATGACTGATGCAGCTGCGTGAACTGTCACAGATGCAGACGCGTTCCGTTGGATGCACGCTTATTTACAGCGTGTTTTGCACTGATCTCATAACACTGTAAATTACCGGCTGGTCAAGGTTCCCTTCTCATAAACTCTATGATCTATAAGACATTTAATCCCAGAATTACATATGATCTGTCCATTTCCATATATCAAGCTTTAAAGGTCATATTTTAAATGCAAATCACATTTAGGAATATAAATGTGTGAATTATGACTGCTCATATGTATGATAGTGCATTAAGTAAATTGATGCGCTCGAGACAAGAAAGTCTGTGGAAAAGCGTTTGACTTACTTGAGAACAATAAATGTGCAGCTGTTTTGCTTTTCACTCATATGTGACCTTTTCATTCATACTTTTACTATCAATGGAATAAAACAACTACAACTACAATTACAACTACAACTATTGAACAACTACAAAATAAAGGTAACACTTTACAATAAAGTTCATTAGTTAACAACATTAGTTAACATGAACTAAGATTGAACAATACTTTTACTTTTACCATTTATTAATCTTAGTTAATGTTAATTTCAACATTTACTAATGGAATGGACAAGTTGTGATTTGTTAACATTAGTTAATGCACCATGAATTAACATGAACTAACAATGAACGACTGTATTTTATTAACTAACATTAACAAAGATTAATAAATACTCTAATAAATGTGTTGATCATTGTTCGTTCATATTATTTAATACATTAACTAATGTTACCAAATGACACCTTATTGTAAAGTGTTACCAAAAGAAATAACGCTATATGATCAACAGACCAAAAGTTTGTGGTGCAGATCATCTTTATGTCTCCATCTACTAAGTAAATGATATTAAGCTTACATTTTTTTTTTTAAATACATAAATCATATTAGTTTTATCACAATGAACTGAATGCCAATGATATTTAAGTATAATTGATACTATCATATTTTTTTGTTAATATTTTAATTTAAATGTTTTTATTTTTTAGAATTTCTGTTTTAATTTTAGTTAACAATTTTAGTAATTGTGTTGTTTTTAATTTGTTTGTTCTCTTTAAAATGTTTTTTTTTTTTCAGTTTTAGGTTTTTTAGTAGATGAAGTTTAATGAAAATGAGAAATATTGCCTTTTCAAATATCAATTTATTTATTTATTTATTTATTTTATTATTTTTTTAATGTAATGAAGGTTTGTGTATTAACTTTTTAATTAGTTTGTTAACTATAATAACCCTGATGAACGCAGTTTGAAAATAAGAAAATGAACATCAAAAATCTACTCTGTATAAAACATTTACTGTAAGAGTTTTTCTGACAGATCATTCAAATATTTTCTACTTTGAGGCCTTAAGCAAAGAGAGGCGAGTATTGGGCAGAAATGTCAAGAAATGATCAATTAAGAAGCAGAGAGAGTGAGACAGACAGACAGACAGACAGACAGCGAGGGTTTGTGGGTCATCTGTAGGTTCCCTCGAGAGCGTCTGTGTGCAGCTGGAGAAAGATCTTCACTGTAATGGCAAAAAAGAGCATTTCTTTAAGGCCAGTGGAGATTTCTAACCTTTGCTTGACATGCAGAAAAGGTCGAGTCCATCCCATCCCAGCGTAACACATGCACCTTCACTAAAACACAGCATCACCGCGCTCACGGCTGATCTCCGTCCATCTGCGTTCACTCCCATGACCCAGTGCCATTTAGTTTAGTTGCTAATTACCATAAATGGGTCACAAAATAGATGGTCAGTGAAATGAGCTGCCGATCCTTCAGTGACAAACCAAATATATTGGTCATTTTAGTCTTTATTTAGTATTTATCTAAAATGAGGTTTGCAATTTTTTTCCCAGCCCTGTTACCAAAATTTGAGACAAAATTTGGTAACAATTTAAAACGTCACATCTAATAGTAAACATTATCAGAACATTCTGACAAGGTTCTCTCAAAGTTAGGAAGGAATGTTATTTTATTAATATAATTAGACTGTTTGCTCAGAGTTATCTGGTCTTTAATAATGTACTGAAAATGTTATCACAAAAAAAAGTTTATATATTGTTCATGGATTTTTTACTTCTTTCTCTAAAACATCATAGTTGGACATTCTTCTAACATGTTTAAATGTTGCTTTTTTCAGAACATTCAAAAGTAACATACCCATAATGTTTGCAAAATGACAAAATGGAACGTTCATGTAATGTTCACAAAATCAAGAATAAACATTTATAAAACTTTTTTTTTTTTTTTTTTTAACTGCATGTTAATGGGAATGTTGGCAAAATGTTCTTAGAACACATTTTTGTTAGCTGGGCTGAAACATTAAACAATAAACAAACATTAAACAGACATCAAAACTAAAAAATAAAAATATATGTGAGATGGGTAATAAGTTTGCAAGTTAGATGGTTGCCAGTTACACTTAAGTTGTAACTCATTAGGAACTAAATGGTAACAACTAATTAAAGCGATAATTGTAAAAAGTAAAGTAATAATATTGTATGATTTTCAATGTTGTATGCAGTAAAGAAGGTCAAGACCTTTGAGGGACAGATAGTTATCAACATTTTATAACAGTTTAAATAACATATAGTCTTCAAAAAACTTCAACAATTATTATTATGAGAAGAGAGCCTGTTGAAAGACGAAGCCTTTTATTTTATTTCTGAAACTGCGGCTCGCATGGGATTTCTACACACTCCGCGTCAGTCCTGTGTGTAATTTTAGCTCTTACTTTACAGGTGCATCTCAATTATAAAATTAGAATGTCGTGGAAAAGTTCATTTATTTCAGTAATTCAACTCAAATTGTGAAACTCGTGTATTAAATAAATTCAGTGCACACAGACTGAAGTAGTTTAAGTCTTTGGTTCTTGTAATTGTGATGATTTTGGCTCATATTTAACAAAAACCCACCAATTCACTATCTCAACAAATTACAATACTTCATAAGACCAAAAAAAAAAAAAAAAAAACATTTTTATTGAATTGTTGGCATTCTGGAAAGTATGTTCATTTACTGTATATGTACTCAATACTTGGTAGGGGCTCCTTTTGCTTTAATTACTGCCTCAATTCAGCGTGGCATGGAGGTGATCAGTTTGTGGCACTGCTGAGGTGGTATGGAAGCCCAGGTTTCTTTGACAGTGGCCTTCAGCTCATCTGCATTTTTTGGTCTCTTGTTTCTCATTTTCCTCTTGACAATACCCCATAGATTCTCTATGGGGTTCAGGTCTGGTGAGTTTGCTGGCCAGTCAAGCACACCAACACCATGGTCATTTAACCAACTTTTGGTGCTTTTGGCAGTGTGGGCAGGTGCCAAATCCTGCTGGAAAATGAAATCAGCATCTTTAAAAAGCTGGTCAGCAGAAGGAAGCATGAAGTGCTCCAAAATTTCTTGGTAAACGGGTGCAATGACTTTGGTTTTCAAAAAACACAATGGACCAACACCAGCAGATGACATTGCACCCCAAATCATCACAGACTGTGGAAACTTAACACTGGACTTCAAGCAACTTGGGCTATGAGCTTCTCCACCCTTCCTCCAGACTCTAGGACCTTGGTTTCCAAATGAAATACAAAACTTGCTCTCATCTGAAAAGAGGACTTTGGACCACTGGGCAACAGTCCAGTTCTTCTTCTCCTTAGCCCAGGTAAGACGCCTCTGACGTTGTCTGTGGTTCAGGAGTGGCTTAACAAGAGGAATACGACAACTGTAGCCAAATTCCTTGACACGTCTGTGTGTGGTGGCTCTTGATGCCTTGACCCCAGCCTCAGTCCATTCCTTGTGAAGTTCACCCAAATTCTTGAATCGATTTTGCTTGACAATCCTCATAAGGCTGCGGTTCTCTCGGTTGGTTGTGCATCTTTTTCTTCCACACTTTTTCCTTCCGCTCAACTTTCTGTTAACATGCTTGGATACAGCACTCTGTGAACAGCCAGCTTCTTTGGCAATGAATGTTTGGGGCTTACCCTCCTTGTGAAGGGTGTCAATGATTGTCTTCTGGACAACTGTCAGATCAGCAGTCTTCCCCATGATTGTGTAGCCTAGTGAACCAAACTGAGAGACCATTTTGAAGGCTCAGGAAACCTTTGCAGGTATTTTGAGTTGATTAGCTGATTGGCATGTCACCATATTCTAATTTGTTGAGATAGTGAATTGGTGGGTTTTTGTTAAATGTGAGCCAAAATCATTACAATTAAAATACCCAAAGACTTAAACTACTTCAGTCTGTGTGCATTGAATTTATTTAATACACGAGTTTCACAATTTGAGTTGAATTACTGAAATAAATTAACTTTTCCACGACATTCTAATTTATTGAGATGCACCTGTATGCGAAGTGTAAACTGCAGCTCAGCTCAAAGACACGCGGTTCTTCCCTCGGCCATCAGCACTGAGAGTAATGGAGATGTGTTAGGACGGATACGAGGCCTTGAACATGTACTGATGAGGATTCACGCTTTGAAGAATGCAAATCTGTCCACCGAACACACCGTCAACATGACACAACATGGCATGCTGGGAAAACCAGCTTTGATTACATCCTACAGCCTGGGACAAAATCAGAATATTCATCCTGATAACATTACATTTCCAACAATAGATATTAATGCTGTAGTTAATATAAATATATATATATATATATATATATATATATATATATATATATATATATATATATATTCAGGATTATGGTCAGTTTATTTCTTCACACAGAATCTCTACACAAGCAAAATATCTCAGTACTTCTGTGTAAAGGTTGAAATGTTCATGTTAAAATCTTTGGTGGTTTTGTGCTATTGTTCATTTGGATGTAGAATTATGTTTGTGATTCTTTTTTGATTATTTGTAATAGGTATATATATATATATATATATATATATATATATATATATATATATATATATATATATATATATATATATATATATATGTGTGTGTGTGTGTGTGTGTGTGTGTGTTATATTATAAATGTTGTGTATATATGTATACACACACACACACACAATAATGGCTCTGTGTAGGACTAGTGTAGACTTGAAGCTGGAGAGTAGAGAGCAGTCAAACAGTGGCTGTGTCTGACACACTCCAGCAGATCAGCAGGTTTTTATCTGCAGCAGGTCTGCCGTGTGTTTTTGCTACACAGCACATGTCAGTTCTGGGCTGTTTGCTCTGCTGTCTCTGGGGCTCTGCAGGTCTCTGAGGACGTCCTACAGCACTTACACGCTACTACATTACTGAGCCACGCTCCGTCTGAGAGACTTCAGCCGATAAAGGTCATCATCATCCGGCTCCGCTGACCACAGTTACAGGACAGTAATGCACACGAGTCCAGCGCAGGGCTTCAGCTCTAAATACAGACTCGTGCAGATTTATGTGTCATTATCAGTGTAAATAAAATATCAATTTCATTCATTAAATTCATTCATAATAGCATTTCTGTAGCTCAAACAGTAGAGCAAGTTAGTCATAAGTTTGATTCCCAGGAACTCATAAAACATGTACTTTGAATGCAATTAAAATTTCTTTGGATAAAACCATCTTCCAAATGCATAAACCACTTCTAAAATATTGTGTTGGTCAATAATCAGTTTAAAAATTGATTATTGACCAAGTTTAAAAATTGTAATAAGTAACACACACACACACACAAACACACACACACACGTTTGTTTCTGTGAATTGTGGGGACTTTCCATTGACTTCTATTACTTTTATACTGATCAAACGATATTTTCTATTCTCTAACCCAACCCTAACTCTAAACCTACCCCTTACAGAAAACCTGTTTGCATTCTTACACTTTCAGATAAACATGATTTACTATTTTTAATATATATATATATATATATATATATATATATATATATATATATATATATATACAGTGGGTACGGAAAGTATTCAGACCCCCTTAAATTTTTCACTCTTTGTTATATTGCAGCCATTTGCTAAAGTCATTTAAGTTCATTTTTTTTCCTCATTAATGTACACACAGCACCCCATATTGACAGAAAAACACAGAATTGTTGACATTTTTGCAGATTTATTAAAAAAAGAAAAACTGAAATATCATATGGTCCTAAGTATTCAGACCCTTTGCTCATTATTTAGTAGAAGCGCCCTTTTGATCTAATACAGCCATGAGTCTTTTTGGGAAAGATGCAACAAGTTTTTCACACCTGGATTTGGGGATCCTCTGCCATTCCTCCTTGCAGATCCTCTCCAGTTCTGTCAGGTTGGATGGTAAACGTTGGTGGACAGCCATTTTTAGGTCTCTCCAGAGATGCTCAATTGGGTTTAAGTCAGGGCTCTGGCTGGGCCATTCAAGAACAGTCACGGAGTTGTTGTGAAGCCACTCCTTCGTTATTTTAGCTGTGTGCTTAGGGTCATTGTCTTGTTGGAAGGTAAACCTTTGGCCCAGTCTGAAGTCCTGAGCACTCTGGAGAAGGTTTTCGTCCAGGATATCCCTGTACTTGGCCGCATTCATCTTTCCCTCGATTATAACCAGTCGTCCTGTCCCTGCAGCTGAAAAACACCCCCACAGCATGATGCTGCCACCACCATGCTTCACTGTTGGGACTGTATTGGACAGGTGATGAGCAGTGCCTGGTTTTCTCCACACATACCGCTTAGAATTAAGGCCAAAAAGTTCTATCTTGGTCTCATCAGACCAGAGAATCATATTTCTCACCATCTTGGAGTTCTTCATATGGGCTTTCATGTGTCTTGCACTGAGGAGAGGCTTCCGTCGGGCCACTCTGCCATAAAGCCCCGACTGGTGGAGGGCTGCAGTGATGGTTGACTTTCTACAACTTTCTCCCATCTCCCGACTGCATTTCTGGAGCTCAGCCACAGTGATCTTTGGATTCTTCTTTACCTCTCTCACCAAGGCTCTTCTCCCCCGATAGCTCAGTTTGGCCGGATGGCCAGCTTTAGGAAGGGTTCTGGTCGTCCCAAACGTCTTCCATTTAAGGATTATGGAGGCCACTGTGCTCTTAGGAACCTTAAGTGCAGCAGGAATTTTTTTGTAACCTTGGCCAGATCTGTGCCTTGCCACAATTCTGTCTCTGAGCTCTTCAGGCAGTTCTTTTGACCTCATGATTCTCATTTGCTCTGACATGCACTGTGAGCTGTAAGGTCTTATATAGACAGGTGTGTGGCTTTCCTAATCAAGTCCAATCAGTATAATCAAACACAGCTGGACTCAAATGAAGGTGTAGAACCATCTCAAGGATGATCAGAAGAAATGGACAGCACCTGAGTTAAATATATGAGTGTCACAGCAAAGGGTCTGAATACTTAGGACCATGTGATATTTCAGTTTTTCTTTTTTAATAAATCTGCAAAAATGTCAACAATTCTGTGTTTTTCTGTCAGTATGGGGTGCTGTGTGTACATTAATGAGGAAAAAAAATGAACTTAAATGATTTTAGCAAATGGCTGCAATATAACAAAGAGTGAAAAATTTAAGGGGGTCTGAATACTTTCCGTACCCACTGTATATATATATATATATTTTTTTTTTTTTTTCCACTAGTGGGGACTGTCAAAAATGTCAGGTTTTACTAAATGTCCTCACAATGTAGCATAAACAGGCACAGACACACACACACACACACACACACACACACACATTATATGACTCATTAGATCTTACCTGAATTGACATAGAAAAATGTCTTTTTGTTATTTACAACATTTCACATAATAAATATTTATTATATATTCACAAGCTATTGACTGGCAATATGTTTGTGAGAAGAAATGAACAGAAGTCTAAAAGTGCTTTGAGTACGTCTTTGTTACTTTTTCATTTTTTTACATAAAAAAGAAAGTGACACAAGTGTTTGTTAAATGAACAATATTATTGTACAGTACAGCGTGGCCAAAGTGATATAATATACACAATGAATATCTTGAGGAGAAACACAAAAGCCTTCGTCATTTTGAACATTGAGGGACCAATTCTGACCCTGACATGCTGCAGTAGAAGCAAATAAATAAATGACAGCATTTACAGATATGCATCTTTTCCTTCCTAAACAGTGAACGGAGAGGCACAAATCAACATTCACGCCACTCATACATTTACATGTTTTTTGGTAGATGATGAATGTGACCAAGTGTCCCGTTGTCAAAAAAGTAGAAAAAAAGCACCTAAATCAGTGCACCAAACAGGACGTGGTAAAATTGTAGTGTGCTTTGGTGGTTAGTGGTGGTATGTGAGAAGTTAACCTAGTTATCTAGCGATACCAGATGTCGTGTTACTGTCCACATGACAGGAGCAGGCTAAATAAAGCACACTACGAAACAGAGGAGTATTTACAGAATGTCCAGACGTGGATGAATGATGAGGTAGCTACGTGAATGTTGCATATATGTTCATTATCGTGTGTCCATCTCAAGTGCAGGACTAACAGATGTTCATAAAACATTGCGGTACGATTGCGTTACGTTATGAATTGGGTTCTGGCGTATTCCAGAACTCAATGACGTGTGAATTCGCATTTGCGTGCTGTAGCTTGAAGCATTTGCATTCATGTCATTCAGATGTGTGCTGCTTTGGCATGATTTCAGTCAGAATTGATCCCTAATGTGAATCCACACAGTTGCACTGCATATAAAATGAATCCCTGTATTATCTTCTCTCTCGCTATCTCATCTGGTCGGGACGAGATTGTGGTGGGTTCAAGTTTTCTGGGAAGTGTCTGGCAATTAGGAAGCCAATGAGAGACATCAGCAATGCAGAGAGAGATTGGACCTGGGTATCGTTTCCCATTTGATGACAAATCTCGCTGATTAACCACCCTGGTAGCAATGCAACTAAATGGTCACTGTTTCCCGAAATTGTAGTAACATGGTCGCACCTGTTGTTGATAACAAACTAGGCCTGTCATTAATGATGTCACACTCAAGTGGTGGAGTAATAACGACACCAGAAAGCTGCTTAGTTTGAAAGTGCTTCATACATCTCTATACTACTGAGAATGGACCATTTTTGCTAATCTCGTTAATGTGACCGCACTTTTGATGTCAGATTATTATAGTTAATTTACACAAACAACAGAAAGCCATTCGCCTTTTCAAATCAAATTATTGTGCAGTACGTAATTGGTTTAAATTTATTATTTTATTCAGTAAGGACTAGTTAACTATTTGTGATTCCCATTTGATGTTTGATTTATCGCAGGTTCCTCTAACGTCATACTCTGGGGTAAACTTTTACTTACATGCACGCTCTTCAAAAACGCAGCTGATTATTGACATACCAAAATATATAGATTGAAATGTATATAGAGTGCTGCAGCCGTGACGCCAAAACCCGGAAGACTAATTCGCCACAGGTTCCCTAAAGATTTTCTCATGGGTTTTTATCATGGTATTTTTCAACATGAGTAAAACAAGGTATGTAGTAAATTTAAATTGACGATACTTGGATGTTTTGCTGTACAATGTAAATTACACACACCCAGAATGAAAACATGAATTTTGAAGCAGTTATGTCTATTTTTAAAAACATATGTTTGTTATAAGGAACTACATTAGAGTGTTTGGGGGCGTGACATTGGAGAACAAAATAAGTCCAAGTATCATGAATTGAAAAACCCCATTATAAAACCTGGAGCCTTTGACGTCACAACTGCAGCACTCGATTGATTTAAATACAGTGAAGGCTGTAGAATGTACTGCATGTTTTGTTGCTTAATATGCAAATTGAGCATGATCTATTGAAGTCCATTTCATACCAACAAGATGCTTCTAACCGCAGGTCAAAAGTTGTACTTTCAACCACACAAGCTTGCGATGCTGTTTGCAGATGTTTGGTTTTAAAAACACTAGCTATGTTTCCATCCACCTATTTTTATGCACATTTTGGGATATCGCATAAAAAACCGCTGGATGAAAATGCCAAGATGCACATAAATTCTAAAAATGCGCATAAAAAACTTATGCGCTCAACGAAGTAGGATAAATTTCTTAACATGCGCATAAGCTACGATAGAAACACTTTTACCGAATACATTCCTTGATGCGTGACTTTGCGATGGGACAGCTTAACTGGACCGATCTCATTGCACAGCATCTGAAATGCTAGTTTTGTCATTCTAAAATGCTTGAGCAAAGTCTCGTCAAAGTGCTTCGTTATAATTAACTCCCCGAACTGCGTTCCCAAACAGCCAGACTCTGAATATAAGATAACATGACCGCATTTTGTCTGCGCGCTCTAAAACTTGTAATTTATTGCATACAAAAATTATTATATACAGTGCCTTCTCCTACTGCAGCAAATGTAATTTTTCTTGGTGATATTTAGTGCAAGTAAATCAAGAAGTGACGATTTTGTTCTCTTGAACTCACTGGATGCTTTATTCACAAACGTTTTAAGCAATATTCCAATTTTGTGCACAAGTTTAATTCGTAACTTTGGATGGAAACATAGCTACTGAATTGCTAAGCTATGTCGGTAACGAGCATCACTGCTTTTGGGAAAGGCACCCCAGGACACAATCAAACCCTCAGGTCCTTCAGTATCGAATCCCGACAGGGCCACAGTTCACTTCAAATAAATGACATCAGTAGCGTTCGCCGACGTCTCGGTCCACTCAGTGACACCGCTGCTGTTTTCACAGCTAATGCCTCTCGGGTACGGGATACTCCTAATGGATAACTCGGACTAATGGGTGTACTGTGGTCTGCTGTAAAGTGGATCTAAGGGTAATAAGCTGTTTATAGGGCCGCCGAGTTCGAAGGCCATTTTCGAAGCGATGCTATTGTGTCAACATGAGGTCAATCACCCCTCCTGTTCAATCTGCTGTCGACTTCCAAGAGCTAAAAATAAAGCTGGTGATAAAGACCCGCACCTGCCACCCACCTTCATTCAGATACATGGCTATAAAAGTCCTGGCAGGGTCTGAGCAGAAACACCTTGTTTCCTCTGCCGGTGGCTTAACAAGCCCAAAATAGGCCGTTTGACATATAGGCATCTGATTGTTTGAACACGGAGCATCTTGGACGTCTGCCACGCATCGTAAATCCTTCAATCCCTCCACCCACCGACTACAATTAGGCCAAAACACTGACGACAACAACAATAAGTAGTTTAAAAAAGCAGTGCAGTGCAACACAAGAGGTGGGTGCTCCTCATCGGCTCGATTTATTGCTGAGTTACTAGAGTAAGATGACTGAGATCCCGGATGAACGTGTCACAAACGCCGTCCTCCCAGGATTCAAGAAGAGGTATTTTCAAGGATGTCAGCAAGAGTTCACATTTAGGGAAGAACCGGCAGCAGCTTCCACATCCAGCCTCGGCCAAATCCTGCCATGAATATTTACAAGTCCTCAAGGTGTCCTGGCGTCGTCCGAGGGCCGGACTGAGGTTGTTGGCGACATGTACGGAGGGATAGCGGAACGAAAATGACTACTCACTCTGAAATGACTTACAGTTTCTTCCATCATATATAAGCACAGATCAAGAACAAAAAGCATTACTGTACAAGTACATAGTATTTGTTATAGATTTTTAAATTATTTTTCCATTTATATTTATGCATTAAACCAAGTTATTATTTTTTTCAGGTCTTTAAAAACGTCTCAGACCGACGAGAGACGAGCGTCCTACAGCCCACGCGGCCGTCCTCCGCAGTCTCTGGTTCCGATGATATCACGCAACGAGCGGCCAATCAGACCTTGGCCTCCAGCATTTCCAGGAAGAGTTTGTGCATGGGCACCTTGCCCTGCATCTTGATGCTGTAGAAGTGCTGGATGGCCTTGGTGGCCGTCTGCCGGAGCAGAGGCAGCGTCATGAGTAGCTTCCCCGCCCGCCGAGGGTCTTCTGCATGCTGACAGCTCTCATAGTCCTGCAGCGCTTCGTGAAGAGCGTCCTGGAGCTTCTGCACTGACTCCACGTCCTCGATGTGCATGGAGTCTGTCACCAGAACAACACACATCACACATGCTGAGTACAACACCCACACAGCCAATACAGCAAACAATAAAACTGCCTGACGAAGTGTAAAAAGTAATTTTTCAAAGAAAAAAAAAAAAAAAAAAAAAAAATCTGCTTCGAAATGTCACTTTTTTGACATTCATTGTGTTACTTGCCATTTCTTTTTACAGTTTTTTTTCCAACTGCTTACATTTTCAAAACTTTGCCTCTTTTTTTTTTTTTTTTTTTTTTTTTTTAACTTTACACACAAATCCAAGAATTGCACACACAAAATGCAAAATGCCTCACATCTCTTGCAAAATAAAGCACTGCATTCAAAATATCACAAACACATCTTAAAAGCAAACATTTGCAAACACCTTTGCCATAATATTAATTCCTGTTAGATTTTTGTGTGTTTTATGAAATTGAAAACCGAGTCAAAGGCTGAGAATTAGTGTATGGTTTTGCAGATTTGGATTTGTGTGCTTCTGCTGTTTGAGTGTCAGCTTTCAGAAACTGTGTGACAAGGACAGATTTTGTGTGTAAGCGGTTGAAAAAAAAAAAACTGTAATTGTGCTATTTCTTTGAAATTATTATTAATTATAATTTTTGTTTATTTTAATAATTAAAATGAATCAGCACCACTGTTTTTAACATGGATAATAATCAGAAATGTTTCTTGAGCAGTAAATCAGCATATTAGAATGATTTCTGAAGGATCATGTGACACTGAAGACTGGAGAAATGATGCTGAAAATTCAGCTTTGATCACAGAAATAAATTACAGTTTGAGAGATATTCACACAGAAAAATTGTTTGAAATTGTAATAATAATTTGTACTGTATTTTTGATCAAATAAATGCAGCCTTGGTGAGCAGAAGAGACTTCTTTCAAAACATTTAAAACATTTTAGTGACCCCAAACTTTTGAAAAACAGTTTATAGAAATACTGGTATAAAAAGTATTTATTTGACAGTGTTTTATATTATAAACATGATCAATGCTACTATTTAGAGAATCCATATATCCTGTTATTTATCATGTCAATAATTAATAATGCACACAATACAGTGCACAAAAAAAAGATTGTCTTAGTATTTTTTTCTTGTTTTCCAGTACAAGTATGTAAACATTTTTAAATCAAGATACATTTACTTGATGTACAATGTCTTAAGATATTAAGTCTTGTTAACTGAAAATATATATCAAATTTAAGTAATTTCATGCTTAAAACAAACAAACAAACAAACAAACAAAGAGTCAGAAAAAAACAATAATTCAAAAAGAGAACAATATTATTTTTCCGACTCTATTGGCAGACATTTTTTCTTGTTTTAATCATAAACACTTAATTTTGATATATATATATATTTATTATGTTTTTTTCAATTAATAAGACTTAATATCTTGTCATTTTGCTTCTCAAGTGAATATATCTTAATTTAAGACAGTTTAGATATTTGTACTTGAAAACAAGACAAACATACTGAGGAAGAATCACGTTTTGCAGTGCAAAGCTGAGAGACAGACTGAAGACCTGGACTCTGTGTGTGTGTGTGTGTGTGTGTGTGTGAGAGAGAGAGGTGGAGGTTAAAAAAACACGTCTAAAGAAACAATTTCCTTGCAATCCATCAGAAAGAGCCTGTCGATACGATTGATAAACTGCTAATTACAAAATCAATGGCTATGAATTTTCACAGCTGTCAGACAGCGGCAGTCCCGCGAGAGCCATCGGACACAGCGCGTCTCTCTCTCTCCCGTCATCCTGCGCACACCAAAGCCCACCATCAGCATTTTCATTTCTCAGCCAGACAAAGAGAGACAGCGGACGAGACGGCAGAATAAAACGAGGAGGAGCGCGGGCCGCATTGATCAGGCGAGGACGGGGCCTGCCTTCTGAAAAGCCAGCTGTCGATACGGGCCTGTGTCTTCTCCCCCGAACGCTCGCTGATACTCATTCCATTCGACTTTACACATTTTATTGACAGCCCTGGTGTTCCTAATGAAATGCTAAATTTATCTGTGGCAGCGGCCGTTATGGAGATAGAGAGAAACGGGGAACGCATCCACACGGAAGCCGTTCAATTAAAAGCTCAGCGGTGTCTCACGCTCTTCTGTTTCCGCTCCCTTCATCTTTCCACGGGACTCATGCGCTCGTATGTGTGAGTGTGCTCGAGTGGACTGTACTAATAAATAAAGCATACTGTCAGAAAGCATGCACTGCAAAAAAAAAAAAATAAATAAAAAAAAATTTAAAAAAAAGGCTGATCTTAGTATGTTTGTCTTGTTTCTAGTCAAAAAAAAAAAAACAAAAAACAAAAACAAAAAAACAAATAAAAAAAAGATTCTTAAATCAAGATGCATTTACTAGATAAGCAAAATGAGTTTCCTGGGGCGAAAAAAAAATCTAGAAATTGCTTAAAACAAGTAAAATTATCTGCCAGTGTGGTAAGTAAAAATAATCTTGTTTTAAGAGTATTTAACTTTTTTTTTTCCCAGGAAACAAGACTAAATATCTTATGTCCTTTTGCTTATCTAGTAAAAGCATCTTGATTTAAGAATTTATTTATTTATTTATTTATTTTTGACTAGAAACAAGACAAAAATACTAAGTAAGATCAGCCTTTTTTTTTTTTTTTTTTGCAGTGATGTATACTGTACACGGCTCCTTTTTGAGATGTTTCAGATTTTGGATTGATGCAATGTGGCATAACAAAGTAGAATAACAGATACAAATAAAACAGCTGTTTTGGTTTTGGCTTGTATATATTTTAAGCGAAAGATGATATTAATAAAACCAGCCAGTGTAAAGCACTGAGATTCACTGTGATTCCTCTCTGCTGATGAACCTGTACTGTAAATGTAAAGGCTGAATGCAATGTGATGCTATTGTGTTTGTCTTTGAACTTTTATTTAATACTTTTATTTTGCTACTATTTATCAATTATTTTAGTCATTTGAAATGTAGCTTAAATGATTTTCTGTGCAATTCTTGCCTAACAATGAAATGTGTTTGAGAGGGACTAAAACATCAGTCAAAATAAAATAATTAAATAATCGATTTATCTCAAAATGTGACAAATGTGACAGTTGGTTAAGTTAATTTGTTACAGGAAAAAAAAAAATCTACATTCAAAGTCTCTTATGCTCATCAAGACTGCAAAATTGTGAAATATTATTACAATTTAAAATAGCTGTTTTTCTATATAATTATATGTTAAACTGTAATTTATTTCTGTGATCAAATCTGAATTTTCAGCATCATTACTCCAGTCTTCAGTGTCACATGATCTTCAGAAATTATTATAATATGCTGATTTGCTGAGATAGAAATCTACTGCAACATTGTAAATGTTTTTACTGTCACTGTGGATTAATTTAATGTGCCCTTGCTGAATAAAAGCATTAATTTCTTAAAAAACAAACAAACAAACAAAAAAAAAAAAACACTCCTACTGACTCCAAACAATTGAATGGCAGTGTATGTGTAAATGTAAAACAACAACAAAAAAAAACAAACAAACAAACAAATCAGTCTAAAGCTGCTTATACCTGAGTTGGCGAGTGCGATGGCCTTCAGCGTGACGAACTCCTCCTTCTCCACCTTGAGTTTCTTGTATTTGCGCACGAGGTGAAGGATGGACACATAGAGGTCCAGCAGGCCCGTGAGCCGCGAGTGCTCCTCGTCCATCACATAGTCCTCTGCGTACACCAGCTCGTCCTCGTAGGGCAGCGAGCGGAACACGATGCTCAGGATCAGGATCTCCATCCATGCGCTCTGCAGTAGACTCATCTGGTCTCCCAGAGACAGGCTGGAGAAACCTGAGCAAGAGACAAGACATTCTGTACTCAATATACTGAATGAAGAAAATATACTGTACACACACACACACACACACACACACACACACACAATGGGCAGCCTGGGGCACGTTGTCACACAGGGACTCAGTAAACAGGAGGTTTTCAGTCACAACGTTGTTTTCTAACAGTGGTTTAATATCTCTTAAAATGGACATTTGTTGTGAATTCTGTCCTCCAAATTAAAATTCAGAATCATCATATTTTTTTGTAATGTTAGTTACACATTAAAACTGCACTACATATATTAAAATCATGCCTCATAATTGATTTACTGTTTAAATGTTGTTAAAAGGTCTACAATTAGCTATTTAATGGCAGATTTGGTTGTGACAACTTACCCTATATAGTGTGACAACATGTCCCTCTGTAGTTTGTGATGTGTTAAATGAACACATCTCTTTTTTCTGATCAATACCGATGTAAAGGTTTGATATGTTTTCAGTGTCAAGACTTTAAGGTTTGTGTCTGTACAGAAACCCCTCTCCTGGGCAGGGTTAGTTAGTTAGGTTAGGTTAGTTAACTAAAACTAAAACAGAAACTCCATTTAAAATCACTTAAAAATATATTTTTGTTATTTGAAACAAAATAAACATTAACTGGAAAAAAAAAAAAAAAAAAAAAAAATATATATATATATATATATTTTTTTTTTTTATTTCAGCTAGTTGCCAAGGAAACATTTCTCATTTTAATTTAGTTTAACTTAATGCACTAAAATAACTAAAACTAAGACTGAAATAAAAATTAATAAAACTATATAGACACAATTAAAAACAACAACAACAACAACAACAACAAACTACTACTACTACTACTACTACAACTAATAATAATTCATTAAATTTATATAGCACTTCTCTGGGTACTCAAAGCACTTTACATAGAAGGGGGGTATCTCCTCAACCAATAATAATACAGCTGATTCAAGATATTAATAAAAACTATATTAGTATCTCATTAATACTAAAATAACACTGCTCCTGGGTTCCTCCATGAAGGAAAATATTATGCAAGTAAAACATTTAGACATTATAAATACATTTAAATAAAACATTAGTATGGTGTTCATGATGAATGTAATTTGGGGACAAAACTGTCTCACTGCAATGCATGAGAAACCATACAAAAATACAAAACATGCTTCATTTCCCCACCAGCAATACTGTGTTTAATACAGAGTAATACATATTAAAACAGGATAAGGGCATTATGATTATGCTCTCTTTCTTCTTCTGACAGCTGTCTATAACGTGTGCATTTCCACGAGCAGTTTGCACATCACACGATCGCTCCGATGATTAAAATGATTGCTTTACAAGTGGACTAAAGCAGCGCTATCTGCCCCGCTCGCCATTAAAGCGCCGATAGATTACAGTATTGATCCACTCGCCCGCCACACCTGACCCCAAACTTTCATATGAATGCAGAGATGAGCGGGCGATGTCTATCTGCCGCCGGCGGACGCTCTGGAGAGTTTGTGGGCCGAGAGACAGAAAGAGCCGGAGGAGAACAAGAAAGCGGCAGAAAAGAGAACCTGAGTGTTTAATTTCCTTTTATCAGGCGGGCGAACAGCGGCCGGGCGTGCTGGAGGATACATTAATTAACAGATTGCGATCAGGACCGCGGGGCCCCTGACAATGTGAAGAGGGATCAATAAGGGCCTCACAATGGAGGTGCAGGATGAACGGGAGCCGCCGGAGATCAGGTCAGCGCAGACACGCTCCATACATACAGTCTGAAACACTTCACGCTACACAAAATGTGAAAGACTTCAGTGAAGCAGGCTCAGGACTGGGTTAACGTGAGCAGATTCACATGCAAAGTGCATTGATTTAGTGCATGAATGCCACATGTCGATCACAGCCTTCTTTTACTGCAAGGCCACGAGTGTCTTTGACAAAACAAAGAGCTGGACAGCGATGCCTAAACATTAAACACTGTTCACAACCCATGTTACATCCACAGTGTGACAGTTCTGAGTTACACAGGATATTAAACACAAAGATGAGATTTAATTTTAATTGAATACTATTTCAGTTTTACTACAAAAAAAAGTCATGTATAATTAATTGTATTACTTATATTGATTATTTGTAATTATTTGTGAAATTTGCTAGCAATTTCTGAGTGAAAATTGTTTAAAACATGTTTTCTTTTTCAGTGTAGATATTATAAAACAGATTATGATAAAAAGTTGCATTTGAAAATGAAATGCTGATCAACACACATGATGCATATTTTATAAGAAATCTGAAAAGTGCTACATTGCTTGAAAAAAAGCTTATGGTTAGACTAATTAACTATATTAATCTGGGGAATAATTGTTTATTCTGATTTATTAATATTAATGTCAAGTCACTTTTACATAGTGTTTTACACAATACAGTTTTTTTCAAAGTAGCTTCACATTAATAAACAGGAAATTAATTATGTTATAAAATTAATCAAGTAAGAAGCAACTCTACAGAAGACAACAGCGTCATTATTGAGCTCAGTTTAGTTCAATGTTGATTCAGTTCTGTTTAATAAAAGTGTTGATATTGCAAAGTTAATGTCATTATTCAGATCAAATTTTGCTCTTATCCGATAGTTCAGTACAGTTAAATTAATAATATTACTGAATATTACTATTAATTATATTTTAAACCCCAAATGTAAAACAATTTATTGAATACATATACAGCACATATATAATGTTTGTTTGAGACACAGCAGTTTATGAAGCTCTGCCTCAGAGTGCTGGCTTCTCTTCAGATGGGATCTACTTTATAAAAATATGCTTTCAGAGGTTGTTTCTTGTCCATTTACTCATGTTGAAATGTTTCTGAAATCTCGGTTTTTACTCAGTGCAGAAACAGATGCCATTGTGATCTATCTTAAGCACTAGTAAAAAATGTAATCAGTTTTTAGCTTGTTTTTATGCAGCCCAATAAAATTCATTGCTGGAAACATCTTCTATAACAAAGACAAGTTCGGCCATCTCCTCGTGATATATTTCACGCTCTCTAAATCAAAGCCAGCAATTCTGAAAATAGCCAAAAGCCGAAACCTTCGCAAAAAGGCTTTTTATGACTCTGGCAGCCTTTTATAAACAAAATAGCCATAAAAATGGCAGGTTTTAATCTTCCTGTATTAACAAGCTTATATTTGAAAATTTATCCCTGTCAGTTTATGGCTGTGGTCTCCTCCTCCTCCTCGTCCTGATGGTTTGTTGGTGGAGTTTGTGTGAGTTTCACTGTCAATCAACATCATTTCTCCAATGAAACTCTACATGACACTGAAAATAACAATACATCATCCTTAAGACATTTGCATTGTGCCAAGGTCTATGTGATGGATAAGGAGGACATCTGTGAATGTAAGGTGATTAGAGCACCTTATTCTCACGAGAGAACATTTACAAGTCATATGATGAAGTCGTGACCCACCAGCCATTAAAAAAGCACTTCATTTAAGGCACGCACCCACAAACGTGTTGACATGAAACCGATATGCTTTTGAAATCAAAGTACATAAACTTGAAATACACATAAAGATCCGCATGCGTGGACAGTTTTTACATTATTAATGCGTCAGTCTTTACTGGGAAGCCCACAGCATCACCGTTATATCAGCAGAAATATCACTGCACACTTTCTATCATATGCCTTCACTTTTGACAGGAGCTGCATTCTGTCTGCTGTTTAGTCTTGTTTGTTTTAATAAAGGCAAGACATCAAAGGTGAACAGAATAAAATTTTAACTAATATATATCACCATACTTCTACAGTTGATTAATCAACTATAAATCAGTGTGAATCATACATGAACAACATTCAGGATATAAATAGGAATGAAACTGTTAAGTCTGGTGTATGTAACTAAGTGCTGCTGAAGTGGAGAAAAACAGTCTTTAAAATGCATTGAGATATAAATGTATATGTATTGACTTTGGCTTAATAAATAAATAATATCTTAATGAACCTGTAAAAAAAGGTTTGTGTGAAGGTCAGAGTACAGAAAAGATCCTGAACTCACTATAAATGCAAGCAGCAGAAGTCTGTGGACAGTCTCCACTGTGATGAAAACAAATGTGTGTGTGTTTGTCTGATTCCTCTACATTTGGCATGACATCATCAGCTGGGACCCAATCAATACATGTCTGCTCATAAATTACGCTGCTCCATAAATAATTTCAACAGCGCTGCTGCTGCTCACACGAGCATTGAGCTCATGAGACTGTCTCACCTCATCTCACGCCAACGACGACAAAGAGCACAATCAAATCAAAGCTGTGCAATGGATTCCACCTTACAGTCAGAGTGTTTATGTCATTCCTGATCTCTAACTGCAAGACCACTGTCATATCAGCCAGAGAAATACGTCTACAGTCTTATTAGCTTAAACATGTCCAAATTTGACGTCATATCACATCTTAATAATTTCAAAGATCTGTTTATTCAGAAGCAGAAAAGATATTACAACATACAGCGAACTTGAAGTTAAAATAGATTTCATAATTCATAATCTTATTGTAAATGATTCATCAGTGATGTTATGCAAAATGATAAAATATTCGTCTTCATAATCTTCCTTCAAAACAAATTAAACTTGCCCCACCTCTGAATGACTTTCTTCACCACACTTTTACTTTTCAACCCACCTGTAATACATATTTTGTCTTGTTAAATGCAAAAATACATTTCATTACCAACATAGGCTAATTGGAAAAACGTGCCTGTGGAGACTTTTCTGCAAAATGACATTACGTTGCTTCTCGCATGTTTCACAACACTTTCAAAGTGATGCTAAAAGTGCATTCAGTTTTATCCGAGACAGACAAATGTCAATCTGCCACTAAAAGGTTAACAATCTATAATATTTGAAAATAACGTACCTCCTATCTGAGTTCTGAAAGTGTTAAGAAAAGCAAACGAGAGATAAAAACATTTGCTGAAGCGACCATGCCTTTCGTTATGTTCTAAGAACGTTTTGCCTACATTCTAATTAAGATATTTGTATATGTTTTCTGAACGTTTAAAATGTCCAGGTTTTTTTTTTTTTTTATGTTTTAAAAAACATTTTTTTTAAAACTCTTTTTTATGTGTTAAGGCCTGTTCATACCAAGGACGATAACTATAAAGATAACGATAAAGATATAGTTCCAAAAGTCTTTCCCAATATTAAAGAATAGCAGAGTTCACACCACAGCTAAAACGATAAAGGCAGAGAAACAATATCGTTGGAATTGCTTTCAGAATGATCTTTTCCAGTTGATGAATGACAAAAACATTGACATCCAATCAGAATCCATTCTTCTATAACGTGCTCGAGAATTTAAAGCGGCAGATGCGTGTACGCTTAGAATAAACAGATGATATCGTCCGCTGGTGTGGACGCTAATATCGTTATCTTTATAATTATCGTTCTTGGTATGAACGGGCCTTTAAAGTTAAAAGAACATTCCATTTTATCATTTTTCAAACATTATGGAAACCTAACTTTTGAATGTTATAATTACATTTAAAAAAATGTCAGAGAAATGTCCAAATAAAATGTTTCAGTAAAAACATTCCACAAACAATATATAAATAACATTTCTGTGATAACATTTTGAGAACACTATTAAAAAAACTGTCAACAAATGTTATATTAATGTTACCTAAAGAACGTTTGTTGATAACTTTGAGAGAACCTTGCCAGAACATTTGCCAAAGTGCTGAGAATGTTCCCTGTTAGCTGGGCTTTAAGCTTTTCTATTGTGATGTGTATCGTGACTTGCATCACAAGTGCAATGCTGTACTAGGTGAGTTAACAAGCAAGTTTACTACATCAGAAAAGCCATATATATCTATATCTATATCTATATCTATATCTATATATATATATATATATATATATATATATGGAGCTGGTTATTGGTTATGTGATTAAAACATCAAAATTCTTGACTGTGCAAGGAATCATGCAAAAATAAGTCTTTACTAATGGATAATCTGCACATGTAATCATATTTTGCGTGAAAAGGGGTAAAAGATGTTGATGTTTTACTGTCACTAGTGTTCATTTCAGCTGGAAACTGCGGTGAATTGTATACATAGGTATGTTTTTGGAGTTTCACAAAAATGAAGCGAGAGGCACATTTTTCTAATGAGACTGTGTTGTCCATTATGGAAGTACAATGGCTTCTGGGTGCTGTTTCATGTTGACTTTAAATGATGATCTATCTGTACTTTACTAACGATAAGCGTCCCATCAGAACCCAGTGCAGGGCTAGAGATCATTTGGTCAGTGAAGCATAAACGATATGACGTTTTGTTCTGTTAAATACAGTAATACCCTTGTCTTAATCTGCTTTCCCTGACCTCCTGACCGGCCCGCACCACTGCGTACTCGTCCCCAGAGACACCGCTGGGCCTGATATGAGCCGCTCAGCCTGATGACAGGCCAGAAATGAGGTTTAATCAGTCACGTAATTACACATCATTTATTTCCACTGCTAAACAGATTCTGTGGTTAATGAGTAGCCGTGTAGTATTGATGGACCTGACCCTGCAAAACAGCTTCCTCAAGGGATTGACTCGTGGTGTCTTCTGTGTATCTTTAGCTTTGGATAATAACCTATAACGGACAAATTAATGGAATGGAATTATGTGAAAGTGAAAGTCACATTTCGGCAGTACGTAAACTACATCTATGATCAAAGTTCAATTAAGGCCCCTACGTATATACTCATGGCAAAGTTCTTTTTCGATCCTCACTTAGGGTTAAAAGGAAATTTGAAGTATCAGCACCAATGGTAGCTCAAAGGTGTTTACCAGCCGGAGATTTCAAACCAAGCAGATCTTTGTTGGTGAACGTGGCAAATTTGCGCATTGCAAAATCTGTGTGGGGAAATGTTTTACCCTCACGTGAAATTCCCAATTGATTCCTACTGAATTGACTGGATTTTGCCCGCAACTTTATAGTGGGCTGTGCATCCTAACTTGAATAAAACCTCAGAAATGACTGATTATACAAAGGCACAAACTTTAACATCAGTTTATTGCTAAGATAAACACATGGTACGCTAAAATTCGCCTTTAAAGTTGTCCAAATGAATTTCTTAGCAATGCATATTACTAATCAAAAATGAAGTTTATATATATTTACGGTAAGAAATTTACAAAATATCTTTATGGAACATGATCTTTACTTAATATCCTAATGATTTTTGGCATAAAAGAAAAATCTATAATTTTGACCCATACAATGTATTTTTGGCTGTGCTACAAATATACCCCAGCGACTTAAGACTGGTTTTGTGGTCCAGGGTCACATACGTGTCTAAAATTGTACATTTTCAACAATATTTTTATATTATTTTTCAACACATCTATGATCAAAGTTCAATTCAAATTTGAAATATCGTTGTCACAGACAAATGGTCGAAGGATATTTAGCTTTTCAAGAAATTTAGCTTTTTCAAACTCACAGTTTGTTCTTCGGTTTCACTTGTAATCAGCTTGGACAGATGGTAGTTTGAAGGTGTTTACCAGCCTGAACAAACTTTTCTGGAAAGTTCACTTTGGCCAGCTGTTTTAAACTCCTGGACCAAACATCAAGTTGGCCTGATTTTGACAGAAATAAGTCACACCAGTTCGTCTGATTTTGCACCATGGACCAATGGTTGTTCGAAGGTGTTTACCAGCTGAAGAAAACTTTTACGGAAAGTTCAATTTGGAAAGCTTAAACTCACGAAACAAACTTCATTTGGCCTGATTTTGTTTGAAATGACATCACAGTTTTCACCAGCAACCGTTCTTCAAAATCCTCTCCGCTCAAAAACTGGTGACCCGCACATGGTGGGCCGCTGATGGCATGTGGCCGATTAGTTGACTACTTTCTTGGGCAACTAGTCAACTAAGTAGCAAGTCGTAGAGCATAGACTCTTGTCCTCTGCAGCAGATGCCCCTCACTCACCTCTCCCATCTCACGCATGGGTGGCGATGGGGTCGGATCCGGGCTTTGATTGCCCCATCCATCATGATCGGTGGTTCTGAAGCCCATCAATGGTTAAATTGAATACACTAAGGCCTGTCGGTCAGTGTCTATATTTAATAAAGGCTGCTGATGAGGTGCTGATTTATCGGCCGGCAGTATTCACACTCCATTACAAGGAGATTACACAGCTCGAGCTGGATCAGCCCCGGCAACACAGTAAGGAGATTTCACCGTTTAATGACAACGAGAAAACAGCAAACCCAAGCCAGGGAAGGAGAGACGGGCGGATACAATCGCAATCACTGTATGCACGAGGGGAATTATCCGCCGTCATGAGGGGTGACGTGATGCTTGTTAAATTTAGGCTTGATGCTTGTGATTCAACTGCATATGCTTTGTCAAACCGTTCATCATCAACGCCAGTCCGATAAAGGTGCCCATGAACCTATTCTGACTCAATAATGGACTGAAGAGAAAAAAAATATACAAACACAGGGTTTGGTGGTGGACACATTAGTGAGATTTCAGGGAAATTTCATGGGTGTAAAAGGTCCATTTTCAATAGTGTAGTGATGTATGAAGCACAGCTCACATAGAAAAAGCTTTCAGACCAAGCAGATCTCTGTTGAATGTAGTGAATTTGCGTGACCAACTGAACCCATTGTGAAATCTGCATTGGGAGTTTTTTCAACCTCAAGGGAAATTCCCAGTTGATTCCTACTGAAATGACTGGATTTTGCCCAAGCCTTTATTGAGGGCTGTGCATCCTAACTGAAATAACACCTCGAACATATGTCTGAAATAATACATTTTCAATTAGATTTATTTATTTATTTAAGCACTTTTCGATATTGACTGATTTATGAATTCTGCATTTTGGGACTGAAAAACATTATGCAGCCACAAGGTGTGGTTACGTTTACCGTTGTTCTGCAAATGTTTGCGTTCAAAATCCATTAATTTCCATGGAAATCCGCACAGGAAATTTGCATGAGGTTGAAAAATTTCCCCACGCAGATTGTGCAACAGGTTCAAGTTGAATTCGCTGCGTTGACCAGCAGAAAACTGCTTGTTTTAAAAGTGACTACTGTGTGAGCTGTTTCATACATTACTACACCAGTGACAACAAAGAACCTCTTTTATTCACAAAATTTCACCAAAAATATGCAAACCACAGCCTTAGGATTTGGTATGGGATAAAGGGGGAACAATTCAAGGTCTCAAGACCCGTTTAACTTCTTTTAACTTGACGCCATTGCAAAAGACACAAGTGCAATGGTAAAACACGCCAGTCTAGCGCGTTTACATAGAAAAACAATGAAAAGTAGAGCAATGTAATAGAAAACGTGTTCTGTGTGAATGGTTTCTAATGATACCTTTCTTTCGCAAGGGCCTTAGCAAACTACTTCTGCGTGAGATGTGCTTTATACATCGCTAAACTTTTGACAAAGGAGTAATGAGACAACACCTTTAGGATTTGGCCGAAAAGGGGTATTGTACAACGCAACGTAATGATGCTTTTCTTTCACAAGCATCTTTGCATTAGGAGTGCATCAGCGATGCCTTCAAATTTTTCCTATCTAGGGAGCACACTGGGTTTTGGAACACAGCCATTCCCCCGGTTTCACAGACAAGGCTTAAGCCTAGTCTCAGACTAAAATGTAAGTCTGAGCTGTTTCAACTGAAAGAAACTTGCACTGATTGATCTTAAAATTTATCAGTGCCTTTATTTTGTCTCAAGAGGGACACCAGTAATGTTTTTTTCTAAGGCACGTTTAATAAAAATTAATCCTAATTGAACTATGACATAATCCTGACTTAGTCTAAGCCCTGTCTGTGAAACCAGGCTATTATGTGTCATTTCAGTACACTCCAGTTAAATCAGAATAACAGTTTTTGAAAGCAAGACAGCTATCATGCCATGTGACTTCCCACAGTGGACGCTTCAAGTTGGGAAATAATTCCACACATCCTCAGAATTCCCTGCTGGAAAAATCCGGCCCTAGGAGTCAGGGGTCCGGAGGCAGGTGATCACCAGCTGTCTAATGTGACAGGGCTACGGTGTCCCACCGGTAACGGAATGTAAAGCCTTATTCCAAACCACATCTGACAGCTTCTGTTGTCCAGAACACGTCCAGATCATCAGACACTAGTTCTGCTGCTCCAGTGAAATGTAAGCCATTGCATTACACACGGCAGCTTCGTCTGTTCAGTCATGTGGGTTTTTGTAACTTGCTCTAGTAGAGTTAGTAGTTTAGCTCGTTTGCATATCCATGAAGCGAGCGGAGAGGAACTCCAGGACTTAGACAGAGTGAAATGCGATCCGGCCGAGAACAAGAAGCTAGTGAATGTATGTCAAAGGTCTTTAGCACCTTAGCAGCAAAAAAGCCATCTGTCAACATGTTCCACACATCAACTTTAATGAGACGCCACTCAAACTATTTACAGAGACCTCCTCTCTCTGCTGTGCCAACCGGAGCCCGGACATTCAGAGGAGGGATTAATTAACAATTAATCAACGGCCGATTCGATAGGGCCTGACCGTACCAGGAGGCTGTTTACAGCCGTTTACTGACAGATGAGATGGGAGTCTGAGCGCCGTGTCCTAACGTGCACTATAAAAGGCTTTACTGTGACATATAAATACGATTGAGCTTCGGACAGGTGCGAACGGGGGCCCGTGAGTACAGAAGACCTGTGTGTAACGTGCGTACACTAATAATATTAGTGTAAATCTCATCTGAAAGACACTTGATGGATAAAATCCTACATGTTTGCCTCCTTCACTTACAATTAGATCACATTACAACAGTAAAATGGGCTGTGAACGGTGTCTTGACTTAAGTGAGTCATCTTAAGGTACAGTTTTGTTTAATACACTAAATACTACTGAACGATATGGGATAATTTAACATCTCATATATTAATATTGATAATTTAATGACAGGAAATACTTTTACTGAATTGCTTAATTTAAATGCAATGTGTGCAGAATATGTGCACAATCAACTGTATTAATTTTGTCAAAAATGAAACAGATTGCTAGTAATAACAATGTGCATTAAGAATTTTTTTCAACCTAAATTGAAGATACACGTCGCTGACGAAGCAAAGCAAAAACATCTAAGTAAATAAATAAAAATAAAACAAATTAAAACAAAATGAAAAACAAAACACAAAGCAAAAACAAAACAAAATACTTGTTTACACAGCACTGACAAAGCAAAGTAAATAAATAATAAACAAAACAAAAACAAAAAAACAAAAACAAACACACAAACAAAAAAACAGAGCAAAACAAATTAAAAATAATAGGAAAGCGAAACAAAAACAAACAAATAAAACTAAAAAATAAAATAAAATAAATAAATAAATAAATAAAATGTACTGTGTGTGTGTGTACTGGTATTATGATGTTATGAGGATCAGATGTCCCCACAAGGATAGTAATACCAGTACATTTTGTACTTGTGAGGACTTTTTTTGTGGTCCCCATGAGGAAACAACTTTATAAATCACACAGAATTAAGTGTTTTGAGAATGTAAAAATGCCTTTAGTTTAGTGCGAGGAGTAGGTTTAGCTGTAGGGTTAGGGTAAGGGGACAGAAAATACAGTTTGTACAGTAGAAAAACCATTACGTCTATGAAGAGTCCCTGTAAACCACGTGTGTGTGTGTGTGTGTGTGTTGAGGAGCACTTTGAGGAGACTGTGTTTTTGGGTCAGCAGTGATCCAGTCGGCTGTAAGCTACTTGCTGAAAGGCTCTCTGTGCTGACGCAGCACTGTGTGTGTGTTTGTGTGTGTGTGTGTGTGTGTGTGTGTGTGTGTGTGTGATTAAGGGGGTCAACATCCTCCTAATCTCCTTACTAGATAGCACTTCACCCAGCTAATGATTAGTATCTTCCCTAAAAACACAGCACAGATGGACGGCACTGAGTCAGCATGTTACTTTCCCTTTCTTTCTTCAACATGTCTGGTTTTAACTGCCACAGAACAAAATGCTTTAACACATGCAATAAATAAATAAATAAATAAATAAATAAATAAATAAATAAATCTTGTTATAACTAAAGTTTTTTTTTTTTTTGGATCATTCTGTATTAGTTGAGGATGAACTTTAAGCTGGATTTTTATTATGAAAGATTATAAAATAACAGTAGAAATCATGATGCTGAAGTGTCCAGCTTTACCAGTTGTTCCACCTAACTTCATGGACCCTTTTTATTTGTTAGTAAATAATAATCTGAAATAATAAATATTAGTTTGGACAAGCACATGCTTGCTGCACTATGGCCTGCCTCACTGACCTGGGATGTGTTTGGCCCAGCCGATGATGACCACCAGCTCGCGGTCGGCCAGGTCACACAGTGTGGTCAGCGCTTTGATGTCGCTCTCGGGCATGGTGGGGTCCGGCATGGCGTAGATCTTCTCCGGCTCCGCTACCAGCAGATGGGACACGATCTTCGTCACTGAGGATGAGGAGGAGGAGGCACAAATCGAGTTATTCTGATGTGAAATCACTCGGACACCGGAGACGTGATAAACAATATAGCATCAACTATCTGTTTCAGATTCACTGCAAAAATAATCACAAACTATTCATAATATATGTTTTCTGCGATTGTGTGTTCATATTCACATTCATTAATAAAACACTATAATTCATTACAGTAAATAAAAACTTTCATTTGTCACAGTCATGATTTATGATGTTTAACTAATCAGTAGTTTATGCAGCTTCAGCAAAAACACTGAATATTGAAATACTGAGAATTTATAATTACATTTTTATGCCATTGTTTGTGTATACTGATAAACATTAATAAACCATAATGACGCATTATAAAAGCTTCCAACCTGAAGTAATTAACACTAATGATGGTTAACTGATGAGTAGTTATGTATATTAATGGTGTTATGCTTATTATAAATATAATATAATGTAATATGTAATAAATATAAGCAATATAATAATATAATCTTGATATAATGTTTATGATTTACTAATGAAAGTTTTGAATGATGCTGAATGTTTTGATGTCTTACAGTTTTTTTAAACTGCTTACACACATTTTCAATTTTTTTTTTTTTTTTTTTTTTTTACACACAAATCCAAGAATTAAACACACAAAATGCAAAATGCCTCACATCTCTCGCAAAATGAAGCACTGCATTCAAAATATCACGAACACATCTCAAAAGCAAACATTTGCAAACACCTTTGGCATAATATTAATTCCTGTTAGATTTTTGTGTGTTACATAGAGAATTGTGTGTTGTGTTTTGCAAAAAGTGTTTTATGAAATTGAAAACTCAGTCAAAGACTGAGAATCAGTGTATGGTTTTGCAGATTTGGTGTGTGCTTCTGCTGTTTGAGTGACAGCTTTCAGAAATTGTGTGACAAATAAAGATTTTATGTGTAAGCAGTTGAAAAAACTGTAAGAGAACGTATTGCATTCACAGAAGTGTGATGTGAATGTGTGATTTTTTTTTTCATTTATAAAAATATATGAAGTGTGTGTGTGTGTGTGTGTGTGTGTGTGTGTGTGTGTGTGTGTGTGTGTCCTCACAGGGTTTTTTGGCTGGCGGTGGCAGTGTGAGCCCCAGGTAGGCTGTGTTTTCTGCATCCATTCTCCTCTTGTATTTCTGTCGGCCTCCTCGTACGCGATCTAGCCGAACACCTGATCAAACACAAACGATACATCACACACATAAACACACTTTAAAATCAATACACATTTCATCACATCTGTGAACAAAATGTTGTTTTGAGTTTGAATAGCATAAACTTTTTTTTCTTTTTTTGACTGAACATATTCACACGAGTGATGTGAGAAATCAAACAACCGAAGCCATGTAAAGATGATTTCAGAGATTACGTCTGTGTCAAAGTTCTGTAACACAAAGCATTCAAAGCGTGTCGTGATACAGACACAACTTCAGCATTTGGTGCATGATATAATGCAACATAATAATACAAGAGTATATTATTGATATACAGTATTAATATTATTGTTCTACATCATGCTTGTAGGAGACATGGGCACAATTGTAATTTTAATTAAAAGATTAAAATTTTCAGATTTCAAAGCATCGTTACATTACTGTAAAGAAAAAGTCAAATAAATTGTTACTTTACTGTTTACATTTATCTATCAGGACTTACTGAAGTTTTTGTTGTTGTTGTTGTTGACTGATTAATGAAAAAGCACATACAGTACTTTCAAAAACTTGTTTTACTTGACATAAAATAAACTTTATCTGCAATAAAACATTTATTAAAAAATGTAAACTTATTTTATTTTAGCTAGTTCCCAAGGCAGATTTTCTCATTTTCATTTAGTTTTTGATGTACTAAACAAATTAAACCTGAAATAAAATGTAATACAAAATATAGAAATTAAAAAACTTAACACACAACAAAATTACTAAAGCATTAACTAAAATGAAAATATAAAAAATATAAAATACAAAAATAATATAGAATATATAAAATAAAAAACAATTTTATAATATTAATAAAAACTATAATAGTATCTCAGTGATACAAAAATAACATTGAATGGGATTAAACACACATTAACAAGTAAAATAATTATTTCAAGTGAAATAAGTGGGAAGATTTCTATTGCTTCTGTGCTAATCGGTGTAAAATATGTACTAATTTAATATTCCTTTGCAATGGAGCTAGTATTTGCTTTGTAGGTTGTTTCAGACACACACACACACACACACACACACACACACACACACACAAGCCTCTATAGTAACAGCATTAGAGTGTAAATAAATCATTTCTCCTTTAAGGGAAATTTAAACCGAGGAAAGAGCTGTCAGATTCACCAACACAAAAACACACAAGCCTGCGAGGCCGACAGACACTAGCGAGGGAGCGAGGGATCAGCGGGATGAGCTGCTGCGCTCTCAGCGTGTGACGGAGGTGTCAGGCCTCCATATGTGAACACTGAGCGCAGCCGCTGTGACACTACACGCCTGCCGCACATCTAAACAGATGAATATTTAACACGGGGTCAATGAACTCACAGACGGACCTTCTCATTATTTAGCTTATCAGCAGCACCGCCGGGAACGCTAACGACAGCAGCCGCATTTATATACAGCATCAGCCGCAAAACTGGCCAGTTTCCACCGTAAAACAATAGATATGTGTAAAAGTACCTAAATCACACAAATATTATTGAAGTTTAGCATGTTTCTAACACACATGCTATAAACGCCACACTAACACCTTATTTATTAGTCAATTATTTGATAAGAATGCTTTTACATTTGTACATTACTCACCACTCCTAAACCTGTAATACTTGACCTGTTTGTTTATTCACTCACGGCGGTTTAAATACGAGAAAATGACTGCATTTGAATCTATATCTGACAGATGGAGGTTATACTGTACATACAAGCCGGAAATCAAGCTCTAAATCAGAAAACTGGGCTGATTCTTGAGAACTGGGAAAAATAACAACTCAAACTGCGACTTAAAAGACCAAAGGTTTATGAATTAACAGAATTATTTTGGATTAGTATGTTAAGCATGTTGTGTTTTTATTTTCTCACAAAATGACATTTTCAGCTCCATCTATTGAATTTTTACCACAGTCAGACAGGAAATCTTACTGTGTTGACAAAATAGCCATATTTTGCACATCACACACGTTAAATGAAGCAGCCTCAGTGTTATTTTTATATATTTTATTTATTTATTGCTAAATATTAATAGGACATTCAATTAGGTTTTTTTTAACTAAAACAGTATATTTATATTGTTTGGGGCTGACATGTCATGGTTATGACACTGTAAATCATATTTTTTCATTGTACAAAAACTAGCTATTTCAATTTTTCTACTTCAAGTGTTACTTGCTTTTCTTTGCGAAATATACTAGCAATTTCTGAGCGAAAATTGTAAGTCACAGACCATTTATAAAGACAATTGCTTAAAAATATCTAAATTGTTATTACTATACTAAAACTATATTGCCTTTTAAAAACATATACAACTCTGTCATCACGTACTATAGTTAATTCAAAAAATGAGCAGCCAGTTAAAGTTCCCTGGTGGCTAAATGATTTCATCCCTCTACAACTACTGTGTCAGAGGAGGTTTGTGTGCCACTACAGCAAATTACACTCCCGCAATTCTCCCTGCTCCCTCTTTATTGAACATTATAGAGTGTGAGATTAGAACAGGGACAGAGGAGAAGAGAAAAACACAGAGAGGAGAAAAAGAGGTCCATTTAGTACCCATAATCAGCCGACAAATGAGCAGCGGCGTAAGCGCAGGACACTGTTGCATCATTTACAGACAGCGTTACTCAGATGCAAGGACCGCAGCCTTAAGAATGTTCATCTGACTGCATACACTTTGCATTTTCAACATTTCCCAGAAATGTACAACTTCAGAATATGAATTTCTAATTGCATTTGATCTGAATTATTATGTCTATTTCATCAAATATGACACAAAAAGCGCAACAAAGAGCAGCGACAACAAACTGCATTATCTTTTTAGAAGCCAAATTGGGAGATTTCTTCTCCTTATACAAATTATTTGATTCCCTAGAAACAGAAATCTGATTAGGATTGTCTTTCAATTTCCTGACACTGACAACCCACTAACCTAATTACCCGCTGGTCCCCGTGGTCCTACTCTTCCTCGCAAACTCCGGGAGATCATTTGATGGTTGCTAAGTCGCAGTAAAATCTCATTTCTCCTAACTACAATTTTAATATATTTATTGATAGTCACAGACGGTGGGGAGTGAGATAAAATGATTTTGAATTATGCTAAAGATTGGATTGACTAAACGCACCGTAAATATAATTTAAATCTGGCCCAAATGGTTTGACTTAACAAGCTTATTATTACAACATACCTAAAGGACATAACTTTAGTCCTAAACAAAGGCATATTCTCATTCTTTGTCACAGTCTTGTTGCTGAAATTGTCATGCCAACAAATCTGGTATATAATGCTAATGCTACTAATGTTAAATAGATTAAATACAACACTGTATTCTAGTTTTGCTCATGACGATGGAAAATGTCCATGCTTAAACTAGTCTCAGCTGGTTTAGTTAGTCTCCCCAAACCATTCTAAAACATCAAACTAGCTCAGCTAAAACCGGCAGACCACCTCAGGCTGGTTTAAGCTGTTTTTTTTTTGTTTTTTTTTCTGCATTGTATATGGTTTTCTCTAAAGATCTTGTGGACTGGGATTCAGATGGAGAAACGCTCCATGTCAAATGCTGCCGTCAGCCATCGCAAAGCCAGTGTGAAGATCCAGGGGTACATAGGTGCCTGTTTTAATTAGAACAGTAACCGTCATAATTAAACAGATGCTGGCAGGAATTAAACCTTGGCACTATCTAGTTTCCCGGAGCAAGAGGGTCAGGGTGAGAGAAAGAAAGAGATAAAAGAAAAGGCAGATTTGTAATGGATCGGTGTGTCATGAGGTTTTTAGACTGCAGCCTCACTGGTTCAATTACTACAACATGCATTGCGAAATTACATCTATACAGTCAAATCAGATCCTATTAGATCAAGAACGTTTTTACAGTTTTATCTGCATTGTGAATTAGAGGATGAGACACATTAGTGCATGTTATTCCAATGCAAAACAAATGTTCGTCTTCGGTAACACTTTAGAATAGGGAACACTTATTCACTATTAACTACGACATTTCCCTCAATAAATTCCTAATTTGCTGCTTATTAAGAGTTAGTAAGGTAGTTGTTAAGTTTAGGTATTGGGTAGGATTAGGAATGTAGAATAAGGTCATGTAGAATAAGGAATTAATATGTGCTTAATTGCTACTAATAAATGGCTAATATTCTAGTAATATGCATGCTAATAAGCAACTAGTTAAGAGACCCTAAAATAAAGTGTTACCTTGTCTTCATAATGTTTCATTAAAAAAGTAGTAACTTTCACACCAGTATTCAAACTCAATTTGAAAGCCCTACACTGGATGCCAACTTTTTTGTTTCTCACTGTATGTGGAAGTAAAATGAGCTATAATGCCATTCCATGATAATGTTAAGACAATAAGAGCACAGAATGCATCTTTTGGACGAGTTCATATGCTGCTTACGCCACATCAGAGGATCTGTCTGATTTATAATGGATGGATGAGTGTATCATGAGGTCTTTCAGATCCTATGGTAACACTTTAATTCTCACTAACTGGCATGCATATTACTAGCAAATTGGCTGTTTATTAATACTTATAAAGCACATACTAATGCCTTTTTTCTGCATGAGAATATTTTAGATCCCTTAATACTTAAATCCCATACCTAAACTTAACAACTATTACTATTAATAAGCAGCAAATTAGGAGTTGTAGTTAATAGTGGGAATGGGACCATAAAATAAAGTGTGAATAAAGTGCAATGTGAAGTAGATGATTAGTTAGTTAGTGATACCTGAGGATGAGACTCATGCATGTTATTCCAAAAGAAAAAAACAAATGTTTGTCTTCATAATGTTTCATTAAACAAGTAATAAATAAAGTAATAAATTTCCCACCAGTATTCAATCCCAATTTGAAACCCCTACATTGGGTGCCAGCTTTTTTGATTCTCGCTGTAGTTAAATGCAGAAGTAAAATGAGTTGTCATTTCATATTGACAATAAGAGCAGTGAATGCATCTTTTGGACGATTCCACATGCATGAGAGGAATGAGTGTCTCAAACTGGAATATCTTCAGTGAAACACGAGCGCGATGCGTTCTGAAAGCGAGTGTGTTTTACGACGCTGACCGCCGCCGATTCACAGCGAGCGGATCTCGAATGTCGTTTCTTCAAAGCGAGCGGGGCGGTGTGGGAGAGAGAGAGGGCTTAGGGCCAGCGCGGAAGGCATCCGAGCGCGGATTAGCCCTCGGGCCCGTGACTGCACAAGGGCCAGCTGACCCCAGGCTCCTTTTCCTCTCTCAAAACAACAATCCCCTCTTGAGCAAAGCCCCTACAAAAGGGCCTGTCCCCACTCCTGTCCGTGGTTCGTCGCGGGTAGCTGGAGTTGGCAGGGGCCCTTATTTTTGGTGGTCTCACCTGTTCTGGGTGCCTGTCATCTGGGCGAGGGGAAAGTGTCAGCGTGGCTGGGATGGTTGGCAGTGCCTCAGGGAGCTTAGGCTGACCCGTTTTTAGCTAGGAAATTCACAGGGCCGTGTCCTAAAGCCACGGTGAACTCTACCTTTCATGGCTGCTGACAACCCCCATCTGAACTGGCCTCGCGTCAGCACTATTTCAAAGAGCCCTGCGTTTGGCAGCTTGGCATTTTTCCTCATGAACGGTGACGAGAGATACAACGAGCGGACCACAGAGCTGACATCTAACCCAAAAACACCTGTGCTGTGGCTTCTTCTAGCACGGCCGGACCCATTCAGGCACTCTTCCCAAAGACGGTGCCAACAAAGGAGGAAACTCGTGCACTACAATCCTGCCAAAGGACAACTGAATGTTGCCTGCTGTGAATTGATGCACTTTCTGGAAAAACATAAAAATCGGACCTTCAGGAGTACAACAACTCAACCTCAAAGGGACACCTTTACTCGTACAAAATTCATTGTGGTACCTTAAGGGTACATATCACTACCCTATAGTACTAATATGCATCTTTTAGGGGTAGAAAGGCACAAAGTTGTTGTCCCATTATGGGTACTGCCCCAGTAACAAGCCCCTAAAGGTACATATTTTGGGGAATGGGGAATATTTTTTCTTCTGAAAATTTCTTAAATTCAGCAGTTTTGTAACAAACAAACAAACAAAAAAACAGAACTACATGTTGTTTAGGTAGCAACATTGTTTTGAAACATCCTAAACTGTAAAATGACCATAAAGACTACAATTTAAAAAACTTTACAGTTCAAATCATACAAATTTTCAGAAAAATAAAAAAGTATTATAATCTTCCAGCCTTAAAATGACTATGTATGTTACATATGATTGGTTTGAACAAAAGCAGCAGACAGGCTGAATGAAAATGCAAATTCACTTATGAAAAAGCAGAAATACAGCGGTTAGCCCATACACAAAGCAGCGCTGTGCTTAAAAACACTACTTTATTAGGCATCATACAGCGACAATGCCATCAAAATTTTTCTGAATACAGTCAGTTCCCTTCAGATATACAATTATCTAGTGGCCTGACTCCTCTGATGGCACGTGAATGGCGTATTTTAATGTCAGAAAGGTGACGAGTTTACAGGTATGTTCTGAGATAGATCTGTTCGGAGGAAAAGTGTATTACACATCAAAATTAACTATGATTACTTTCTTATTTATTTCCTGCATAATCTCAACATGTTGGAGCACATGGACCATCCACCAGGCCAGAGCTCCAACATCCACACATCATATCTCATTGATAATCTTTTTTTTTTTTTTTTTTAAATCAGACTCGACCATCCTTCCCCACACAGATGATTTGACTCATGATCTATTAAATTCAGTACATGTCTACACTTTCTTTAGACTGCGAGTGTGTGTTTTGTGATCAGGCAGTCATCTGTCTCCCTGTAGAGATGATCTACAGCGTGTCGTCCTCGTCCAGCAGTGATCTAGGCTCTCTGGTGGAAAACACATGTTCACGCCTGCGGTAATCCTCTCACCTGTTCAGACGAGGCCTCGAGGGAAACCACCGCCACACACACACACACACACGCTTCATACACTCGGATACGTGTCTTAAAGAAGTCACTCACATAAAATGAGAATTCAGTCATCATTTATTCACACTCATGTCCTTCCAAACCTGTATGATTTTTCTTCTGTGAAAAACAAAGTGAGATGTTGTCCAACAAACGTGGAAATAAGAGGCAAGTTTAAAAAAAAAAAAAAGCCACAATGGGTCATAACTAACTTTGCTATGGTGTCTTTTTCTTCTTTTTGACAGGATAAATCGCTATCCACTTTCATTGTATTTCTTTATGAAGAACATAAAAACATTAGGTACAAATAACATGAGGGTGATTAAATGAAAAATTGTTTTGAGTAAAGTAACCATTTAAACTTATTGTTGTTGTGCATATAATGTCACAAAACACCAAAAAGTGCAACAAACACTCTTCTGATGTCCAAAGCCAATATATCGGACACATATTGAGGCACGTCGTGCAGGATTGCTAATAGTGTGGTGTTACTCAAATTAAGGTTTAATTTTTTTGTCCAGCAGACAAACACATAATTCTCTATAGATTTTATGGCAGACGGAAATCAGACGTCTACATAAGGCTTGAGAATGTGAGAGATGTGAGTCTTGTGGGTTTAAAGATTCTTTGGATTACGTCAGTGTAATCTCTCAGTAGTATCTGTTCCTTTCTTCCCAGCTCCGATTCGTTTCCATTGATCAGAGGAAAAAAAACCTGTAGTCCCTGACATCTGAGTCCTTTTATTGATCAGTTCCTGTTTTGAGGGAATGAAGCGGGTCCAGGACTGTGCAGTAAATCTCACGACTGAAAACATCCTGCGCTCAGAATACCGGCCCTGCGCGGCTGATAAACTCTTTAGTTTTATCAGCTTTGAAATGATTCTTCTATCATTACTGATTAAAGTCATTTTTGGTGGCTTTGTTAAGATCACTGTACTACTCACTTAATTATGGGTGATAAATACATCTGTGAATAAGCGAAACACAAGAAAACATCAAGTACTGGAAATAAACCAATGTTTCTATCAATTTTCACAATGTTGCTAATTATGTATTGGTTTATCAATATCTATTGTAATAGTAATTTCTTTCCCCTCAATAGTAAAGTAACTTAACATAAATTTGTCTAAGCTACTGTTCAAAATTTGTGGGTGTATTTTTTTTTTTCACCAAGGCTACATTTATTTGATCATAAATACAGTAATATTGTGAAATATTATAATAATTTAAAATAGCGGTTTTCTCTGTGAATACTGTATGTGTTAAACAGTAATTTATTTCTGTGATCAAAGCTGAATTTTCAGCATGATTACTCCAGTCTTCAGTGTCACATGAT